>OZ020180.1:33166840-33766840 GCA_963971135.1 Stenus bimaculatus
GCATGATAAATAAAAACGACCACAAAAATTTCATATTAGGTAATAACTTTTATGAAAAGTAACATAATTTTTATTAACTTTTTATAACAGGCAGACTAGTTTTCCAACGTTTATTCAGGGACACATTGAATATGAATTTGTTTTGAATCTGAATTCTATAATATAAATTTTAAACAATTATGTTAAGAAAATTAAAAAAAATGTTATCAATCACTATTTTATTAGATAATTAGGATTTTAACTTTGCAAATGAAGCATGTCATTTGTATTAATAAATTAAGCAATAAAATATGATTAAATCAATAATATTGACGGTTATTGGAATTGCCACCTCTATTATAATTTGACCGTCCTCTTCTTTGATGGTATTGCTGATTATGTTGGCTTTCTTGCACATATTGATCAGCTTGGGTGGTCTTATTTGTTTGAAACGAATCGTAAGTTTTAGGACGCTTTGGTTCATTTTGATAATCATTATTGTAATTATCCCGATAATTATATGATCCTGCACTATCATAACTTTGAGAACCTCCTTGAGTATTACTTTTTTCACTTTTTATATTTGATAAGAACCCTCCATAAGTGGCAGGTGGTTTACTACTCTGACCATAATTACTAGAACCGTAACTAGTTGAATATGATCCCGAGGCATCATAACTTGTGCGTTGTTGATTATTGAAGCTTCTATTATCATAATTTCCATCTCGCCCTTTATTATCGTTGTAATTATTTCCACCTCTTGAGCTATTATAATCTTTTCTGTTATCATTAAAGCCTCCTGCATTTTGTCCACCATCTCTTGAATTATTATAATCTCTTCTATTATCATTAAAGCCTCCTGAATTTTGTCCACCACCTCGTGAATTAAAACCACCTCTGTTACCGAAATCACCACGTCCTCTACCACCACCACCTCCACTAGGTCCTGGCTGCCTTTGTTGCCAAGAAGGCATTTCAGGAGGTGGAGGTGCTTGCTCTGAAGTCCTACCACCTCTATCAGGCACCTGCCCAATTATAACCCTATTAATAGCTGTTTTTGTATTTTTTCTGACAGAAGCACTATCTGTCTTCTCAATTATAGCCAAATCACTTCTAGCACTCAATAAATCCGAAATTCCTACATCTGGTTCAACTCTTAGAGCTTTCCTTTTACTCGCATAGGTATCCTCAATCAAATTCTCTTTTCCCTTCATCTTATCTGACCATTGAAATGATTGGATAGTGCAATCGAGACGTTTTAGCAACATTTCACGTCTAATAGTATATTCTGCATGCAAGTCTTGTTGGACTTTACCAAGTGTTCCCCATTGCTGATCGTTTAGTGAAAAATTACATATTGGAACACCCACAACATCCACGTCAACTTTCTTTATGACATTTTCAACAGTGGGGGTAAGTTTTTGAAATAGTGAATTAACTGAAATATTCGCAGGTGGTTTTGGAAATCTTAGTGTTATTAGTAGCTTTTTTAAATTGGAGGCTTGACGAGATTCTTTCTGTAATAAATTGAAAGAATTTTTGATTTCTATACAACTTTACTTAGTTTAAAAGCCAATTAAGTTATTCACAATGATTACTGATGTAAAAATTAAAATCTAATTTAAAGAAAAAATACCTATTTTCAAATTTTTGCTTAAGGTGATAACGAGTCAAATGTTGAAAAACCGATGTTTTTATCTTTCCTGAATTTTTTTAAAGTGCTTCAAATAAAAAACTAAAAAAAATAATTAAATACCGAACTTAAGTAAGAATTGCACTTTTATATGCAATTTTTAGTTTTCATTTATCTAGATTTATACGAGCATAGTTTTGCAAAAATTAAAATATAAATATAGAAGTTTTTCTTGCAAAATTACACAAATCTAATTGTAGATACATAAATAACAAAAATTATAAATGAAAGTAAAATTCTTAATTTAGTTTGGTATTTTCTTATTTTTTTGATTTTCCAATTCCAAACACTTTTAAAAAAATCATGAAAGGAAAAAACGTCGGTTTTTCAACATTTGACTCCGTATCACCTTAACTAATGTAAAAGATTTGCACCATAAATTAGAATAATGAAAGAATAGTACAAAGTATGATTGAAATATATTATAATAAATAATAGTATAATCGAGGAGCATATCGCAAGAGGATGTAGGTGTACATGGCTGAGGATGTACAGAGGATGTGTAAAGGATATGCAAGGATATACTAAAAATCGGGGCGATGACTTGGAATATGTGTGAAGTACAAAGGGATGTACAGGCAATACTGAAATATTTGGGATATCCCATATTTTAGAAGTATTAGATAAATTTTCATGATTTTTAATAATTGATGTGCAGAAAGAAGAGTAAAACATTTTCACAAGATGTGAGTTTTCTAGTATCCATTCATCTATTGTAAATTTGCCCGTTTTGTGTTCAGGACAACACTTTAGACTGAAAATTATTGTTTTTATTGGATTTAATTTTAAGCTATCATACGCCCTGCTGTGTGTAAGAAACCCTTAGAACTTCTTTGTGAAGATTTGATTCGTGGGATGAAATCAAATTTAAGGGTAGATTTTGCCGAAAAAATTGTTTTTTTTTAAAACGGTAAAATTATTGGTTGTTTTTGCGAAAGCTTACTCTTTGGGTTCAAAAATATATTTCAATAGCATTTTTAAAAATCAATAACAAATGACGAGAGCCTCGCTCCCCTAACATCAACATTTTAAACTTATTTCGGTGTAACTTCCAAACCCCTTCAAGTATTGCAACAAAATATATCTGAAATCCTATACTATTAAGGAAATTATTTTTTTAACAATCTAAGGTGAACTTGGGAAAATTTAAAAACAAACACCCATAGGTGCGATTTTTTAAAACATGTTTTTTAATACAAGCGCCCAGAATGATAGCGTTTTATGAGCGTCGCGTTCGGCGTCACATAAAGCACCGCCGCGAACGAGCATTAGGGTGCGCGCGTAGTCGAGGATAGAGTAGAGGAGTCGTGAAACGTACTAGTGCGGTTGTGCTCGAGGAGGCAGTTTGGCATTTGACCTTGTGTTAACACTTCAAAAAATAAATTCTAATACACACTAAAATTAATTAGAACATATTATTAAGGAACCGTCTGGTTCGCGCGTACCAAGTGAGCACGAAGCGCGCCTTTGTAAAGTTAGTAGACACAAACAAAAAATATTTGACGGCTAAAGAAGGTTCCAAACGAAAGTTACGATTTATCAAAGTCGCCGGCGCAAAAGCACGGAAAACTAAGAGCGAGTTTGACGGTGTAAAATCAACATAAAAATGTATAATGTATCGAAAAGAAACCCACGAACGTGATAGTAACTGGTATGCAGATTACAAACCAAAAAACTGAGTTTTTCGCATCGGCCAAACTTCAGATGAAAGCGGTATAGTCTTGATACTTATGCTGAGCAAAAAACGTTAAAATTGTACGCTTCGCATTGCAGGTGCAACGGCTCTCGGTTGCACCTGGAAACTTAAAAATTTGCGAATTTAGGAATATTTTAATAAGGTTAATAAACAAATACTCCTTTTGCACAATTATAATAATAATTTAAGTAATGCATCCTCCTGAAGCAATACACGGATAAGTCACATAAATGAGGATATAAAGGATTTCGTCCAATTTCGTGATGTACAGGGATATAAAGGATGTACCATAATATTTGGGCGTTATTTTAGGATATACTTCTTTAACGGATGTAGGTGTACATAAGTTTTGGTATGCCCCTCGGGTATAATTTAAGAAGTATAACTTACCAATTTTAATTCAATTTTCTTGTCAGGCTTTTTTTCTTGGATTATACGGGCAGTCATTAATTCTGTACTTAGATAATCGAGAAGCAATAAACGGTCTTCTATAGTGTTTAGTCGATCTGATATATGGCCTTGTGTAAGGTTTTCATATGGACATCCTGAAACATTAAAAAGGTTGATGTATAAAAAATTTGTGCAGAACTTCAATTTTAAAATTATTTTTCATGATGTTTTGATGGTTAAGAGAAATTTGCTGATGACCTGTGGTATGTTTAGGGAAAGAAAGTTATCAAGGACAAACACCACTCTATGTACTAGAGTGGTTTTCATCAGAAGAGAACCCTGCGCAGAAACCAATCTTTAAGAATATTTAGATTAACCTAGTTTATGGTTGGTGTACGTGATGATGTTCTAGTCGACTAGAATTAAGATTTCTGAATTAATCTGAATCTAATAGTAATCGCTCACAGGTTGAAGGTTTGTGAGTAGCTTAGTTTTGGCGAGACGCCCAACTTTTCTCTCTATGAAAATTCATAGTAATAGCTAATAAAGTGCATAGGCGTAAAACATGTCGATGGGGCAATGTTCGTTTTTTCGAGTTTTTTATCAATTATCTCAAGATTTAACTAAAACACTAACTTTTAGTAATAAAACTTGGATAATCGCCCGGACATATTTTACGCCTGCACACTTTATTAGTTACTAATTACCTTCTGCTTTAACATGGCATACATACTGTGTGGAGTACAATTGTACCCCAGAATAAATCTAATATTTTTTTTGTTTTATATTGACAATTTCTGAATTATGCATTAAAAGAACTAAATTTAAACATAACGTATTTATTTTAATTAAAGAACAAATCTTCAAGTTAATAGAAAAAGATTTTTAAAAAGTAATACTCCAACATTCCACGCAAATTTTGAGCTCGGGTACTTTTGTACCCCGCTTAGTAAGATGTTAAACCAATTTGTTATTGAAACTGGCTGCTGTGCTGGAAAAGTAGAACATGCACTACTTTGGCAGCGGTTAATAAATCACTCCCAGATAGCATTTGGCACCTGGTTCACACTACGCTGTTAGCACCGACTGCTAAAGCAGCCTAATGTGACAGTGAGTTTCCCTGTGTATAAGCTCCGGGTACCAGGATTAACTTCTAACCTCGTAAGGACGTATTTTTTGTGTGATTTGCGCACAACGTATAAGCTATAGGGGGGCGAACTATACTTGTTAAAATTATTAATATTTAGTTAAGTTGGGCGAAAATTCAACACATTATTTTTAGATCCTTAAAGTGAGATTTTCTTATATTAAAATTTTTTAGGCCCTCAAAGTGAGAGTTTCTTAAATAATTGCACATTTTGTAATAAAAAATTGAAAATATGTTAAATATAAATTTCTAATTCTAATTTACCAGAATCTGCCTATTATTAGGCAGATTCTGGTCAAATTTAAAGGCCTTTAATTAGAGACAAATAAGGTAACCATGGAAATTGTCCATTACAACCCATATAACAAATTTAAATTTAAAGGCCTTTAAACTTAAATAATTTGACCAGAATCTGGGGGTAAGTCAGCATAAATTGAAAAAATTATTAATGTTTAGTAACTTTAAGGCATTAATATTTTTATTAGGTCCTTAATAAAATTGATGTTAGTATTGACTCGGAGACAATTATCAGAGACCATTTTTCGACAAATGGCATCATGTTTATTGGTCAATGATTTTCAGTATTGCATGTATTGACAATTTTGGGAACTGGTATTATTGTACTTGTTTTTAAGATATTTGGAATTTTTTTCTGTCAGTTTTTCTATTAGAAAATTACCTCCTTTTATTATAATTTCTTTTGTTATGTCATCTGTAGATGTACCTTTTTTAATACTACTTATTACATTTTTTATTTCGTCATTATTAATTTCATTAAAACTAAAAATGTTGGTACATTGATTTAAATTAAAATCTAAATATAAATAAACCACAAACATTTGTTAATTGCCTGTTTGATGAAGACTACAAAAAAGTGAAAAGTACAAATAAAATTGATGCAAATCTATTCCAAAAATATTTAAAATCATTAAAATGGGATATCGTTAATAGTAATACTAATTTAAGCACTGAGAATTTTTATTCAAATGTTAATTTATCAGTACAAAAATTTGCACCTTGTAAATTAGTTAAAACTAAGTATTATAATAACAAATGGTATGATAAAAATATTAGGGGGTTAGCTAAAGAAAAATATAAACAATTTCAAGGTGAAAAAATAATCAACACTAAGGATGCTTGGGATAACTACAAAACGGCACGAAACACAGTAACCCAAATATCAAAAATGCAAAGAAAACAATATTATACAAATATTATTAGTAAACATAAAAATAACCCAAGGTTAATGTGGAAATATATTAATGAAGCAACAGGGTTAAAACCCAAACACAAAATAATTAAAATATCTTTTAACAATATTACGTCTAGGAATGGTTTGGAAACTGCTAATAAATTTAACAACTATATTAATGAGAGTCTTAATTCTTAATTCAGCAGTTAATTCTTTAACAAGTACTAATATTATAGATTTTAATTTAAATCAATGTACCAAAATTTTTAGTTTTAATGAAATTAATAATGACGAAATAAAAAATGTAATAAGTAGTATTAAAAAGGGTACATCTACAGACGACATAACAAAAGAAATTATAATAAAAGGAGGTAATTTTCTAATAGAAAAACTGACAGAACTCATAAACAGTTCAATACACAATAAAAAAATTCCAAATATCTTAAAAACAAGTACAATAATACCAGTTCCCAAAATTGTCAATACATGCAATACTGAAAATCATTGACCAATGAACATGATGCCATTTGTCGAAAAAGTATTCGAGAAAGTTATGTATAACCAGCTTTATAATTATGTAGAAACCAATAATATATTGATAGATTTACAATCAGGTTTTAGGAGACAATAGTCTTGTGAAACAGCCCTACAACTCTTAGTGACAAGATGGAAAAGGTGACAAGATGGAAAAGGTGGTTAGATAAAACGGGTAGCATAATATTGGAAGTCTTTGTAGATCTGAAGCGAGTTTTTGAAACTTTAAACCGTAATATTTTGCTTAATAAATTAAGGTCAATGGGACTTGATAATAATGCACATGAATTAATGTTGAGTTATCTAAGTGACAGAAAACAAGTAGTCAAAATCAATAATGAAGTATCCAATGAAATTCCAAATGTACACGGGGTACCGCAAGGCACAATACTGGGCCCACTGCTGTTTGTTCTGTACATTATATTATTGTGGTTTGGATCAGGAATCATGTTATTTGAACATCTTTGCTGATGAAACACTACTTGTAGTAGAGGGTAAATGTATTGATCAAGTGTTTAAAAACATGAACTTAATACTAAGTAATTTTGATTTATGGCTCAGAAAGAACAAACTTATAATTAATGTGCAGAAAACTAAAGCAATGTGCCTAGGTAGTGTGAATAATGATATCAACAATTTCAAACTATCTATACATTCAGCTGGTATTCAATTTGTATCGGAAATTAAGTACTTGGGAATAATATTGGATAAACAATTGAATTTTAAATCAAACATTAATGCACTTGTTGATGGAATTAATAAAAAATAAACTATTTTAGACGTAACAGCACTTCTTTAAATTTAGAGAATAGAATATTATTTTATAAGAACATTATTTTTCCTAATTTTATATATTGTTCCACTATTCTTTTTTATGTAAATAAAACAGAGTTAGATAGATTACAACTTTTACAAAACAAGTGCTTAAGGATAATATTAAAATGTAGTAGGTATACGCGAATACATATAATGCTTGATGCACTGTGTTTCTTCTCTGTGTTTCAGTATCACTACTATCTTAGTATGTGTTTCATTAGAGGGGTATAGATGCAAAACCCGACATGTCCTCGTAAGGGAATTTTGAGAATTCCGCAGAAATCTGTCATAAGTTTATTTTTAAGGAAATTGAGTTATTTTTTTGATTTCTTTTATTGACTAATTTGTTTTACATTAGGTAACTTTAATAGATTAAATTTATATAAACAAAGACAAAATATCCAAAAAACTAATTGACATGTCGCATTTTGCAACTAAGTCTAGGACTTGTCGCTATTTGCATCTAAAAATGTAAAAATGGTATAACTTTTCTTCTAATAAACTTTATTGAAAAAAATAACTCAACTACCTACAAAAAAATCTTTAATCCTAAATTAACTGGCTTTTAAAAGATACCTTTATATTATTATAAAAAATACTTTATTGTGGAAAGGCCAATTTGATTTAAATCTTGATTTAAATCAAAATCTGTTACTTCCTCTTCTGGTGGTAAATTTTCTTCGGTACCATCTTCATCATTTCTCTCAAAAAGTTTAGTAAAATATCCCAGAGCTGTATTTTCTATAAAGTTTTCTCCATAGTGACTGTTAAACAAATTTTTTTATACTTTTTATTTTATCTGTCTTGAGTCTCTTTTACAAATTCCATTTTTAATTGATTTATAATTTACTTTAAACTTTTTAGAAACACCTGTTTGCTATAACGTTTTTAGAAAAACACTGATCTTAGCGCCTATTATAAACAAAATCATGTGCATTGTCCTTTTCACTTTGATTGGCTACTTTGGACATGTCGCTATTTGCATTAAATTGGTTAATGGACATGTCGAGTTTTGCGTCTTATGGCAAACTTGAAAGGTACAAATTCATAATGTTTGCCGCTCTTTGAACATAAAATCTTTAAAATAAAGTTGCATAAAAGTCAGACAAGTCCAATTCAAAGTGTAACTCTAATTTGATTATTTTGTGACATGTCGGATTTTGCATCTATACCCCATTTTTAAACTTACAAAGGGTTTACTGCCCCCATATTTAAGCAAATTAGTTATCTTAAATAATGATGTTCATAATTATAACATAAGAAACAAAAATAATATTTTTATCGAATATGTCAATAAGCAAAGAACAATTAAATCCTTGTTACATAATGGAGTTCAATAAACTAGGAAGGGAAATAAAAGAACAAAGCTCGCTTTGTGGATTTAAAAGATGTGTTCGTGTACATATCAAAGATGCATAGAAATTTGTGGTTCTATTTAGTTGATAGAGTTTTGTATTATATCTCTTATTTTGTAAATAGTTATGAATTTTTATATGTGTTAATAATGTACTTCTGTACTGAAATAAAGATTTATTATTATTAAAGTGAGATTTTCTGAAATAACTAACAAAAGTGACTATTCTAAATATTTGCGAGTTGCTCAAAAAGAAATCATAAATATGAATGAAACTATTTAATATTACAATAAATTTAAAGAGCGTAAAATTGTAATTAGAAAATACATGGCTTGACTTTAAGAAGATAGTTGGCAAAATGTTTGAAAGATGTACTTTTCGCTAGTATAAATTGATTTTTCGGCATATGTAATCAAATTGAATTCATTTTTTATATAAAATTTTTGTTTTTCGAGTATAATTATATTTTAGTTTAAAAAAAATGATAAAAAAACATTTTTTTAAACTACGCCCCTATAATAAATTATACATACATGAAAAACAAAAATTAAATATGAAAACTAAATTTAATTTGAAGGGTAAATAGTTGCGATTTTGTTAAATTTTTAATTAAAAGTGCTTAAAAATCAATTTTTACTAGAGAACATTTTGTCAACTATCTTCTTAAAGTCAAGCCATGGATTTTCTAATTACACTTTTACGCTCTTTAAATTTGTTGTAATATTAAATATATCTAATAAGACTTCGTACCTAATTCTTTTAGAAAAGAGCTTAGTTCCATCAAAAAAGCGACAGAATCTTCAGGTGTATTAATGCAATTGACTTCTTCATCGATATTACACAATGTCCGCAATTCATTAGTTAAAAAATTAACTATTTTAACGTAAATCATGCATTTAGGTCCATCTTTTACTGCATTTTTAAGGGCATCAAGATCCGGTATACCATCTGAACAACTAAAAATATAATTTGGATAATTTCTAGAAATTTTTTTTGATTTAAAATAAACCCACCCAACATCAGTTAAAGCTTTATAAATTCTATTTTCCATTATTTATATTTATTTAGTTTATAATATTGTTATAAACCAAAATTGTACCGCACGGAAGCAGCTGGACCTTAACCTTAAAAATTCTGACTGATTCTGACAGTTAATAGCCACTGACAGGTATATGGGAGTGTCTAACAAACGTCAGTGGTTTGTTTATATTTTTTATATTTTACTGCTTTAAATTAAAAATTTTTACTTGATTTAAATTAAAAATTAGTAGTAAGATTTAAAATTAACCTTTGCTTACATCATTTTTTTTATTTATTCCAAGTGAGGGTATGCATATGATAATTTTGATTCCAAAGTTCAATTACCAGGTTTAAAATAATATCAGAGGATTTTATACTTTTATTTCAAATACCAATTAACAATAATTATATAATTAATTACTTTACAGGTAGCTATGTCATTCTGGGGTTTACGATCTCTCTCACAAGTGCTGCTAAAAAGTTTTAAAGGTAAAAGCTTTTATTTTTTTTCGTATTTAACTTTTGTAACTTTTTGTACATTTCAGATAAACCATTTGTTGTAAGCAAAATGTGTACCGCAGCTACTGCATATAAAACACTTTCGATCACAAATCCCAAACCATTTGTATACCATGTCGAACTTAACCGACCTGAAAAGGTCAATGCTTTAAATAATACGATGTGGATGTAAGTGATGTTATTTTTTTAGATTTTAATCCGGTATTGTAATATTCATACTTTTTAGTGAAATAGCTAAATGTTTTGATGAATTAAACGAAAATTCCGATTGTAGATCTATTGTGATTTCAGGATCTGGTAAACTTTTTTGTGCAGGTAATTAATAATTATTTGCTTTGGGCGGATTTATGCAAAAGCGGTGGCTGTCTGAAGCCTGATACTAATGGTTCTGCCTAAAGGCTTCTTATGTGCATAATCCGTCTTGCCCAATCAAGTAAATTTTAAATGTGTTTGATAAAATATTATGTCTTTTTACATATTTCCCTTGAAATCATCATGTAAAATGTAAACTTGTATTTTATAAAATTAATTAAAATAGATGCATGCTATGTATTTTCAAGGGTAATATAACAAGTGGTAAGAATATTATCGAAATTTTTTTAGAAATGCACGAATTTTAATCTCAACGACGAAAATGCAACGAGTGCGTAGCACGAGTTGCATTTTCCAAAGATTGAGATTAAAATGAGTAAGCATTTCTAAAAAATTATCGATTCATATTCTTACCACGAGTTATATTTGGAAAGAGAATAAATATAATGACTGAAAATATTTGTATTTTCACTTATTAATACGTCAGAAATACATTGAAAATTTTGACATAAAGTGACAGGAATTGTAATCTCTTATAAATTACATTCAGTCCAATCAAATTATCACAAAATAGGACAAAAGCTTGTAATAATTGAGGTAGTTTTAATTTTTAAATGTTATACCGGGTGGAAACGAAACACAGGTCACCTCTATACTTGCCTCTACAGGGTGGTGATTATTTCGATGCTCACCATTGGTATCTTTTAAAGTGGAAGAGATACGATTTCGGTTAAATTAGAGAAAAGTTGCTCATTTTTATGGCCATTAAAAATCTAAAAGAAAGTTTAGGATATTTAAACTCTTTGTAAAATTATGACCAAAAAAACAAAAAATGTGGTTTTGGAATATAATTTATATTTGCCAAACCATTCCTGCTACATCAATGAAATTTAGTACCTTTAAATTGTTGACTATTCTGAGTTAAATGACGTAAAAAATTTTTTTTTGGACTCCTAGATTCGAAGCCGCGATATTCAACTTTTTTATTTCTTATGGCCGCCATGTTGGATTTTTTATCATCAGATAATAAATAATAATACATTTTCAGATTGCTAATTAACTTTAATAATATGTTCCCTTAGAAAATAAGTTAAACTTAAGAATTTGTAAAAAAACAAATAAAAGCAATGCTTAATGGACAGTTTCCATGGTTACCATAAAAATATCTCTTCAAAATTGATCTAATAATAAAGAAAATAATAATAATAAACAAATGACCAGAGCATTTTATACAGGTGTCTTTATAATATTAAACAAATAAAATCATTAAAGTATTTGCTTTTTTATTATTTGAACTTTGGTCAAATTTAAAGTTTCATTTGAGGCGATATTTTTATGGTAACCATGGTAAATATCCATAAAACATTGATTTCATTTGTTTTTTATACAAATTTTCAAATTTAACACATTTTCTAAGGGAACACATTAATATTAATTAGCAATCTGGAAATGTATTATTATTTATTATCTGATGAGGTAAAAATCCAATATGGCGGGCATGAGAAATAAAAAGGTTGAATATCGCGGCTTCGAATCTAATAAGAGGCCAAAAAATTATTTTTTACATCATTTAACTCAAAATAGTCAACAATTTAAAGGTACAAAATTTCATTGATGTAGCAGTTTGGAAAATATAAATTATTTTCTAAAATCACATTTTTTTGATTTTTGGCCATAATTTTGCAATGAGTTTAAATATCTTAAATTTTCTTTCAGATTTTTAATGGTCATAAAAATGTGTAACTTTTCTTTAATTTAACCGACCTTGTATCTCTTCCACTTTAAAAGATACCAATGGTGAGCATCGAAATAATCACCACCCTGTATAACTTCTTTATTTATGAAAATAAAAATTTTAAAGTTGACTATGTTGTATGGTTCATGAAAACACATTTTAGGCACTAAAACGTTTTTCAATATCAACTTTATTTTTTTAAATTAGCACCCAATTTTTTTGTTCATAATTTAAGACTATTTTAGAAAGGGAGTATGATTGTTATAAAATTTTTAATTACTTATTTTTTAAATTTTGAAAAATGTCGAGTACAAAAAATATGAAAAATTGGCACAAGCAAATTGATTACATCCTACATATGGGGTACCAAAAACCAAAATAATCGTATCAGAATTTTCTTTTTGAAAAACTAAGTGACCCGGCATCTTTGCAATAAAAAAAAGAGTTATTTGCAAAGACGTTAGAAAACAGTTTATAAATTATACAGTGGATTCCGATTAATAGGACCACATCGGGACCAGGAGCTTTCGGTCTGAAAAACTGAAGTTATTTTTTCTTCATAATTTAAAATAAAAAAAGGAAAAGTAAGATAAAAGAGAAATTTATAATAAACCTAGAACAAAATCCATTGGCTTGAATTAATGTACTCTAAAAACTATTTACTATTACCAATTTATTTCGACATTGTAACATGCATCAAGGTTTTATAAAAAAATGTGATATGTGTTGGAAAAAAGTAGAGCAACTTTATTATTTATTAATACAGTACTTCTTAATAATATTATTTAATTAGGTACTCCTAATATTTTGTAAAGTATTCCTTATTTTTAATTACTTGGTGACATCTTCGTGGCATAGACTCGAGCAAATGGTCAAATTGGAGTTGTGTTATCTCCACCCAACCATTTTCTAAAGTACTAAAGAGATCGCCTAAATTTTTATACGATTTGTGCCGTATAGAGTGGTCAAGACTATCTCTTAGATTCTCAATTGGGTTTAGGTCGGGAGATTGAGATGGCCAGGGCCTGTAAGCGTATCTTTTCATCACTGAACCACTGACACACCAACTTGGATTTGTGTTTGGGGTCGTTATCCTGTTGAAAAAAGTGCTCTATAGGCATTTTTCCATCTGCCTAGGGCACCATAATATTTGACAGTGTCCCTGTACACAAATCTATCCATTTTTCCATCTATGCTATGAAGTGGGCCCATCCCAAATACTGAAAAGCAGCCCCATACCATCACAGATCCTCCACCATGCTTGACAGTTGGTCTTGTATACTTTGGGTTGAGTCTTTTGCCTATTGGACGACCCACATACTTAATTCCATCACTATTAAATAAATTAAACTTTGATTCATCACTAAAAATTACATTTTTCCAGTCATTTATAGTCCAGTTCAAATGCGAGTCGGGCTTTGCGATTTTTGTTTGGAAGAAGTGGCTTTTTGGCAGGTCTTCTTCCAAATAATTCACCTTCAACCAGACGATTTCTTATTTTCGGGAAGTTACAGAAATTCCTATAGTTTCCTCAATTTGTGCCCTAATACGACCAGAAGACAAGAAAGGATCGTTTTTTGTTTTTAATTACACGCGATACAAAAGATTTGTTTAGCGAATATTTTGTTGCTATAGCTGATTGGTTTACACCATTATTATAGTCATTTATTACTATTTCTTTTAGTCTATTGATAAGGGACAATCTCGAGCCATATTAACAAAATAATACTGAGCAAACATTTTAATTTTAATTTGATTTAAGGCCTGTTTAAAATATTTATTTGTAAAAGAAAAATAAGTTGCTTTACTTTTTTCCAGACAATAAAGTTGTATGAATTATCAATTGAATTTGCAGATGTTTACAAAATTATTTATGTACGATTTTCGGGTTTTACAAATAATACGATGTCTAAAAAGTTTACAGCAAGATTATTTATTTTTGTATAAGAAGTTGCTCTACTTTTTTTCCACAACTGTATACGTACATAAATACAAATGCGCACAAAAATGTAAAATTACTTGATCATTATTTTTAAAAAATTTAAGAAAAATATAAACTAAAAACAATATTTTCGTTCCGAAAATTTGGAAAGAACTATTTTGAGTATTAAAATGATGGCCTAAAATCGCCTATTTTTGATCAAATTTTCATGAAAAATTGATCCAATTAAGCAGCTTTTTGGATCAAATAAGCGGCCCAATTTTATATTTTCGTACAAATAGCCGGCTGGTCTGATTATTCGGTGGTCCTATTAAGCGGAATCCACTGTATTATCAAAAAAGTAGTCAGTTTCTCAGATGAAAGATTTACTTATTGTTTTATTTTACATAGAGTTAATGTTTCACACACTACTCAGTTTTTTTTTAAAACTTATTATGATTATAAATCTTCATGTAAAATAAAACAATAAAATTATAATAATATGTTTCTTAGGAATTGATGTTAGCGATTTTATGAAAATTGCACCACAATTGGCTGAAATGGATGATGTCTCTCGTAAGGCTAAGTTTTTGTATACGATGATTAAAGTTTATCAATACACCTTTACGTCTATGGAAGTTTGTAATAAACCCGTTATATCAGCAGTTCACTCGGCATGTATAGGAGCAGGGGTTGATTTAATTACTGCTACTGATATTAGATATTGTTCTAAAGATGCATATTTCCAAGTTAAAGAGGTAAGCTTATCATACACCTGCTTACACATTGAAATATCCAATTAAATACTCCTATTTTGAATTCATTGAATTTCAACATTACTCACCTTACCTAGAACGGATTGTACATATGTATGCATTTCAAAAAAGATGTAATTATGTAGAAATCATTTATAGGTTGATATTGGTATGGCAGCTGATGTTGGAACCTTACAGCGCTTACCGAAAGTAATAGGTTCGGAAAGTTTAGTTAGAGAATTATGTTACACAGGACGAAAAATGAAAGCAGATGAAGCATTAACTCATGGACTTGTTTCTAGAGTGTTTCCTGATAAAGAAAGGTATTTAATTATAATAGTTTATTTGTGATTACTTATTTATCATAATCATAAACATATTATTTATAGTTTAATATCTGGTGCAATCGAATTGGCAGAACTAATTGCATCAAAAAGTCCAGTTGCAGTTCAAGGCACAAAAAGAACGTTAGTATATGCCAGAGATCATAAAGTAGAGGAAGGCTTAGAACAAATCGTAAGAAAATCACTTACTTGAAATGGTGAAAATGTCAAATATCTTTATTATAGGCTACTTTGAACCAATTTGCACTTCAAAGTGAAGATTTTGCAACAGCAGTAATGGGCGCAGCTACCAAAAGTACGGACATTACATTTTCCAAGCTGTAAATAATAAAATAAGTGCAAACCAAATTATTTACCACTACTATTGAGACATTTGTATATTTTTAAAACGTTTTGGACTTTTGTCTTTGGAGGTATATTTGTTTGTACGAAGTTATTTTTCACTTTTTTGAGATTGAGTTAAGGGTAATTGTATGTATACATATAAAAATAATCTAATAAAAATATTTTATCTAACATTTTTAATAGTACATATTTCATTTGTAAAATACCTAAATTTAAATATACAGGGTGTCCCATTTGACGTTGGACTGTATGGGTATCTTTGTTATCATTGGAGATAGAAAGTCGGTTAAATGGTCAAAGTAGTAGAGATTTTTTCGAATATTATTAATTCATTTACAAAAAATTTGAATATCGCATCGTTCCAACGCTATCTTGAAAAAACAAGAAAATGCGATTTTCAAAAAATGGCTACAACTTCGTTATTTTCGGTGGTACCAAAAGAATTTTTTGACTTAATACAGACAATTTTTTGTGTACAATGCAGTAAAACAAATGAATAAGAAAGATACCCATACAATCCAACGTCAAATGGGACACCCTTTATAGGGTGTCTTTATATTAGTTCACATACATTTTCATTCGGAATATAATTTACATCTAAAGACATTTTTGTTGGAAAAAGGGGGGCACAATAATTTATAACTTTTTTTACAGATTAACATTTTTATTTTGAATTTTTTTTGTTTGGTATCTTCACATTTTTTTTTATTTGCTACAGAGTTTAGACAGAAGAAATTAAAAATATTTATATTAAAATATCTGGTCTCCACATACAAATATCAGGTAAAAATGTTTTATTCCAGCTAAAAAAAATAAATTTATTACATTATTTTTATTATTTAAACTTTGCAACCATTTTTAACTAAAGTAAAGTGTGAGTTTTTATTTGTTCTACGAAATTAATAATTTACTGTAGTAAAACGACACAACTACAAGAACTACATAGGTACTAGACTAGTTTTAAATAATAAAGTAAATAGTATTACGCACCAAATAAAAAAAATATTACAATAAATTTTGCATATCTTGGAACATTTGGGAAAATCGTTTTGCTTGCGGTGGTGGGGGTGGTTTTTCAGCATCAATTCGTGCAGCTAACATATATATATTGGTGCTTTCATCAGGAGGGTCATGCTAACATTTTAAGCAATTAAAACGTGCATAGTAAAAGGAATAAAAAATTTTACCATGAGTTGATTAATATAATATTCATAAGGTATAGTTTGTGTATGTGGATCAATTGCAATTTCAAGCATTTCTTCAAGTTCATCTTGTGTAAAAGGTTCTCCATCTTGAGTAATAATTGTCGAAATATAATCCTTCGTCAGGAAACCCACACCTTCTTCATCCAAAACATGAAAAGCTTCAAGAATTTGATCGGGAGTTGCGGGTACAAAACTATCAATTAATAAATTGTAAAATATTAATTTCTTGATTACTTGCATACCAACCTTTGCTCGTTAATTGCTTGTGCAATTATGGGAAGAAATTTAATCAAGTGAATAGTTCCAGGATTCGCTGGATCTTCCATTTTTACAATTAATTCTTGGATTTCAGCTTCAGTTGGGACACAACCTAAAGCTCTTACTATAGTTCCAACTTCACGAGCATCTACCGTTTTAGATCCTGCATGATCAAAAACTTCAAAAATATCCGCTATGCGTTTTTCTAAATCATTGTTAATTGGCACTAAAATAATTTGACTTTTAAAATTTATTAGGTATAAAATGCAAAAATAATCGATAATTGCACGAAAATTAGTTGGAAATTTTTTTAAATGATAAAGTTTTCTCGTTGTTCAAATATGTGTAACTAGAGTTGACGTGTTTTCAAAATAAAATTTGAACTTTAATGTTGTTATGTAGAAACATAATGTAAAAAATGAAGTTTCTAGTCTCTATATGGAGTACGAATTACGAATACATATAATGTGTAAAGTGTAGTTTTTATAAGCTGAACCATAAAAGTTTCTAAAGATTGCACTGGAGAACAGAGAACAGTGACTTTGCGTCGTTAATTTAGGAGTCAATTTTGGGTAATTCATCTACATAGTACATAGTCTCCTGAATACGAAAGGTATATCCAGATTGTCAGGAAATCTATAAACGGCTATGCAAAAATTAAACATTTATTTTTTAAGTCAAGGGTTAAAATCGAGAAGTGCTAATTATTTTACGTATAAAAACGCTCTTTCCTATAGAACACGATTTATCAAAGTCGATATTAAAAGCAGAGTAGGAAAAACAAAACGCGAATTTGAAAGACCCACAGAGGCGCGGATTTAGACCTTGAGGGCTCTGAACCCCCTACAAAACTGGTCTTACTCCGAAATATTTTAGCTAGCACTTATTTTTTTTTTAATTTAAATGAAAAATTTGAACAGTTAGGATGATAAAAGAAAATCGGGTTAAGAATAATAAGTACAAAAAGGGTGTGCGATTTCCGGAATATATTCAACTCTCCGCAAAAAACATTATTTTTCCCTTTCTTTTCTCGTTTTAGTATTGCTAAAATGATAATTAATGAAGAATTTTCTAAAACTGTGGTCAATAAGAAACACAGTACACGTTGTATTCTAACCCCGAGTAAAAATGACCGAAAATCTTGATTGTTAGATTTTATGAGTAAAAATATAATAGATTTGATTTATATATTACCTACAATTTCTTCATTTTCCTCATCCATATTTTTAACAAAAATTTAAAAGTAAAATAATTCAGACAGGAAACAGTTTATTTTGAAGTCATTGAGACAAAATGGAGACAAAATAACTTTATTGAACAAACAAAATTTAGCTTAAAATGTTGTCATGAAAATACTCTTTATTGACTTGTGAGACCAAACACAAATAAGCTTTTAGAACTGCAACAAACGAAAATTATAAACTTATTGGTTTTATTTATAGTATTAGCTGAAATCTAGATCTTACAATTTTTCAAATAATGAATGCTACCAACACAAAAATTAAAATAAACGTGCCAAGCAAACATAACCTTAAATAAAATTGCTGCTGGGTCCAAATAAAATACAAAATATTTAAGAATTAAACGACCTGAGACTTGAACAAAGATAGAAGTTCAAAATGGTTCTAATAAAACAACATGATGATTTACTGTATGTAGCCTCTAAAGATAAATTAGCGACTCTAAATGTGTCTACGGGGTCTTTTGAAATTTACAAACCTCCACCACCTTTAAAACAAGATAAACCTTCAGAAATTATTTGCTTAGCATTATCCAGAAAAGGTAATCTTAAAGCAATTTCAACAATTAATAAACAACTATTCGTATATGATGTAAACATGAAACTAATTAGAGAAACAATATTACAACGATGTGCAAGTAAAATTCGTTTTACAAAAAGTGATGATTTAATAATTGCCGATAAAACAGGAGATGCTTATATTTGGAATTTCCACGAAGCAAATTGTGAGCCCAGCTTAATTTTAGGCCATTTAAGTATGTTATTGGATATTTTATTAACGGATTGTGGTAAGTTTGTTGTAACAAGTGATCGTGATGAGAAAATTCGTGTTACAAATTATCCGAACACTTATAATATTCAAAGTTTTTGTTTGGGACATAGTGAATTCGTTAATTCAATTGAAGTTATTGATGAGGTTTTGATTACAAGTTCAGGTGATGGGACGATTCGTTTTTGGGATTATAAAACAGGAAACCTATTAAACACCATTGATACCAATAAACACTTATGTAACGATTTGGTTGAAAACTTTTGTAAAACATTAAGCGGTGATCATATGGAAATTAAAGCTGTACCGATAGTGGATATGCAGATTTATAAATCCGATATTACATTAATAGCCATTTTATTAGGCGGAATTAATATAATACAACTTTATAAAATTAGTATTGTTAATCACGATATATATATGAAGTACTTGGATTCAATAGAAGATGTAAATTTGTTAAGTTTTTGTTTAAGTTCAAATTTATTCGTTTTATCTTTAAACAAATTAAATTCTTATGAAATAATTGCTGATAAACTAAGTTTAATAACTAATGATTATTTAAATAATGTTTTTAACAATGATTTTATAAGTAAAAATGATTCAAGTAGTGAAAATTTTACTGTTTTGTATAAGAAAAAATTTGATAACGTTGGAGAATACTTGCAAAGGAAAAAACTGAGATTAGAAAATAAATAAAACAGTTTGGTTATATTTTTGTGTTTTATTTTAATCGAATGAAGTCGTTTTATGATAAAAATGAGGAGCTTCCTCCAATAACCAATCACTTTTAATTACAGTCAAATCCCTCATGAATAATTTTGTTGTATGTACAACTTGGCTAAATAGTACCCTTAAAATAGAGAAATTAGGATTATAATATTTATTGTTTTAGAACTATTTACCATTGTGGTTGTGCTATTGTATATAAAACACTATCCGGGTGTACATGCAATTCAATATCACCACGGACTGTTTTATAAACTCCAGAATAATGCAAATAAGCAGCGTTTGGAAACAATCCAGTAACTAAACATTTACATATCGTTTCTGCGTAACCTAAAATCCAAAAATTTCATAACATTTCTAAATATAATTACAAATCTTACCATCACAAGATACTAAAGGAACATTAAAATTATTAAGCATTTTTTGTAAACGATTTCTCACTTCAACGACTCTTTTCATGCTTTTATAATTAATGAAATTTTTTTGACAAAAACCTTGATCCATTCCACTCTTCATAAAACCAGAATAAACGTTTAAGTAGGTCAGTAGATCACCTTCTTCTACCTCAAAGTTTCTTTTTTGAATCCTCGCTTTGATTGAATTTGCGCCTGATGATGGTTTTGTAAATATTACTTCCACTTGTAGCATTGAAACTATTGTTAAAATCTCCTCTGAGCAACCAAATTTATCTAAAATAAATATTTATTGAATAACTATTATTATTTAGCGCCTAGTCTCTTTTCAAATTACCTGAGTGTAGTAATAATTTTGAATATAAAGGATCCAAAGCAAATTCCGCCATATTAAATCCTAAGGGTCGAGTTAATTCTCCTTGAATATTAATTGACTCAAGGGCATAAAGTATTTCTAAAGCACTCTTTAAATTTTCAATTGGTGGAGGGCTCGGAAAGTTGAATTTTAATATATTGTTTATACCTAAAGCTTTAAGTTGGAGCACAACATAAGTTAAATTAGTTCGTACAATTTCAGGTGGTGTAGTTGTCGCGAAATTTTGTGCATCTTCTTCTATGTACAATCTAAAATATGTTTTTATAGTATTGAAAGAATTGATAAGTGATTTACTTACCTGTAAACTTTACCTGGTTTCATCCTTCCTGCACGACCAGCTCTTTGATTAGCAGATGCTTTACTAACAGGTACCACAATTAAACTATCAGTATGTGTATCAGTGTTATACCAACGTAATTTAACAAAACCACAATCAATAACTAAATAAATGAATAATTAATAATTTTTTTATGTTTATGGAATTAAATTACCATGCACGACTCCTGGTATTGTAACTGAAGATTCCGCTATATTTGTAGCGATAACAACTTTACGATATCCATCAGGGGCTCTTTTAAACACTTTTAATTGTTCATGAAATGGTAATGAACCATACATGGAAACCACAAACATTTTATGTTTTTTATTTTCCTGTTCAATAAAGTTTGCATGGTCATTTAGAAGTCGAACGGCACGCTCAACTTCTTCCTGTCCAGTAAGAAAAGCTAGAATATCCCCGGTTTCTTTTGATTCATTTATTTTAAGGACAGCATCTACTGTTGCTTGAATATAGCAAGGTACTGGTTCTAAAATTTATATATTTTAATTGTAGAAGTTGACCGTAAAAAATATTAGGAGTATTTAATTAAAAATATTTAACCTTTTATATAAAATACGTCAACTGGAAATTGCCGACCTTGTACCGTCATGATAACTGCAGAGTCTTTATTATTGAGTTCAGAAACATCATTGAAGTAATTTTTGAGCTCACGAGCTTCCAATGTAGCAGATGCGACTATTAATCGTAATTCTTTGCGTTTCTAAAAAATGTTCTTATTTAATAAGGTATGTATAATAAAAGTTATGTACATTAAAACTTTTTTTAGAATATTGGTTTACGTATAGAACTTACTTTCAATATTTTTTTTAACAAACCCATCAAAATATCTGTGTATAAAGTTCTTTCATGAACGTCATCCAACATAATTGTGGAATATGTACTTAAAAGTGGGTCACTCATTATTTCCCTTACTAAAATACCTTCCGTCATGTACTAACAAAATAAAATAAAGAATATAATATTAATAAACTATGAATAAAATGTGTCAAATTGAAATTAAGTTAATAAGTTTTCAAAAAGTGTTATGTATAATTTTTAAATTAATCATTTTACCTTAATTTTTGGTTGTACACTGCAAGCATCAAATCGTACGGCATATCCCACTTCGGAACCTTGGATCAAACAACCCATTTCTTCAGCAACTCTATTAGCTAAAGAAATTGCAGCAACTCTTCGAGATTCGCATATTCCAATAGTTCCTGGCCATTCTGCTTCTATCATGTACTGTAGGATAAAAATTTAAGAAAAAAAATAATACCAGAGTATTTTAAAGAATGGTTACATAGTATTTAGTATTTCTATTCATATTATACAGGGTGAGGTACCGTAAACATAACAGGCTTTTTTTTAATACATACTTATAGCTAACTTCTTTTAAAAATCCTCGCATATATCAATTTTTGTTTTTGATGGAACAAATTTATCTAAAGTTATACTTTACCTACCTTCAACACCTTACAAAGTTAATAGCACTTTAAAAATTTCTAATGGCGAGATAGTTTAAAATCCACACCTTTGAAAACTTCAAATATGTAACTTTACAAACAATTACTATTTTTGTTTTGTAAAATTGTTCCTATAAATACCTTATACAGAGTGAGTCGGGAGGAAAGAAGTGTATTCTATACCTTTTCAACTTCAAATTGAGACTAATCAAGTTCAAATTCAGAATAATCTATATCAAATTGGGAATAATTAATTTCAAATTGAGATTCATTAGTTCGATATAAAAAGAACATTTTAATTTGAAGAAAAAGAACAATTTTTTGCAATATAGCTTACATAGTCTATGAATGCTAATGAATTGAAAATAGTTCTTCCATATTTAACAAATAATAAATAAGTCTTTGAATGTGAACAATGAACTTATACTTCATAATTTCATTCTAAAAAAATTATTGGTATTTACCACTCTTACGACCAATCCTCCTTTCGTGACGTCATAGGATTGGTAAATAGCAAAAACTGATTATTTGCACTCAAATTTCAATATTTTGATAGTAAAAACCATTCGTATGAGTTTGGGACTGTATTGGGGACTAATCCACTAAGGCACACCCCCACTCTCTGTGCAGGAGCGCTTACAGCTTCCAGGCTTAAGCAAAATTTACCTTCAAAAAGTCTCCTGTAACTTTGTTAATAATAAACAAAAAAAATTGAAATTTTGCAAATTAAAGTTGAATATATGCTCCTTCGAACGGACAGACTCCTTTTTTGATATTTTGAAATATAGTCTCTTAATTCACTCTTTAATTGTGTGTAAAATTAACACTTTTTGATGGAACATATACATATCTAACATAATCTTAACTTTTTTAAAAATTGAGTCTGTCCGTTCGAAAGGTTGATGAATGTACTTTACTATAAAAAAAGAAAACGAAAAAATATTAAGTAACAATGCGTCCAAGGGTCCCCAAGCAAACGTCTAAAAATGCACCGGGATGATTGCTCTTAAGATGCCATCATCATTTTTTTTTCTTGAATGGGACACCCTATTTTTTATAATTGATATTGCATCTACAATTTATTCTAGAAACAGTGATATGCTACAATTAGTATTTTAAGTACATTTTGTGAATAAAAAGATTAAAATATTGATCGAAGTATGTATTATGTAAAATTATTTATTTTTAACAAAATTTGTAATTTATAGTTAGGTTCGGTTAGATTAGGTTAAGTTAAGTTAGTTTAGATTTAAAAAACTTTCTTAAAAAAAACTAAATAAATAATTTTGCATACTACTTCGATCAATATTTTAATTTTTTTTATTCACAAAATGTACTTAAAATACTAATAGCGTTTTCGGCTTAATTGAACTTGGTGCGCACTTGCATTGCCACAGTTTACCATCTAGGGCACCTCTAGTGCAACTCCACCAAACCAGTGCACGTTATAAGCCGAACGCTTTTTAGTGAACCGGTGATGAATTTATCATAACTTAACAAGTCACTAAAGTCTCAAAAAAAATAATTCATGAATATGGACGACCCAAGGAATACTCAAGAACTTATATCCATGAAACTTTTAATTTTTGGGACTTTTTTTTTAAATTTTCTTAGCTTATATGAAAATTTCATCGTCATCCAAAGAAGAGATTTGGGAACATTTCCATTTTTGTATTTTTTTTTATTTTTGAGCTTTGTTATTATCGTTATTATCTTGGAATGAGCCCGCCATATTTGCACTGAAACCCGCACGAGCTCTTGGAGCCGGTGCGAGAAAAGCTGCACTCCTGGTGCACAACTGGTGCACTTTTCGCTCTAAGTCGAACACTCTGCACCGAGAAAATGCGAGCTGAAACTATAAGCCGAACACCCGGAATGCACTCAGTACAACGTAGTGCAGGCCAGTGCAAGTAAGCCGAAAACGCTATAAGTGTAGCATATCACTGTTTCTAGAATAAATTGTAGATACAATATCAATTATAAAAAATAGGGTGTCCCATTAAAGAAAAAAAAGATGATGATGGCGTCTTAAGAGTGGTAAATAAAAATAATTTTTTTAGAATGAAATTATGAGGTATAAGTGCTGCCATTCAAAGAACTTTTTGATTTATATTTTTATCGCTTCAAATAACTGAGATATTTCCTGGGAAGTAAAATCTGGGCCACCCTATATAGGCTATACTTTTTAACTTTTAACGATGTATTGGCCACAGTGGTCCAATTAACTTGCCCCCAAGGTCCCCAAACCTTATGCCATAAGATTTCTGGGTCTGGTTAAAAAGTGAGATTAATGGTGCAATTCTGTGTAAAACCTTGCAAGTCCTTACAGGGAATATCTGTAAGGCTTGTTATATGGTTTGTAAGGGAAGGTTTCCATAGTTACCTTACAAATATTTCCTGTAAAGACAGAATCGACACATAAAATTTGGCATATTTCAAATGTTTAATCTCTCATAAATGAAAAACACCAAGAACTCAGAATAGCAATGGCTAGTGTTCATAGGAAAGCGTAAATACAGGGCAGGTCTGTAACATGGAATAAATTCAAACAGTCAATTGTTGGTGCAATTCTGTGCAAAACCATAAACCCTTAGAAGAAATATCTGTAAGGTTTGTTATATGGGTTGTAATGGACGGTTCCCATAGTTACCTCATACATACGTTTCGTAAGGGCTTACAGGTTTGCACAGAATCGACACTTAACGTAATTGTGGCAAAATTAAAAAAATATGTGATGTCATCGTACAATGCCCACGTGACGTCAGCACGCTTTTTTTTATGGAAACCGGAAACCTTCAATTTTAAGTACATAAACAATTTGAAAGGATTTCTAAACTTGTGTACCCATGCAAAATTTCAATAACTTATCTTCTCATTCCGAAGATATAATCAATCAAAAATAGCAATTCTCAATTTGCTATATCTTCAGAACGAGTGGAAATAAGTCAACAAAGTTTAGTATAAATTAACAGGATTAGAAGATGCCTTTTGAATTTCTGCACTTAAAAGTATGCAATGGCGTCAAATAAATTTAAAATGACTGAGCCAATTATTGAAAATCTAAGCGTTCTGGCTTTCTTGAATTTATTGCATATTACAGGCTAAATTTCGTTTACAATGATTTGATTAACAAGAGGAGATAATAAAATTTTGTGTGGGGGGTATCTTTAAAAATGTACTGTGAATTAACAATAAAATAAATTTTTATGACACTATAACTCAATAACTAATAAAATTTTTAACTTTTTGTGTTTTTACGTTATTAGATATTTACAAGTAGAATACATTCCTGGAGTTTGGTTCAATCCTCCTTACTCATACTGTAAATTGGAAAAATTAGTGAAGCTTTTTGAGAGCCCCTGCCCAGCAAAATTTGGTTTTAGAAAATGGATGATCAATTTAAAACGGAATAAGAGTAAGAACATTAACTAATGTAGATTTTCTTAATTAATATGGTAAAAGAAAAAAATCGTAAAAATCAGAAAAGGAATTATAATAGTACCACATATTTCTGAGATCAAAGACGATTTTGGTGGGCTTTTGGTTAGTTGTTGATAAACCAAAAATTTGATATAGCTAGAAAGAGATGGAAAGAATAACCTTAGAACGAAGCTGTTGATAGATGTAAGAAGAGAAAACTATTTGAGGATAGAATGCAAAAAGAAACTATTTTATGGGTACTTATTTTAAAATTATAACACAAAAACTTGGTTTGTAATTTTCAATATTTATTTCAACAATCTTATAATTTCACTTACATTTGTGAAATATGAACAGTCAAGACTTGCATTAAACTCGAATAAATCTTAAAAGTTAGATTTGGTATAAAGCTTTATTTAGCATGACTATTTAAGAGGATCGTTGGCAAATTTGTGCGCTTGATTTTCAAATTCGCTTGATATTTGCAGTTTTGCTGCCGTCTGACTATTTGGTTTCACTTACAAAAAAAAAAAATGAGGAAATTGGTAGCCACAAGATTCTTCTACATACCAAAAAAAGGAATTTTAAAAAAGCTCCACTGAAAAAAAAAATCTCCAAAACTGCAAGTATCAAGCGAATTTCAAAATCTAGCGCTCAAATTTGCCGACTATCGCCTTACAAGAAACTTTTGTACTATTATTACTTTAATGAACAACAATATATGGCAGAAATAAGTTTATCACAAATTAAGATTTAAGTTTACTTAAATTTAACTAAAAATTAAAAATGTAAAAAATAGTGCACCCATATAAAGGGTGTATCAGACCACCCATGCCACCCATTTATCTCGAGAACGCGTTATCGTACGTGATTGAAATAAAAAAATAAGTTCACCAATGGATTGTTTAGGTTCACTTTCGTAATTATTTTTTTTTTCAGTCATGTACGAAAACGCGTTCTCGAGATAAATGAGTGGCACGGGTGGTCTGATGTACCCTGTATAGATTTCATCGACACAAGAACTGACATTTTTGTGCATTACTATGTATTACATATTTTTTTCTAAACTTGTGTCCCTAACTTCAAGAATAGATTTATTAACCTATTTGAATATAAAAAGTAAGAATAAACTTTTTCAGAAAAACGCTCCATTTTTGAAATACAGAGTGTTTTCAATGTTTTGATTTTTCGCAGTTTGAGTCAAAGACGATTGACAAAAGTGAGCTCTGTACAAAATTTCAGCAAATTATCTTTAGAAATATAGAAGTTATGTTAAAAAATTGAAAAGAAATAAGAAACTTTAACACCCTGTGTTTGGAAAATTGGTGGTTTTGGCGAAAAATTTTATTCTTACGCTTTATCTTAAAAGAGGCCAAAGAATCTAATCCTTAAATTAGGGACACATATTTAGAAATATCCTATTTTAAATTTATTTTTGTAAGTTAGTATATCATGAAATGAACTGACTAAGGATTTATTTGAGAATTTGAGTTCTTATTGGTTATTGGCATAAAAAAGTTTATTTTGGTTAAGCAGAGAATACTCACACTAATTAATATGATTACTGTGAAGTAGATAAACTAGTCAATTATTTAAAATTTTATCTATTAGGTGAAAGTGAAATGTGCAGTAAAAGAAAAATTTGAAATTTGGCATCTAGGCAATTTTAACTAGTTAAAAATTAAAAAATATATAAAACAAGTTAACACTATAATGTAATGTATAATGTAAGGCTTAGAACTAAAATAAAATGATATTAAAAAGAAAATTGTTTGTCAATAGCGTTTTTGGATTAACTGCACTCAGTGCAGTTTTGCTTCGACAGTTCATTTCCAGCTCATTTTAGGATAATTCCAGCGCAATACCTGAAATTAACCATTGCAGGAAAAGGCATTTGAATTTGACACCTGAAAATTCACCAGTGTATGTCATTGGTAGTAATCCGAAAACGCCATAAGTTTTAAGCTTCAAGACGAGGTCCAATGTGTCAAAATGATTAGTAAAAGTAAAGAACAAGAGTGAAAATGAAGTTCAAATAATGATGATGATCTTAGATTCTCGAAAATGAATTAAATTTGTCATAAGGATTGCTATTTTACCCATACGTCTCACTCTATAAAAAATAAAATACTTGAAATAAGCCCCATAAAAATACATGTGAGCTAGCTTTCAAGCAAAATTGTGCAGGTTTTTAATACTTTTAAATACATTGCTAGAATTATTACTGCTAATTACTAAAATAATTAATATAAAAATATTTGTGCTTTATCTCTAATAAATTATACCCGAATAATCTTTGAACACTAAATAAAAATAGCACCTGAGCTTTCCTTTATTATAAAATGGCAAGTTAAGTATGTAATTATAATAAAATACTTGTAGTAGTAAGTATTAATAAACATTCAGCTTCTTAAAAATAAAGTTCTTAACATCTAAAAGATGTATTTCTGTAATACAAATTGCCGCTAATAAAACACCAAATCCTGTGTTTTGTACAAATCTAAGAAATTCCCAGAGCTTATCACAAAAAATGGCCAATAACAAACAGTGTAGCAAATTGTGTAAGTTAACAATTCGCCAGACCCAAGCTACACTTAAAAAACTCGTGCTTTTAAAAACAATCGTCTGCCGGTTGTATGTTATTAAATCTACATCTTTTTGTTCCAACATATCTTGATAAAGAGCTATGTATCGGTTCCATGCAGTTGAGCTTATAAGTAATTGAACCGAAAAGCAGCAGATTTTACGAGCCACTTTTTTTGTAGTTACTTTCGTTTTATAAACATAATTTGTTTCCTTATCCTTGTCATTAACAACTGTTGGTAATTGAGTATATCCCCGTCTCGGTGGGTTATTTTTTAGAAAAACAAATGCCCCAATCATCAAGGCGATACATCCAACTCCATCACAAATACCATCAACATAATAACCACTGGTACCAACTTCAGAATGCTCACCTTTAATATGTTTTCTAGATCTTGCCACATGCCCATCTAAATCATCCAAAAAAGTTCGCACTTGAAATAGGAAAACCCCAAATCTTCTATAAGCTAAATTAGTGGTCGAAATACACTTTGCACTCAAAATTGCTACAAATATGTGCGAAATACTAATTAAATTCGGTGTAATCCACTCAATACTATCAATTTTTAATAAATCATCAAAGATTGCAGCAAGGGGTGCGAACAAGTAATGATTAGTATGATCTAAAAGTAGGGCTTTCACTGTAACATCACATAATGGTGAGATATTACAACCCAACCAAGTTGTTTCTTCGTAATCCTTCGTAATGTTATCATAAATACTCCCTCTATCAATGGGATAATTTTGTACTCTCATGTATAAACTGACGTCCATAAATATGTACCAAGCCAATAAAAGTATTAATGCAAAAAATAATACTTTACTAATTTGTGACGAAGGACCAACCATTTTTTCAGCTTATGTTAGGCCTTTTATTTACATTAATTTGGACGGTTTTTCAGTCTCAAAAAATCTTATAATACATGACTATAATTGCCTAAGTAGGAAGTTTTAAAATTATAAATTTATTGTACTACGTTGACTAAATGACGAATCTCTACCTGAAAGTAAGAAAATTCGTCAGATTTAATACATAAATATAGATTTTATACTTCACTTGTAAATAGTTTGTGGAGTTTTGTTATCAGCTTTGGGTAAAAATGAGCTAATGGGTAAATCAGATAATCATGAGATTGATAAGCAGTGTACACTTGAAATAATTCTTTATAAAAATTAGCCTACAAGGTTGGTTATTGTGTACTTAATATATTCTCCTCATTAATAATTATCATTTTAAATATTTTTCAAAGAAATATTTAGGTTAAAAAGTAGATACTTGTGAAAAATTAAAAATAAAACGTTTTCATAATTTAAATACATACCTGGAATAAAACTTTAAAAATTATAGAGCAGTTATAGTTAAAGATAAAATATCTTTAAAGCTTTTAAAATTGATAAAAAATACTTTCAACTTTCAAACATCAAATAGTCTTTATTTATCTATAAAATTTTATCTTATAATAATAATAAACGGTTGTATACCGGGTGTCAACGAAACTAGGGCCACCCCTGTAATTTCTTTATTTATGAAAATAAAAATTTAAAATTTTACTATGTCATATGGCATTAACAAACGCATTTATTGAACTAAAAAAAATTCAATTTCCTTTCCAGTTTCACCGGAAATTACATCAACTTTCTTATTTTAAATGTAACACCCGATTTTTTTGTACTAATTATTAAATATTATTGGTTCCAAGTATGTGACAAAAACAAATTTGGATTTTTGTTTGGTATTTTTTTTAATAAAATCTAATAAAACTACTCTTAAATAATTAAAATAGGTAAAATAAATTGCAAATTATGAAATTCATTTGGCCGTTTTTGAAAAATTAATATTTATAATTTTTAAAATGCGTTTTTTGCAAATATGTTTATTTTTCAAATGTCATGATAGTAGAGCCACCACCTATTTAGATAGAATTTTTTTTTCCAATATACTTACTTATTTTATTTTAATTTATCAATTTATTAACAGCTGTTTCAATAAGTAAGTGAACTTAAGGTTTATACCTACATGTTGGGTATCACTGTAATCGGAAAAAAATCCTCTATCTAAATAGGGGATGTTTCGATGTTTGTTATAACAAAATATAACAATAAAACAAAAACCAACTTTAAACATCTAAGAATTAATATAATTTAATTTTCGCCCGAAAAAAAACTAATATACATATACAGGGTGAGTCAGACAACCTGTAACAGCCTTTTATCTCGAAAATAGTCGCACATAGATACAATAAAAATTTTAATTACCAAAGTGAACCCAAAGAATCCATTGGTGCACTTATTATTTTCAGGAACAAACCGGAAGTGCCTGGAATCGGAAGTTACTTTGAAATTTCAAATGGCAACATAGGTCGAGTATGGTATCGTTTGAAAGGTCTTTTAAAAAGAAACAACTTTTATTAAAATATTTTTGTAATATCTTGCATAATTAACAAATTAAACGAAAAAAAATATGCAAACAAGTGACCATTGGTCTCTTAAATTATGGAAAAATTAAATCGTTATCATCATCCGTAAATGGGCAATTTTTTAAGTAGAAACTCTTTTTTGCATTTATCGCTTTATTCGTTAAAAATAATCAACTTTTTTTTATTTTTTGAATTAAGGAAAATACATAACCTAAAAAAGTTGATTATTTTTAACAAGCGAAGCGAAAAATGTAAAAAATACTAGTTTCCATTTAAGAAATCATAAATGTCTCTATCCTTACCCATTGAGGATGATGGTAGTGCTTTAATTTTTCCATAATTTAAGAAAACATTTGTCACATTTTGCTTTTGTTTTTTCATTTAATTTGTTAATTATGCGAGATATTAAAAAAATATTTTAATAAAAGCTGTTTCTTTTTAAAAGACCTTTCAACCGATACCATACTCGATCTGTTGCCATTTGAAATTTCAAAGTAACTTCCGATTCCGGGCACTTCCGGATTGTTAGAGAAAATAATAAGTGCACCAATTGATTCTTTTGGGTTCACTTTTGTAATTAAAATTTTTATTCTATCCATGTGTGACAAACTGTTTTCGAGATAAAAGGCTGTTACAGGTGGTCTGACTGTATATTTAAAAACTAATTAAAAAATTGAGAAGTTTTAGGGAACCAAATTTACTCCTGTGAATGTTCTTAAGATGTCTAAGAGCCCGCGAAGCAAATGTTTACCATTAAAAAAGTTACAAAAAACTTATTTGATTTTATAAAATCTTTGGCTGCCCATTGAAGGGAGAGGTATGTTATGATTTTTGAGGTAATGATTATACTTTATCCCTTCGAATAATTATTTGATTTTGTTTGACTTTTAATTTTTCTTTATTAGCAAAATATTTTAGCAATGCTAATAAGTGACAATGTACTTCTTGTTTCCAAAAACCAAATGATTTCCTTGTATCTTAAGCAGGAAAATTGTGTTGCCAAGTTGAACTAAATTGTGGTCTGTCAAGTACTACTACTTCCAGCATTTTCTATGTCTACAGACCAGGATGAGACCAGGTTATTTATTTAGATGAAGCATAGATATATGTACTTATTTACATTGCGAGGCGTCTAAGTAAGTTTTTAGTGCCGAAGTCATTTGCGCAGAGGCCCAAGATAACTTACGCGCCAATCTACCAAATTTGAACAAAATCGCATACACAGTTTTAAATTTATAACAGAAAAACAATTTAAAAATTGTAAGTTCAAAGCCATATAGCCCTGAAACTAAGCAACTGTATTCTATGATACGTTTACTTAAATCGATTTATTTTGGTCTAAGGAATATGTGGTAAACTGTTGTAAAGACCTTTTACAGACATCCTGTATAATGTATAAGTAGGAAGTATAGCTACTGTTACCCTTGTATTTTATTTTTTTAACCAAGTATGTTTGTATTTGAATTTATCACATTGAGTTATGATTGATTTACGATAAAAATGCAAATACTTAATAGGGCACCGAGACCGGCGCCGGCAGCGAAGGCACTGCCTTTTATTCTAAGTGTTATTTAAATCAAATTTTGAAGATTTTTAGTGTTACTTCTGCTTAAAGGAGGGTATCGTTCTTTGGGAGGATCGTGTTCCAAAGTTGATATTCATAACACATGTATCGAAAAGTAAAATATTTAATTTTGGAAAATATTGGGTCATGAAAATGCGTGGGCTTCAGAAAAGGCATTTCAAGATGTGAATTTTTCAATTTGACAACGATGTGGGGATTAACTAACAACTAGCATTGCATTAATGCAATGTTAGTTGCCGACATCGTTATTATAGGTAACTTGCATGTCTTTTTGACTAAACACATTTTTTTATCATTGTTCAAAAAGTATGCCTCTATCATAGACTCTACATGAAAAACAAAAATTCTATATGAAAACTAAATTCAATTTGAATGGCACTAGGCATCGTTTTTGTTAAATTTTTGATTACAAATGCCCAAAAATCAATTTTTACTAGCGAAAAGTACACTTTTCAAACATTTTGCCGACTATCTTCTTAATAATTTTGTGTATAGCAATATATGCACTGTATCACCGTGTTTATATTATTTCTTAACTTAATGATATTAACAAGTTTGAATAAATCTTACTTAACAAACGTGTCATTTTAATATTGAATAACATAATAAAGCTACAAGGTTCATACAACAGTTTTTCTTTTTCACTACACTCTTAAATGAAAGTGAATCTACACAATAACACTATTAACTTTAATCAATGAAATTACCTTGAAAAACTTGATAAAACCTTGTGTAAACTTTTAATCTTACATTTAGTTAAAACCAAAAATCTAGTGGCATGTTACCAAATGAGGGAGAGGCCTCGAAATAAATTTGAAATGTAAATTAACATTATTTTCCTCAATTTTTTAATAATTTTGTAAACCTACTTAAAAATGTCAATTTTTTGGGACCTCTTCAAGATTATTTAAGGCCTCATAAAGGCATAACACGCCATTGCAATAATCAGAAAAATTTGTACATTAATCAAATTAAATAGTAATCTCGTTTACTTATTAATAATTATATTGTTTTAACGTTGAAAGTAAATTAACTTATGATAAATTTGAAAAATACAATTAATATTTTGTTTATTTACCTGAGGAATTTGTGTGCTCTTCCCACATCCAGTCTCTCCAACTAGCACCAAAGTTTGATACTTCTCAAGTAAATACAGTATGTGATTTCGATTATTAAAAATGGAAAGACGCTGACGTTGAGACTGTATTGATTGAGAAATGTGCCTGTTATACACAAAATCGGTAGTATCTACATCAGAGTTGTTTCGATCATTTCTATCAAGAAAACTTGAGTTGTACGAAGGTTTTAGAAATCGAGGCTTAAAATCACTCATAATCGGTCTGTTTTAGGGTTAACTTCTATAAATTCTAAAAAGTAAGATTATTTTAGTTTAATGCTTTTTTATCACTATAAAATCAGTAGGAAAAGAAGAAATAAGTAACTTCTTTCTTACCACAAACCAAACAAACTCAAATTGCATGTATTTATAACCAACATTCTGTTATAAGTTATTACATTTCGTGAGGATCAAAACTTCATTTATAATTGATTTCGTAATTACCACAATTACCACAATTACAACAAATAATTATTTATATTTGCGGTCTTCATTGATTTTTTAAATAATTGTTTCTACTTGTGAACGTATCGTTCTTTTTTTGTTAAGTTGGTACTAACGAATTTAAAATGGACAGAAGTACACTCTGGGGCAAAAACTTTTTGTTGAGGTTGGCATTATCTATGGGTTGGCAAACCTATTTTCAAAGTATGGCAATATTTCTTATTTATTTTATATAATATATATAGAATGCAAACTCAATGCTAAATTTTGATAACGCAAAATTAGTTGGCCCCAAAAGTATAGATGGCGCATTTAAAAAATTTTCAATGTATCCCGTTTTTAACGGTTTTTTTAAGTGTCAATGTGGACAAATTTAAACGTCGTGTTTAAAATTCCGAAAATAAAAACCACACATTTTAGCCTTGATACTGCTTTTCAAAGAAACTTATATAGATAAAAGAGTTTATACAGTGTTGTTTGCTGCTATTCGTGTTTTTAAAAAGTAAAAATAAGAACCTTTTGATTTTAAAGGTAATATTTAATATTTTTCTATTTACTTATTAAAATGTATTCTTTTTGGCATTCTTCTCTTCACTAGTTGTAATAATGGGTAAATATAATTGTGCAGTCTTTTCCTGCTTTGATAATAAATCCAAAAGACACCGATTTCCCAATCCAAGAAAACATTTACATCGATTTTTCCAATGGTTGCGTTTTTGTGATAATCCTAGTTTGGCTTCTTTGGACCCGACTATTGTATTTAATAATTATAGACTATGTCATTATCATTTTGGGGAAAAGGAAATAATAGCAAATGGAAATCTTAGCAAAAATGCTGTACCCACTAAAAAAGTAAATATTATACCTATTACGGGCGAACCTGAAAATTTCCCTGTTATGCCACCTATTAAGAAGGTAACAGATTTAACTCCCTGTGTTCCGATGGAAAGAATTTAGATGTGTCTTCAAGAATAAATCACGAAAAACAAATTATGGTTACTACAAGTTGTGTTAGCCATGATACTTGTACATCACTTGAGCCAGAGCATTCTTTAATATCAGGTTAATACATCCTTAATCTAATATTGGCATTTTTAATCTTTAATTTACTAGTAATGAGTACATTACTTGTGTCTCTTCCTTTATATGTTGAACAAAAATAAATAAGTAAATAAAGTAATATTTGTTTTCGTTTTTTATTAGTTCCTCATTCCGAGCCCCCTCCCGAGCCTAGTCCTAAATCCCTTTTAACAAATCTTGGAGTATCTCGAATTAATAAATTGTCACCAAAGGCCAGAAAACTTTACAAAACTTCTCGATCCCTGAAACAAATGCTGCATGTCTCTAGGAAAAAGGTATTTTCGTTTAGAAGAAGATTAAAGATGGCAGAACATTTCCAGAATCATTTAGATTCAGGAGTTTTAAGCGACACTACAATCAAATTTTGTTTATCGCAACTAAAGAGGAGGAATATCAAACCAAAAGGAAATAGGTTTACCAACCATGAGAAAATCTTGGCCTTGTCTATATACAAGCAATCGGGCAAAGCCTATGAATTTTTTCGCAAAATTTTTGCACTTCCAACTCGCCAAACGATAATGTCAGTCTTGAACTCTTTGCAAATAACGACTGGAATAAATAAAGTTATTTTGATCATTTAAAAAAGTCTGCCCTTAAAATGAAAAAGCAAAATAGACAATGCATTTTAGCATTCGATGAAATGGCAATTATGCCAAATATATCGTTTAACCGTTATTCGGATGAATTTATTGGTTTGGAAGATTTTGGTGATCGAAATAGGATGGAGTTTGCGGATCATGTGTTAGTTTTTAAATTAAGGGATGTATTTAAAAAATGGCAGCAAACATTGGGGTATGTTTTTTCTCATTCGGCAACTAAAGCTGTGGATTTAGTAAGGCTTTTAAAATTATTCGTAACTAATATTCAAAACTGTGGGTTAGATATTGTTGCCACAGTTTGTGATCAGGGATCCACAAATCAGTCGGCAATCAATTATCTTTTGAAGGAGTCCCGACAATTTTATATTAAAAATAGATTAGAGATTCAGCAAAAAATTATTATAAATAATGCTGAAATTATTCCTTTGTACGATCCACCACATCTAATAAAGGGCATTAGAAATAATCTATTAAAAAGAAATTTAATGTGGCACAAAAGTGACGGTTGTATAACAGCTAAATGGCAAGATATTGTGGATGCGTACATCATTGATGGTTGGAGTGGAGATTTGAGAGCCTTACCAAGAATTACGGATCAACATGTGATACCACAAAAAATTCAAAAAATGAAAGTGTCCTACTATACTACCAGGTACTGAGTCATTCAGTAGCATCTTTTATTCATGTTCTGGCGCGAAACAGTAAGCAACTAAGATCTATATTATTTTATAACAGTTTTAGATATATGTATATATATTGTTATTTCAGAGGTAAAGAGCAATGATGGAAAAATCCAAATGAAGGAAAGAGCTTCTGAAACAGCAGAGTTGATCAACTTTTTTGATCAGTTGTTTGATAGCATAAATGGCGGTACATTGATACCTCATCCGGGAAAACCACTTCGGGGTGGTGCAACAAATTCTTCACAGCATTTACAATTTTGGCGTAGTGTCATTAAAGATCTTAAATTAATGGATTTTGAGGGATATGTTCCCCAATCATTAAAAAATTTCATTAGCACACTGGAAGGTTTCATTGAAATTCATAAGAGTTTAATACAGGGAAAAGGATTCAAGTTTTTTCTACCCCGAGCATTTAATCAAGATAACTTGGAAAATTATTTTGGTAAAGTTCGGAAGCAACGAGGAAGAAATGTAAATCCCACTTGTAAGCAATTTGGGGAAACATTTAAAACCTTATTGGTGCAAGAAATTGTTACATCTGTAAATAATGCGTAATTGGCATTATTTTTATGAAATATGGAAAAGAAAAGAAAATCATAAAGGAGATTAGGAGGGAATTTCAATAACTCTTACGGATATCAAAATTATTACTTGAAGATAGGTTCATGGTTTGAGAACCAGACGACCATAAAATTTAATTTTTATTAAAAAGATACGGGAGTGTGAGGGTTAAGTTCAAAGGTTAAGGGATTGGGCCCACACATCTTAAAAAACATAAATAATATTTAAACATAAAAAAAATAAATAATAATTTGTTCTATTTGATATACACTAAGTTAGTGTCACTAACTAAAGCATTAGAAAGAGTTTTTTTTAAGAAACAAGAGGATATTAGAATTACATTCCCCCTATTATTATTACAATTATTAGCAATACCTACAGCAAAATTTTGTTAAAATGAAAATTTGTATGTTTAATGATTGTAATCACAGTTTGTGTTATTATGTAATTTATTACGAGTGTAGAAAGTGTATTCCATATCAAATGTGATGAAAGTAATTGAAACAGCTTCCTAACGTAGGCTACCAAATTCACCCTGCGCTTAGGGATGAAGTTGATTTGTCTTACTTAAGTCATAAGGGCGCGAAGAACCAATCACAGGCTTTCTTTGGCTTCTTAGTTTAAGTAATGACGTAAGAAGGAACGCTAAGCCAAAGTCTATATATTGTAAAGAAACCTTAAAATCTACGAATTCCATAATGTTCTGATCTAGAGTAATGTTTGTTCTTAATTCTGATCAGTTAAGTTCATTTTTAGTTAGTTCGTGTCGCGTTTATTCATTTAATTTGTCAGTAGAAGTTGTTTTATTTTTTTGTTCACAAAGTTAGTTTTTTTTTGTTCGTTATATCGTGTGATTTGTTGAAGGTTTTAAGGTTTCTATTGGTTCTTAAGTAAGTTGTAATTTGTTTGTAATTTATGTTGGATATAACTCCAACTGAAGGAAATATTCCAAATTTTAGAGATTATTATATTTTTATTATGTTATTAGTTTTTTTCACCTTTTATTTTTATTCAGTGAATTTCTGTGTTTGTAATTTTTCTCTTCATATATTTTTATCTTATTATTATTTTTTTTTAATTAATATATTTAATATTAATTGAATTTTGGTTTTTTTTTTTTTCAAATCTTTAATATGAGTTCCCAATAAGACCTTAAATAATTAAGCAAATAAATTTAAATAAAAGCATATAAAAGTGAACTTGGCTCGATCAGGATTTGGAAACTTTTATAGTTAAGAATAAGTAAGTAATTTATATTAATTTTGAATTTAGTAGTTTAGTAAGTTAAACCAACAAAGAAGAAAATAATCACTCAGCTTGTTTTGTTTTAAGTTCAAGTTGGTCACTATTAAGTTTCATGTAAACGTCGGCTTAACCCTATTTAAAGAACCCAATAATAATTATTAAGTTAATTAATGTGCGATCAGACATCTTTCTGTTTTTGTTTAGTCCTAAATATTATTTTAAATAACATCAATAAAATAATATAGACCAACAAGGGTTAATAAGCTGAGGGTCGACGTGAGATTTACACATCAGTTAAAGGCACCAACTGCGAAAATATAGATTTGGTAAATTTATACTCATTAAAGTATTTAATACAACATTCTCAAAAAAATATAAGGAAAAATCACACTATAAAAGCAGTAAGCAATAATAATATTCTGAAAAATATATCAAAATTAAAAGATATTTATTTTCAAAAATCGGTAAATTCAAAAATTATTGCTTATATTGCAGGGTGGGTTACAAAATCCCTAAAAAACATTTGCCCCTTATGTAAAATTCATATTTTTCAAAAGGACACTGACAATAATCAAATTTATGAATTTGTAAAAGAAAAAGAATCTGGCAGAAAGGTAAAACAAAGACTTCAATATTGTACACCAAGTTTCATTAATTCTGTAAACAAATGCTACAAAATTTCAAGAATTTATTTAAATTATTTAAATGAAGTTAACGGAAATAGAGAATGTCTCATAAACTATATTTTTGATAACGTTAGATTCTCATTTTTATGTGATCACAGGAAAGAACTCACACTCAATATTATAAAAAAAGTGGTAGACCTAACCATATTTAATTTTTCAAATGGGTTAAATAAAATTTTAAGAGGTCAAGATTCTAAAAATGCTAAATATCACTCCGAATTATTTTCAAAAGCGAAAAAATTGTACAATTTAAAAAGAAAACGACAAGTAAGTCGACAGTAGATGTATTTAATTATATAATGATTATTCCAAATTCAACATTCACTTTTATTTTTCATTAACAAAGATAAAGATTTTTTAAAAAGAAGAGTAGAGATACAGTTTCTTACCCTGATTATGTTATACCCTTCCAAATAATAAAAATATCCTAACTACTTCGAAGACAATCGGTTTTAATAAAACGTGCTTCTAAAAAATACCTTGCTTTATTATTTTTTTAAAGAAATATTTTTGTCAGAAATATGGTTTTTGAGATATTAATGGGCACCAAATTGTATTTAGAAGTAAATAATTACTTTAATTGAATCGATATAGATATTTATACACATTCAATACATAATGAAAATAAGCCTCTTCCTAAAAACTAAATAAATACTTTCCAATTAATTAAGGAATTTTAAAGTAAAACTAAGTTTTTTTGTATTTACCTACTAAACTAATGATGACTTTATAATTATTATACACTATACGCTATCCACAACATGTTAGATACTTATCATTATTCTTGGCTATTACCATTATTGTTAGTAATTAATACAATAATACATATTGTTTCTTTCTGTTTTTTTAAATAAAATGTTAAATAATAAATATTTAAAATGCATTTCATTTATAAGGGTTATTAATATAGTATTTAATTTAGAATTTTATCTTTAATTGTGAACAAATATTCTAAAAGTAATTTCTTAAATGAGATTTATAAAACGTTCATAAACTTTGTTCCAATTAAGGATAAAATTGTAACGAAAAAGCAATAATATAATTTTAAATGTAAAAATACTATATTTGAAATTCCCGCGCGTCAAAAAATACTTGGCCCCAAAAAACCAGAGGGCGCTTTTACGTTATCAAAAGGTACTATTGAGGGCGCGTTCCAGTAAGGAACACTAAAGCCCACGACCACGACCGCAAAATTTTCCCGTTCCACTAGCTCAAAAGGTCACCATTCAACAAACAACCACGAAAACCCACGAATAAATACGGTCGTTGTGAGCTTCTTGCGGTCGCCATCGATGCACGAAGGATCCCAGTAAACACAAACGCGTAAAGCCTTCGTAAAAGTTACAAAACATTATTCCTTTTAAAATAACAGTTACATATTTGGTGCTCTAAATGTGCCACACCGGAACCTCAAAATGTCCGGCTCGCGGTGTTTGTAACAGTTAAATAACATTTACATAACATGTTCTTTTAATGATTTGAAACAATGATGTAACATAAAAAGAACACACGTTCCGTTAATTAATAGTAATACGTCCATAATAATTACAGAACATAAGAATCAATTAGATAACATAAATGGAATATCTTATTTTTATGATTTATAAATTATAACCAATATAAAAAATATATTATCTAATAATGTGTACTGCTGATGTTAGAATAAAACGAATTTAATCCATTATTCGTTCATTGTGTCCATAGCAGAGATATGGACACGTGTGTTTCGTCCTCATAAGGACTCATCACTCATAATAAGCATACCATACTGCTAAGTCTTAATTATTACCTGCATTTAGCAGAAATCACGACTTGTGTTGTTGAAATCGAATGATGGCTTACTTATAAAGCAAGCACCGTGCATTACTCTGAGTAGAACTTGTCAGCGCCATCCAGAGTTCATTGTGAAACTACTCGGGTTAACACTTGGCAGTTCCCCAATATTTATGTAACATTTATGTAACATTGGTTACATAACAGATGCATCACAAACGTTTGTAACAGTTACAAAACTTTTGTTATATAACAAAGTTCTTTAGTTGTGATAAAACAGTTATGTAACTTATCCCTTTGTGTTTACTGGGATAAAATCGCGGTCTTATGTAGGACGATTTTGCGGTCGTCGTGGGCTTTAGTGTTCATTACTGGAACGCGCCCTGAGTTAGCATTCTATATGTATTATGTTATCTATGTTTGCAACTTAAATGCAAAAGAAATAGTGATATTTCTTTTAAATTTGCAGGTTCTTATTTCCAGTAACATGAGAATGCTTTCTTTGTCCGCAGGGGCGGATATAAATATATATTTTTGGTAGTTTTTATTTGTCCGTTACAACGCTTCAAACTTAAAAATTCTTGAGAATGCAGCAACAAGTGGCAAAAAATTGTAAACATTTTTTAAAAAATATAGAAGGTGTCCTAATTTGAGAATCACTATACTTCATTTTTTAACTAGAAGGAGTGATTTAAATTACCCGCGCTGAAATGCGAAAAATTAACGTCCCTGATTGGTTAAAAGTCAGCAAGATTTACACCGGATAATTATTTTGGATGATTTTTGACATATAACCTCAAAATATTAATCATAAAATTTGAATTACTAATGTATTTACATGTCTAAATTTGTATTCAGTACAAAGAAATGGGGAAGTTAAATTATGTAACTGTACATATTTTATCATTAAAAAGCCAAAATAACCTAAATTTCCTGTCAAAACCTGTTTGGTTATTTTTTTTGCAACTTTTATAATGTAAGTTGTCTTTCCCTGTCAGTCCTCTTAGTTAAAAAATGATGGGTAACTTTGCTATACAGAGTCATACAGAGTGTCCCAATTTGAGTTGCATTACATACTCAAATTGGGACACCTTGTATACAGGGTGTTCCGAAAATGGCGCAGGATCTCAGTACGTTTTATTGGGGACCCTTCAGGGATACTCAGAAAAATAGTTAAAAAAAAATTATTTACAAACTGACCGATAAAGGGTAAAGAGGCAAAATTGGATAGTTATCCTGTAAAAATTGGCTTCTTCTTAGTGAAGTTATTAAAATATACGATTTAAATTGAATTTGGCTATTACTTAACAACAAAAAAGACTTTGCCCCCTTCATAGCTCGGTCAATTGGCCAAAAGATTTTTTTTAAATATTTTTTTAAGGACCTTTGAAGGTTCTCCAACAACGTAGTGGAGAGCTCTTGCGCTATTTTTGGGACAACCTGTATAAACTTCATTTTTTATGTAAAATTTTTAAAATTAAGTCTAATCTAAGAGAGGGAGGCAGTAGCATTTAAAAAACCGACTTATCTACCGAATGGGGGTCCCCTAATTCCTAATTCAACAGGGCCCTGCGCTGCAGCCCATAAATACCGTGCCTAAATCTGCCCCTGTTTGTCTGTCCATAGTTCCCTAGTATCTACAGAGATTGTTCTTAAATTGGTGCATAACTCTCTCTTTTTAAAAATCCTGTAACTTTTTAAGTAGTCCAAAAAACATATTAGTTCATAGGATTTTTTTGATCAGAATATGGCATTAACTATCTAAAAACAATGGCTGGAAAACATGTGAGACACACCCTGAGCATAGACCGCGTGCTGGGGGCTTATTCTTGCGCCGGTCGAGATCGTGTCGTCGACGAGATTACAAGGGCAGACCATGGACAGATTTTTGGATTGATCCCTAACAGCGCCCAAATTTTTAGGAAAGAAGTTCAAATGAGAACGAAGGTAATGTATTTTTAAGGATAATATGTTAGAGCTCAAAGCCATTTAATATAAGTGGTTAAAATTTCTGGAAAAAACTTTCATAGTTACTTTAGATTTTTGATCAGCGATTTCCGAGAAAATTTGAGGTCACTTCTATGAAATATTCCTAAGCTAGTTATTCCAGATCAGTAATATAACGTTCTATTTATATATTACATATTGCATCCGTCAACAATTGCTTTATTTGTGGGCCAACATCTTTAATCTTAGCAGCACCAATTTTGGGAAGTTTATTATCTTCCAAGTATCACCATCTCTATCCATTGGTTTCACAAAGTTTTTAATAAGGTCAAGTTTTATAATATAAAGAGGTGGTAAGAATATAAGTATACAGGGTGCCCATTTGACGTTGGACTGTGTGGGTATCTTTTGTCTTTGTTAATATTGGAGAGTCCTATATTAATAATTCGTTGACAAAATATTTGAATATCGCATCGTACTTACGCTATCTTGAAAAACAAGAAAATCCGATTTACAAAATATTAACTTCCTTACTTTCGGTGGTACTAAAAATGTTTCTTGACATTATACAGGAACTTTTTTTGTGTACAATGCTTTTAGACAAATAAATATTTTTTTTCGCCAACGGATTGACCGAAAATAATCCAAACTTGTTTTTTTCTTACGATGGTCATATTAGATTTACACATATTTGAAATAAGTGTTTTTGGTATACCATTTCTTTCTACCTCCAATAATACCGAAGATACCCATGCAGTCCAATGTCCCGTGGAACACCTTGTATATCATCAGAGGTTGTACAAGTGGAGCATTTTTAACATTTCTCCGTCCTGCAGCCTTATTCTTGAACCGTCGATATGATGTGGCCGACCACTTTTATCATTCTGTCCTCTTATTTTTTCATGTAAATGAAAAGGACAGAATGATAAAAGTGGTCGGCCACATCGTGTCGGCTGGTTCAAGAATAAGGCTGCTGGACTTTATTCTTGGGTCGGGCGAGATCGTGTAGTCGACGAGACTAGAAGGACAGACTCTTTTTTATTTTTTAAGGTAAATGAAAAGGACAGAATGATGAATGTCGTCGACCACACGATCTCGACCGGCCCAAGAATAAGCCTCCTGGAGTAAGAGGTTCTCTTTTGTGCCAGAATTATGGTGATTTTTCCTGTCCCTACTGTCTACTGTCCCATTTACAAATGAAACAACAGAATTTTGTACCTATATCGCTATTTCCAAGCTGTAATATTAAGAGAAACGCAATAACTTCTAAAGCGAAGCGCACACCTAAAGCGCAGCCAAAGACGACTCGAATCGTCACCTTTGACGGCTTCGTTGAGATTTCGTTGGATTTCGTGTTATCATCATATAACATGTACGATTCCTGATCCCCCTGCTTAGTTTTGTAAAAAGAGACCAAGAAAAATTAATTTAATTTATAAAACTATGTAATTATTTGGACACCCCCACCCAACCCCACAAAAAAAAATTTCAGCGAACTACAGTTGGCCGCCCCTCTTGACTCCATATATCGACTACCCTACAAAACTACCCACCGGTCGCCACTGCTGCTCAGTGGCGGATTAAGACTAATACGGGCCCTAGACAACATTATAATTTCGGCCCTATTTTTTTAGACAGTACAGTTTAGTTTGAAAGTGCATGTGGGCGAGAAGCCATTCTTCCTCAGCAAGTGAAAAATATTAACCAAATTTTCAGGCCCTAAAATTACGGGCCCTAGGCACGGGCCTTTGTCCGCACCTGTCCCTGCTACTAATATAGATTAACATTGGAGTTAGGAGATTTTGCACGCATCTGGTCGATATTTTTGTTCTTGGTTATAAGAAATTTCATTCCTTTAATCGAAGTGTCAAAAGTTCTACCTGCCGTTTGGACAAATTTATCGAACATTATGCCATTTTCTTCCTCTGATTCTCTGGTAGTTAGTTCTTCGCTGTGTAGCATGTGAGGATATTTAACTTTTTTCAGTTTTTATTGTAATACCTTTTGTGTCAGCAAAAATAATAATTTTATGAATGGTCTGTGGGTTCCATCCAAATCATAGGAATTCCGAAAGAGATATTTTTGCCCATCCAGTAAGAAACCCCAAAAAACACGATACAACAGATGTTAGATATGTGGAACGCAAACTTTGTCTTGTGTCTTACAGGAAAGCCAAAATAAATGTCAATGTTTTATTAATGCCTTAGAATCTGTTCGTCGAGTTTTGAAAGTGATTTATCCACAAATGTAACCTGTCAGGTTAATTTTTACACTTTCTGGAGATTATTGAAGAATCACTTAATTTGCAATCCTAAGACACACCACACACCATTTACCAAAGTATAAACTTCTTATCTGAACAATTTTAGCACTTGCTCCGTTTCCTTAAGGCCGTATGACACTTGCGAGTTTACTGTATAAAATCTTCACATATTTTCTTGTGAGATTTCTATGGTAAAAACTCGCAAGTATCATACAAGTTTTTTAAATAGAGCTTTCTCGCGAGTTTTTGGTTTTTTTTTTACAAACAAGTAACCCCAAAATGTAAATAAATTTTAATTTAACAAAGAGCAAGTACGAGTTTTCTCTAATAAAAAATGACGAGTGTTATACAGCAAATTTTTTGCAAGAAACTCGCGAGAAAACTCTATTAAAAAAAACGTGTATGATACTTACGAGTTTTTACCATAGAAAACTCACGAGAAAACATGTGAAGATTTTATACAGTAAACTCGCAAGTGTCATACGGCCTTTATATAGGGTGTCCAGAAATTAAGCGGCAAAATTTTAGGTGGCGATTCTACAGCAAATTTTACGAAAAAAAAACTTCCTATAAACATAATATGTCCGATTTTGCTTCTTAAGGGAGCTACGGACCTTGAAATATTGTGTCTAAAAGTAGGTTTTTCGTCATTTATTTGAAAACGGATTGTAGAAATTTGGTGTACTGCATAATACCATGAAGATACTCAATTTTATGATTTTTTTCAGATTTTTTGAACCTTCCGAAAGGTAAGTTTAAGTAACAATAGCGTTAACTTTTTTATGATTAACATAACATAATATTTTTTTTCATAATATTATTACTTATTTAATTTTAGACAAAAATGGTACTCTTATCCCAACTCGATAGAATGCACCATTTCGCGAAAAATACATTTAACCATTCACATGCAGAGTTCCAATAATATTTTACCATACAATAATTTCGCTACTTTTGTTCTACAATACTCGACTTTTATTATTAGTTACTTAATGAAAAGTAGCTATTTGATAAGTTTGAATAGTTTCTTTAAAATATAGGGTAAATCGACCTATTGTACTGCCAATATTTCAAGGGCTGTAGCTCCCTTAGGAAGCAAAATCGGACATATCTTTATAGGAAGTTTTTTCTTAAAATCAATTGTAGAATCACCTCCTAAAATTTTGCCGCTCAATTTCTGAACACCCTGTATACTCACAAATTTGAACATTCTGGAATATCTATACGCTTCTAGATTCTAGAAGAATAATGGTCTAGGTCTAGATAATAGAATATCATAGAATATTCGTACTCAATAACTTGCCGGAAGGTCTAATTAAAAAAAACGTCAAAAATAGCAAAAAAACTGGACTCGATCGAATCAAAATAAAGATGTTTTTAGAATGAGGGTAAATAGATATTTCAAAACTATTAAGCACCTTTCTTGTTACAAAGTTTTGTTAACCAGTGTTATCATTTATTGATGTTACTGAAATGGTGCTGCTTATATTAGGTATGTTTCTTTTACCAAAATTTGACTGATTTGCTCGAGCACATCACTTCCTTCTCCTTTTAGTTCTATAGGAGAAAATGAGACAGAATATGATTTGCTCATATTTGCTCGAGCAAAGTATGTAAAAAAAACACAACTATTGTTTTCAAGTGCAGTTGGGATACTTTCTTTTTTTACATCTGTTGCAAATTATTAACCAAATTGAAAATTTATTTTTCCAGAGGTCGCACAATATTTAAAAAAATAAAGTACCTATAAACCTGCAGCTGCAAAAATTAATTTTCTTCCTTGGAATTCCAAAGTCTTCGGTCAAGAAATTAAGAAATATGATTGAAACTACTTACTACGTAATTTTAAAATTCGCAGAAATTAAAAATTTAAATTTTGGTCATAATTTTGCAATTTCGTTATTAAATTTTAAATAATGTGTAAAAATAATGTTGAATTAACATAAAACATTTTCTTAACTTATCAAACGAGATTCTTTAAAAACAAAAAGGTACTCAATTTTTGTGCAAGGGAGCTTGATTTTGACAATCAGTTAATCAAATTTGATTTGATGTAAGCGATGTAAGTAATGAAAATTTCTGGTGTTAAATGGTGCACGATTCGACAATAACTCAGTGCCCACCTATTATATTTGCTCTTTGGTACGGTTTTGTAGTTGTAGAAAAAATTAAAAACTATTGTTTAAATGATGTGGGCACTGTGAGAAAGAGTGATGTCAAAAAAGCGAATCCAAAGAAAATCAAAGCACGTCGGCAAAAAAACGCAGCATTGCAGAAAAAAGGAGCACCTGCAACTATTATCCAATCAAGACATAATGTTGCTTCTAAAAAATCAAGTAAAATAATTCAAATTCGTAATGAAAGACACTTATACAAAAAAAGTGTAGTTGATGTTTTTCTCAAAAATGAGATAAATTATTCTGCTGGTAATTTTTTTTTAATATTTAATTAATTAATTAATTAAATCAACTTTTTTAGGGACGTCTAAAAGTATTGTTCGGAATAAGAAAAATAAGAATCTACAGTTTCAAAACACGCCTCACAATCATAAAATTAAAAATGGTTTAAGATTTAATAAAAAAACATTACTTGAAGCAAAACGTGTTAAAATAAATTACAGTAATCCACAGGAAAATAAAAAGTATAAAATGGTTCAAAACTTTGAAGAAAATTTTTGTGATCCGTATGAAAGTGTAGAAGATATTAAAAAAGCAACTTCTTTTAAGATTTCACCACAACTTTCGGATTGGATGAAAGAAGTGCATAATATTGATAATATAAAAAAATCCAATGAGAATTTGTTTTACGATGATAGGGAGCAACTTTTTGCATCTACTTTAATTGTTGATAAAAATGTAAGACGGAATGTAGAAGATAAAATTTTAAAAGAGAACTTCGATTCACTTGTCAAAATAAATGATGACAACGATTTTATGCGATATTTTCAAAGTAGTAACGAAACTTGCTTCGCACCTTTAGCACATCGATATCAAAGCTTTGATAAAAACGCAATTAGCAGGAAATTTAAAACAGGTAAATTGGTCATTAGAATATTACCTATTTTTAGGACCGATGACCATTATATTGTGTATAATTTATAACAATAATAATATTTTTAGGTGAATTTTTTGATGTTCTTAAAAAAGTTATAAAAAATGACGCAGGTAAATCTGATGACGTAACTCGAGACAAAATTAGGAAAATTACTAAAGAAATGGCTGACGATATTGCAGAATACACAAAACAAGAAATAAAATTAAATGTAGAAAACGATAAGAATAAAGAAAGAGAAATAAAGTCTGCAATACAGCTTTATCGAGATAAATTAAAATTTTTCAATGCAAAGTGCGAATCACTTCATGAATTTAAAAATGCGAAAAAAATAAATCACCTCTATAAAAATTTTAGTAAATCTGAAAATTTAGATTTAAATAGGTCTAAAATTTCCGACGAAAATAACTCAGAAATTTTAATTAAAACATCTAAATCAAAAAATAGGATTTCTTCAAGAAGTGCTGATTTTCTAAAATCGAAGTATAAAAAAAGCGACCACTGTATTAATAAAAATTCCGTCAAATCCGCCAAAGATTCCTCTTTATGTAATGACCCTGAAACTAAAACCTCTTCCTTAAAGGATCTAAAATTTAGTGACTTCATGGCTGGATGTTTGTTGGAGGATTACAAAGATTGTCATAATGGTAACTTAATTTGAAATTTTCTTAATTGTTATAATATTATTATTGTTTAGATATGAATGAAAGCTCTTGTATGCAAAATCTTGATATCCACGGAAATGATATGAAAAAGAGTGATGGTAATATTAATTACACTGAATTAATCAAGACAAAAAATAATGGTAATTATTTTACTCATTTATTCCTAAATTTAAATTCATTCCTTTGAACAATGTTTTTACAAAAATCAATATTTTGCAATAATTATACTTACGTGTCTTCTACAAAATTAACACTGTTTTGGGTTGCCTAAGTTCTTATCGTATATCATCCACTTTTTTAATATTTAAAGAATCTTTTTTAATAACTGATTAAATTTTGAAATTTTTAGAAAATGATACAATTGAAGAATTTGCCTATAAAATCGTCTCCAATGAAAAAGAATTTATGTATGAAGAACATGCCAGTAAAGTAACTAAATCCAGTAGTGATATTAAAAATGAGAATAATAAATTTGCAACCTGCACAAATAAATCTTGTAGTCTTGAAGATTTAATCATTGCCAACAACGCATTAAATTCAACGAATGAAAACATAGATGTCATAAATTTACAAAACATACTGGCGTACGGTTTAGAAAGTAAATTCTCTAATCTCGCGCTTCTGGATTTAGGAGTAAAAAATTCAAGTGAAAGTTATTTTGAAAATAATGACTTCTGCAACTCAACTTTAGAAATTGAGGATATAACCAGTGAAGACTCAAAGTTACAAGAACCAACTAATAATAATGACATATTTTGGAAAAACTTTGAAACATTTATCACTGATCAAAACATTTATGATCACGAAGAAACTATGGAAAAAGAAGAACACCAATTTATAAAGAACAAGTTTCTTTGCCCAAAAATTAGTGAGGAAGTTATCGACGAAAATTACAAACAGAGTTCAATTAATTACAAAATCCAAGAAGAGGATTCTACAATATTAAAAATGAATGCGGAAAATATAAATATAGATAAAGATTTAAATTTCGAAAACAGAGCTTCTACAATCTTCAAAGAAGAAGATGATATTGAAATATTAAATCTTGACCAAAACACGTTAAGTAATTTTGAAAAGCAAAAAATGCCATTGGGTGCTTATTTTGATATTTCTAAAAGAATAATTGATGATATAATATTCGAAATTGAATTTAGAAATAAGGTCTCTAAAGAAGTTTGTATGGAGGCAAATTACGAATATAAGGTTACTGAAGTTAATCATCCAATTAAACGCAGAATTGTAGAAAATGAGGGCGATTTTAAAAACAAAAATAATGGGTTGTACGAATATACGGATGAAAAATGTGAAAAAATGGAACTTACAGATGAGTCATTGCATTCAAACAATTTACCTACAAAACATGAAAATATCGAAGCTTTAGAAATGAAAAATGAAAATAGTAATGTATATGATATTGAAGTAAAATACTTTCTAGACAACCTTCTAGACAAAGTTGAGAATATTAATGGAAATAAAATTGAAACTATTTTAATAAAAGAAAGTAAGGACAATGATTGTATTAACGAAATAATTAGATCGAACGATTTTTCCACTACACTAAAAAGTGATGTACAAAATATCTCAGCTAAAAATTCTAATACGGACATGTTTATTAGTACTTCAAACTCTTTGACTAATTTTAATCAAGAAAATGAAGAAATGTCGCAAATAACAACTGTGAATAACGCTAATTTACGAAATGATTCCATTAGTCAAACAAACAATGTATATTTTACCGATTTAGTGAAGGAAGAAATTGGAAATTATCCATGTGATAATTTTGAAGATTGTATTGAAATAAATGATAGAGTGCAATCTTTTGAAGAGGAAAGGTGGGGACTTTGGACCGGAATAAAAGAATATTTATGGAATATTTGGAGTAGGTCTGATGAAAAATAGGAGTTATAAAAAAATACAAAGTGTGTAAAAATGTATTTGTTAATTTATAGTAATGTTTAATAAATTTGTAATGGTAGTTTTCTCTCAAAATAAGTGGATAATGTTTTATATTTTTATTATCAAATTTAGAATTGAAATTTTTAACAACACTTTTTTGCAGATTTAGTGAATTAGGAATAAATACATATTTTTAAAATATTATTCCCAAAAGACAAATCTCAGAATATTTTGTCAGGTGGAGCTTTAAGCTCTCCTTATTTTACATTTCTTGTCCTAGGAAACACAGTTACGTTGTTAGAACGTTTCATACAGGGGCACAAAAAGTTCGGCAACACCCGTTTATTTTTTAAATGAAGCATTTTTGAGAAAAATGTTTCAAATAAAAGTTGTACGATTCTTAGTGATATATCTGCAAATATTGCCCATGACCTTGAATAGATTGAAGGTCAGGCAATAATCACTTAACTTTTTTAAATACTGGCAACCCATTTTAATTGCATATTATTATAACCTGCTTTTAGAGGTTTACGAAACATATTTTTTATTTTTCTATAGTAAATAGTTTAAAAGTTACAAAGGCTTAACTTTTCAATACAAAAAGTTCGGCAACGCTGCTTTATTTTGGAAACAAAGCATTTTACAGGAAAATGTTTCGAATAAAAGTAAGTGTCAGCTTTGCTCAGTTGCTAGGCAAAGTATTCCGCTCAGCGTTTTCGGTAGACGGGATTTCCGTCGCTAGAAAAATGCACCTTAACACGTTTTAAGTAATGTAACGTAGATGCAACGTTTTCTAAATGTCGTTTTTGAAACTTGTACACTATATATTAGGTTGTTCGGAAAGTCATTTCGTTTTTTCACACTTAAGCCGCATTGTCATTATATATTTTTATAACTGAAATAGCAAGACTTTTTTCTGAAATTTTTTTTTTGATTCTGCACAATAGTTTTTGTTTGGTGCCCTATCAAATGTAGAAAGTTGAAAGCGGCATTTTCGGCATATTTTACTTTTTTACTAAAGAAAAGGTAAAAATGCTATTCAAGCAAGAAAAAAATGATTGGATGTGTATAGAGAAGATGTACTGACAGAACGCTAGTGTCAAAACTGGTTTGCAAAATTTCGTTCCGGCAATTTTGATGTTGAAGATGCACTACGTTCTGTAAGGCCTGTTGAAGCTGATGAAGATAAAATAAAGGCATTGATAATTGATGCAAACCGCCGAATAACAATTCATGAGATCCCTGGCAGTTTAAATTTATCGAATTCAACCATTCATGATCACGTGAAATGCCTTGGTTTAATTTAAAAACTCGATATATGGGTTCCACATGTTCTTACAGAAAGAAATTTGTTCCTCATATCAGTTTGGTAACTCGCCAAAAGTTTTTACAGCTTGGATGGGATGTACTATCATACCTACCATATTCTCCAGACCTTCGGATTATTACTTGTTTCGGTCTCTACAAAATTTTTTAGAAGACCAAACCTTTATTTATTTCAAACGAGGACGTGAAAAATCACTTGGATCAATTTTCCAGTAAAGATCAGAAGTTCTGTGAGCGTGGAATCATGCTAATGCCAGAAAGATGGCAACAGGTATTGGACCAAAATGGGCAACGTATAATTGAATAAAATATTTATGCACTATTAGAAAATCGTCTTTCATTTTCACTAAAAAAAAACGAAATGACTTTCCGAACAACCCAATAGATAGTACGTTTTTTCGTCTTATATTCATCTTGTATATACTTCCATACCTACGTTTTACCCGAGTAATTTACATCTTTCTAATACATACAATAACAGGAGTGCTATTATTGAAACTAGTCGACATATTCTCGCATGCGACACAAGTTGATTGCCAAATATTGTGCACGAGATGTTAATGCCATTATTGACCACCATCCGAGATATATTTATAAACATGTCGACTACATGTTTGGCAACGTAGTAATTTCAATGATCCCAATAGAAAATGTAATTATTCTGACCATCTTAAAAGGGGATTTCAATCAAAATTGCGTACCTGTTTTCCTTTTTGTTTGGGAATTAATACTTTTATTGTCTACAATTTGTGGTAAAGGTGGCTAAAGGTACATTTATACATGAAACGTTTTTCATAATCTCCAATTTGAATAAATGGTTCATGGCTCCTTCTCCACATGTTGCCCGTATTAGTTTTGAAAATATTAAATTTGAAATCCAAAAAACAGTAACGGGGTGTCGTAAAATCTATAATTTCAACTCGAGGTCATTGTATTTCGTTCTGGAACGCCTCAATAAGTATAAAATCAGGATTAAAAAGCGGTCGCATGCTCACATTTCGGGCAAAGGTCTATTTATGCAGAGAGATTTAAGAATGAAGATTTAGGACTTAAGATTGAAGACTAATGATTTAAGAGATAAAGTACTTGGTTTAAATGAGACCGTTTATGCCCCAGATTTAAGACTATGAACCAAGACTTAAGATTTGATAGTTGGTGATATTCTTCGGTCTTACATGTAAAATTTTACGTGAACTGCGCATGCGTTAAAATAAATTTAGTTGAAATTCGCTGTTTTTGTTTTAAATTTTGATTTATATCAAAACAAAATTAGAACTTTTAAAACACAAATAAATCATAAAAATTAAAAAATGAAGGAAAGTAGCCCGTATTTCCGTTTTTTAGATTAAGTGTTAAATCGGGATGCATAAATCCTACACTATTCTTAAATGATAAATGTTAAATCTTAAATTAAATGTTAAATTTGTCTGCACAAATAGACCTTTAACTGCAGTGAAAGTTAAAGTTTAACTCACAGGTTGAACTTCTCATGGTCCTACTTATTAAAGTTACCAGTTACCAGTTCATTTATTAGTTCTCTTGATACTTCTTTCGTCAGTCTATAAATCCGCCTAACATAAACTGATGATCTGATAGATTTTCTAAGGATTCATTTATTCATAATCTCGTCTTACATTTTTTTTTGCTTAAATTTTAGCATCTTATTCCTTGCCAAATACCAAATATAACTGATTCTCAATTTCCATTTTAATAACAAAATACAAGGTAATTTCATTTTTACAAAAGTTTACTAAAATTAATCGTAGAATCCAAAAATATAAAAATATACAGTTAATAAACGAAAGTTAGGTGCCAGGGTGTTCGCTTTATTAGTGTATAAAGCGAACACCCTGTATATTCAAAATGTTTAAATGGTAGCTTGTTTAAATTAAATAAACTTTTGTTTAAACTTTTTTTTTAAATTCATTACGGTTCAAAAAATATTTAGGTGTTTCCGTTTTTTTGGCGGACCCTGTATATTCAAAACAGAGTTTTCTATTGAAATTATAAAAGAAAATTTAGTTGACTTTTCGGATAATATTTTTATTATTATGTAGTATTAAAATTAGTCGAAGAAGCTGACTAATTATTTACTTTTATTATTACAACTTCAGTGGCTGATCTAGAGTAAAATTCTGGGGAAGGGGCTATGAGCAATTATACGGGGTGTCTCACTCAAAAATGTTATTATATTATAAAACTTATTTATGAAAAGTGGGTAGCAAATAAGGTTTTTTAATGAATCATGAGTGATAAATTAAGTTAAATTATTTAAAATTGTTTTTTTGATAAAAATATAAGAGCACTTTGAACGCCTAAAAATGACCTTTCTACTGAAGTTTTAGACTTACAAAATTAGTTTCTTTAACAAATCTACAAAATTTCCTCCAAAATAGACTTATTTAAGTAACATTTTTTTCATAGGAACTTTTTTGAAAAATGACTATAAAATTCCCATTTTTTGGTGTATAAAAAAATACTAAAAACTTGAATATAAATTTTGAAACTGCTAGTTTCGATAAAATTATAACAAAACTTTTGAGTTTAAATTAAATATTAAGGTATAATCTATAATACGAAAATCTAAAACCAATCATGGGCCAAGAAATAAATTTAATATAACCAATTTTATTTTCATTATTTATAAATGATATTAATCAGATTTATAAAAATAATGAAGACGAATATATCAATCTTTTTGCAGATGATACATTAATAGTTTTTGAAAATATAAATATAAATGATGTTATTTTGAGAATGAATAATATTTGTAAAATTTTTGAAAATTGGATAAATGAAAACAATTTAATAGTTAATACTGATAAAACTATAAAGTATGATATTAGGACATAATAATGTTCAAGATTTGAATTCAAGATATTTGTTAAATAAAAAATTAGATTATGTAGAAAACATTAAATATTTAGGAATTACTATTGATAAAAAATTAAATTTTAAAGTTTACATTAAAAATGTTTTAGAAGAATTAAACTCAAAGGGTAATTATTTTAAGAGAATTTGTAATTCAACTAATTTTACTAATAGATTATCAGTTTATAAAACTATAATAAATCCAAATTTTATAAATTGCCCAACAATACTATATTATTTAAATGCTAATGATATAACTCAATTACAGATATTACAAAACGATCAATTCTAAAATATAGTAAATATACTAATATTAATTTTATGTTAGAAACTTTACCTTTATTTTCAATAAACCAAATACTATATTTTTTAAATATGATATTTATATATAAATCAATAAATAAAATATTGCCAAATTATCTTTAAAAAAATATTAACATAATTAGTGAAATTCATTCTTATGAAACAAGATCACAAAGTAATATACATATGTACATACATAAACGAATAACTCATAATTCATTATTTCATGAAGGATTGATTCAGTTTAATAATTTGAATATTGAAATTATAAACGCTAGTTCAATGTATCAATTAAAACAAGTGTTAAAAATTGATATTAAAAGTAATAAATAATATACACATAACATTTATGTTTATGGTTTTTGTTATTTTTTCTCTTTTTTGTGTATATTGTATATTATTTTTTATTGTTATTTTTATTAAATATATACCTATATTTAATTTTTGTATATGTATTTACATACAGTGCAGACATAAAGTAAATCTCTCCCTGCTAACTATTTAACGGTTATGTTTTTGAATCTGAAAATTTGTCTACTGAGGAATCTAATTTCGAACTTTCTAATAAAGGTATTTTTGATTTTGTGGAACTTCCGGTTATACCGAAAGTGGATGGCAACTTTCTTATTTTAAATGGAGCACCCAGTATATTTTTGCATTTTTGTATTCTCCATAAAAATACCATTAAATTGACCTAGCATAATTTGGTCTACGATTAATACTTTCGGAATTACGCCCATTTGAAAATCGCATTTTTATGCAACTTCATTTACACCAGAAGTTGGACCCAAGTGCCCCAACTTCTTTATTTTAAATGATTTCTTTTGTAATTGAGTTAATAACATTAAATTTAAACAAAATTTTTATCCAAGAGATTTCCTGTAGATTTTATTACTGTCAAGACGTGAAAGGTGGTTATGTTAATCAGCAAAATTAACGACTTACAATAGTAATAAAACATAATTTTGTTTAAATTTAATATTATAATTTACTTTATGTCCGCACGGTATATGTATATTCATACATTTAAATTTGAAGTTAAAGTTATTTTTTGGGGAACTTTTTAATCGTACTTTAATGACCTAAATAGGGTATTTATAGTCAAGACAATATAAAATAAGTTTTATTATAAACTTAGGATATGTTTTTATAAAATGGACCATTTAAAAAATAAATTTCGCAATGGGGACTTTATTGAAATCCTATTTAAAATCTTTTTAACGCATTTATTTTACTTTGTATGCGTTTTGAACCCCAAAAAATGACATTTTTACTGAAGCTAGACTTACAAAATTTGTTCCATTATAAAATTTAGACAATTTCCTATAAAATAGGCTAATTTAAGTATTTTTTTCCTCATAGAATGTCTTTTTAAATTTATTTTTAAAAATATTCATTTTTGGTGTGTAACAAGTGTTTTAATAGTTCAAATTTTAGTGATTTTTGGGATTCCTGTATATTTTTTTAATATCAACGATTTTAGTATAAACAAGTATGCTTTAGGTTTTGTCTTTAAATTTAATCCAGATACCTTAGTTTTAACGCGGGAAGTTTAATAGGTCCCTCTTAGTTTTAAAAACAATAAAAAAAGCAATTAGGTATTTTGTTCAGTGTGACATCTACTTTTTTTCAAAAACTTCATTTTGAAGTTAAAATGGTATTGTTTTTGGTATTAACTTTTTGTTCTCATGTTGCCACTTGAAAAGCAAAAGTTGATTATGATTTCTCGGATATATGTATTTTAAAAAAACTGAATCAGATTATAGTTTTAAGGCTTAAAATTGCATCGCACCTAAATTTTATGAATAATTCAAATTACGCATTCATCCAAAAAGTTTTGGGTACTTGAAAATTTTACTGGAAATTTGAATAACTTTCTAATCGGTTTATTGGAACGTTTTCTAAATAAATCATAAAAACTAGAAATATTACAAAAATTTAAAAATTTTGAGAGTTAAAAACTTTGAAGTTTGTAACCCTCATAAAAATTCTAGATCTCAAGAGAAGAAAAAATACATATTTTTTCGGGTGTCTAGGGAGGGGGGGGTGGGGCGATTGCCCTATCGCCCCCTCTCTGTATCCGCCACTGTACAACTTACAATAGAAATTGCAAAAAGAAGGTTTTAAGTTATAAGCTTCTAAAATTGATTTTTTAAAAAATATTTTTTTTAAATACGGTGAAAGTAGCAAAGATTTTTTAATGAAATTTTGTATACGTACATTTGAATGATAAACGCTCATTTTGTAAAAATTTGGCCAAGCCTCGACTTTTGTAAATGGCGTTGGATGAAATAAGAAGACATAAAACAATCAAAAACTTTTTAGGTATTTACAAATTTTATGTATACAAAGTTTGGTTTCTAATAAATTGTTCGTAGGCTAAGACGTTCTTGAATGAAATTAAGAAAAAAGGTAAAATAGTTAGGTCACTTAACATACATTCTTAATAAAATATTTTTTTAAAGCTCAAAAAACCCATAGCAATTACTCGATATTAATTGCATATTAGCATATTCTCTAAACCTGAATTTTATTATAAAAATTAAGAAATTTTATTCCAAAGTTATCAGTTTATGTTGAAACTTGAAACTGTAGCTTATTCCCATGCAAACACTAAATTTTTACCATTTTTCAAATAATTTTTTTAATTTATTCAAAAGCGGTACAACCTACACAAAATTCACAATAGTCAAAAAAATTTTCACTCGAATTTCTCTACAAAAGTAAATAATTTTTAAATAAAATTTTTAAATACCTAAAAAGTTTTTAACTGTTTTATGTTTTATGTCTTCTTCTTCCATCAAATACTATTTACAAAAGTCGAGGACTAGACAAATTTCTACCAATTGAGCGTTTAGTATTCAAATGTACGTTACAAAATTTCTTTACTGCTTTGGCTACAATAAAAAAAATATATTTTAAAAAATATTTTGAGGCTTATAACTCTTCAGGGGTGCATTTTTTTATAAAAATGAATTTGATCACAACGACTTATTTTTTGGTGTATCTCCGATTAAGCGTCGGTCGAATTTTGCGACACACCCTGTATTATAAATAAAAATTTTTGTTAACTTTATTATGTAAATCTTTAAAACGAATCGATCAATTTAATTTTTAGAAGTATGTGAACTTGCAGAAATTTGGATAGTTGTTTATTACTTACTATAGTTTATTTATTTAGAAAACCACGTTTTTCGCAGGAGAATTGGTCGCACTAAGATGCCAGCGCTTAATAATCACGTGATCTGCCTGTCGTTCATGATAGGACAGCTGAGCGGGAGTTTGGTGGGACGCGTATGCTGGAGTAGGGAATCGGGGGACGCGACCGCTGACGAGTTTGACCAAGTTGGCCAAATAAATAATAATAATAGTAACCAAGTTGGAAATAAGGAATTTTTTACCACCAAACAAACAATTTAATTTTTGTTTTTTGTATGTTACTCGAGGTAAAAAGATCTTTTCAACGAGGTATTACTTACTCCCACCATGCTATGTTGCGCTCACTACATATATTTATACCGTGTGTCCATGAAACTAGAGCCACCCCTGTAATTTTGTTATTTATGAAAATAAAAATTTCAAATTTTACTACGTTATATGGCATAAGAAAACGCATTTATTGAACTAAAACAAATTTCAATTTCACTTCCGGTTCCACTGGACATCAACTTTCTTTCACCTTATTTTTTGTACTTATTGAACTTTCAAATTAAAATTTGGATTATTTTTTTGGTAATTTTTTTAATAAAATCTATTAAAACTACCCTTAAATAATTTAAATAGGTAAAATAAATTATAACTTATGAAATTCATTCGGCCGTTTTTGAGAAATTAATATTTATAACTTTTAAAATTCGTTTTTTGCAAATTTTCTTATTTTTTCAAATGGCATGCTAGTGAGGTCACCCTCTATTTAGATACAGGATTTTTTTTCGATTACACTGATACCCAAGATGTAGGTAGAATCCTTAAGTTTACTTACATATTTAAATTGATAAAATAAAAAGATTAAAAAATGGGGTGGGCTGGAGCCGGCTCGGTCCGGCTCGCGCGAGCCGGTTGTTAAAATTTTTGAAACTCGGCGAGCCGCTTGTTAAATTACCCCTAAAACCAAAAAATAAGCCACTTTAATAGTATGTTTATGCAAAATATGAAAATCGCGCCGATGTGCCACACACTCGCAAACATATCAGACTTATCAGTTTTTTGTGCAATAAATGTTTTGTTTTGTTATACATATATGTATACAGGGTGTCTCAATTTTTTTCTAGGTAGTAGATGTCATTGTGAACAAAAAATTTCCTATGAAGTAATATTCTTTTTCGACTCCTTAAGAAGTTACAGCAATTTTAAAATTCCAACATTTTAATGATTTTTGTGACACCCTGTATAATTCTTTCTTATCATCATGTTATTATTTAAAATATTTATGGTTTGGATTTTGTCTTTCCCAACTTGCCTTTCTGAACATTATTTTGCTGTTTTTAAATTAAGTGGACCAATTTAAAAAAATCTGATTGGCTTACAGACTTACAGATAATGTCAAAAACCAAAGCACACTTGATTTAAATTTAAAAAATTCAAATAAAATGAAAATTATACAGGGTGTCCCAAAAAATCATCAAAATTTTAAAATTGCTATAACTTCTTAAGGAGTCGAAAAAAATATTAGTTCATAGGAAATTTTTTGTTCAGAATGACATTTACTAAAATTTTGCTGGAAAAAGTAAGACACCCTGTATATTATAGGTATATTTTGTACTGTACAAAAATAAATGAAGACAATGTACTTATTTACCGCTTTTTTTTTCGAAATAATAGCGAGGCGGTTCACAGTGTGTCGTTTTCACGATCTAGCTGGACAAAACTCAAATTTCGTACTTTTCCAAACAGGTTTAATTAATACGTTAATTAGTAGTAGATAACTTATATTTGATTGTGATGAGGTTTAATTACCGAGAAATTGCCCCTAACAAAAGATACAAGCATTATAAGGGCCGTCTACCTGAATTTTCTCGACTAAATGCACCACGCGCACGCATCATTCGTCTGACTTTGCTCTATGAATACACTGTGTTTTTATTGTTTAATTGTGATTTTGTGGTAATTTTATTTTTAAGTGAATACTAATAAGGTAATTTTGCTAAAAAAAATTTTTATTAATGTTTGTGTTTTATTGTAAACCCAATGAGAAGATATCAAGGAAATTTTTTAGTAAAAATGACAGGCTTTTCTTGAGTTTTAGTTTATTTTTCCGCATTATTCCGATTACATATTAGACTCTAATGAAAGATCCACTTATAAGCTATACGAAACATGTTTTTTTTCTTGCGAAAATTTGCGAAATTCATAGATTTTTTCCCTTTTTCAGAATGACTTCTTTAATTCCGCGACGATCTTTTTTTGACGTTTGGTTTGCTAACGCAAAAGATTTCAAACTGGATGTCTTATTGAGTTTTATTATTGAAGAACTTGGTGACCCAACCCTCTCTGATGACGATTTAAGGAGTATTAAAGCTACTATTCGCAATAATTGCTCCAAAATTGATGAAAAATGGGCGAAATCTGGAAGACATCGAGGTCGCTTTTTAAAAGCAAATTCTTCGTGGCTAGATGAAAATATTTCGTTTGCGGTTATTGTCATTGAACCTACCCAATATGTAGCAACTCCTAGAACGAGTAACCAACCCGGAAGACCACAAAAGGACTTTGAAGCTGCAAGCGAAAAAACAAAAAGGCGACGAGACGAATTCAACATCTGCTTGATTCTTCGAACGAGGAAGAATTATTGATGGCAACTGAAGTTCAGCTTCGTCAGGCAGGAAAAAGAGATTCGGCATCCATTGTAAAGGAGCTTTGTTTTAGTTCACCTCATAGAGGTACTAATATAAAAAAAGCGCGACAGTTTGTAGCATGCCCAAAACAAGATGGACTGTCAGAAAATCAAGCTCTCGCGATGATGATCGATGCGAATCTTTCAACACATCAGTATAATATTATACGTGATCAAGCAAAAGCAGTAAATAGCACAATTTATCCATCTTACTACAAAATTAAAGAGGCAAAACGTGAGTGCTATCCTAGTGATATTGAAATTACAGAGACGCAAGCTGAAATCAAATTACAATCTTTGATGGATCATACGATTACACGACTGTGCAAGGTACAAGAAGAGGACCTGAAGACTATAACTAATTTGAAAAGTCTTGATATAATTATAAAATGGGGTTGTGATGGCGCGGAACAAACTACATATAAACAGAAATTTTCCGAAGAACATTGCAGTGATGCCAGTTTATTCAGCATTTCGATGGTGCCAATCCAAATGTATGCAACGAATGACGAAAGCATCAAAACTATTGTATGGCAAAATCCTTCCACATCTTCTACGAGATATTGCAGACCCATAAAGTTTGTATTTGCCAAGGAAACTGTGGATTTGATTGTTGCAGAAGTTGGCAAAGTTAAGGAGGAGGTAACTTCATTGACACCTACTAAAATTATAGTAAATGACGCGGAAGTCTTGGTAAAAGCAACATTAATATTTTGTATGATTGATGGCAAAATTTGTAATGCTGTAGCTTCGTGTGCATCAACACAAACTTGTTACTTATGTGGTGCAAAGCCTAGGGAAATGAATGTGTTAGAAAAGACAGTAAATAGCGAATTTCTTTTTCTTTCCCTTTCTCCTCTGCACGCTTGGATAAGATTCTTCGAGTGTATTTTACATATATCTTATCGCCTTGATATAAAAACATGGCAGGCTAGGGGACAGGAGCATAAAAATAAAGTGGCAGAAAAAAAGAAAAGTGTTCAAGAAAAGTTTAGACGTGAGTTAGGCTTATTAGTGGATATGCCTAAACAAAAAACAGGTAATACAAATGATGGGAACACGGCCCGTAAGTTTTTTAGAAATGCTGAAATTTCAGCTGAAATAACAGGTGTAAATATTGAGCTAATCAAGCGCTTCCGTGTCATATTAGAGTGCATCAATAGTGGATTACCTATCGATATTAATAAATTCCATGAATACACTAAGGCAACAAGAGAATTGTATATTATGGAATATTCATGGTATTCAATGCCTGTAAGCGTACATAAAATACTTTTTCACGGAAAAGATATTCTTGCTGCAAGTATTCTTCCAATCGGCCAACTTTCGGAAGAAGCTCTAGAAGCTAGAAACAAAGATAACAGGAAATTCAGAGAATTATTTACCCGAAAAACATCCAGAGTTGATACGAACAGGGATTTAATAAATAGATTGCTCATTTCATCTGATCCAGTAATTGCCAGTTTACGAGCTCCTCCAAAAACTGTACGTGGCCAAATTATTCCGGAAGTACGCGAACTTCTTGAGATGGAAATGGAATCTTCATCTGAACCAGAGGAATTGGGACAGTCAGATTATGAATATGATGCAGATTCTGACTAAGGATTTATTTTAATTTTTTTTTGTATTTTTATCGACTTATTTGATTTTCAAATTTCAAAAATTAATAATTTTTTTAATTTTTTAATTTAATTTAATTTATTTTATGTTTTATATTGATTGAAATTTCATAAAATATATTTTTTATTATTTACTACGGTGTTTTACTTGCCTTAATTGAGTTATATAATTTTGTCCAGCTAGATCGTGAAAACGACACACTGTGCGGTTGTTCAAAATTTGGCAGCCCACCCCTGAGTTCATTTAAGGTTTATACCTATATGTTAGGGATCACTGTAATCACTGTTAAATAATATAAGAACAAAAAATAGGGTGCTACATTTAAAATAAGAAAGTTGATGTAATTTCTGGTGAAACCGGAAGTGAAATTGAAAAATTAGTTCAATAAATGCGTTATCTATGCCATATAACATATTAAAATTTCAAATTTTTATTTTCATAAATAAAGAAATTACAGGGGTGGCCCAAGTTTTCTGCGACTTTCTCTCTTTTACTCATTGAAATCACTGCAAAACACCTTTTCGTAAATATTAAGCAGCAAATTAATGAATTGATATTAAATTTTGCACATAAATTCAGAATACCGTAATCTGCATAACGTTCAGACCAAATTTGATTTTTTGTAATATTCTGTATAGCTTTTACACCAGTAAACTTTGTCTATCTTTCAAGAAATTTAAATACTATTTACTCGAAGATTCTGATTTATTTTTTTAATTTGATCTGAAGCTTAGGCGGAATAGGTTTTCTAAATACATGTGTGAAAATTGATCCATATTAACCAATTCATAAATGTGGTATTTGAAATTTACCAAGGACTAGAAAATCTATCCCATTTTTCTGGAGCTTCTTTGCAAATTATCAGCAAATAATTGATAATTAATGCGAATCCCTAGAGGGCGCGAGTTTGGGAGGAAAAATTGTGAAAAATCATGAAATTGAACATTAGTTCTACAGTCAAAACTCAAGTTTCCCTCGTTAGATTTTCAATTTTTTTTCAGATTTGTGATCAAAATTGATTAGACTACATCCAAAGGGATCCAAAGTTAAAGTACTTTTAGATCATAATATTTTTTTCTCTACATTCTCCAAGAATTAAAAATGTTTTAGGCTCTATTATTAAAGCAGTTGTCTCCATTTTTTAATGTTTTTATAAGTATTAATATTATAAACTGTAAAAGGTTCGATTTTTCCGGTGTGTGGAAAAGATAATTTCAGAGGATATTGAGGGTTGGCACTCATTTTACAAACGTGCAGATTGTAGATATTTATTATGAGGGTAGTGGTATAACATCAGTACTCAACTCTAGATCTGTAGCAAAACGGAATTATCAAAACCACTTACCTAATAAGACAATTTTGTGCAAAACTTCTTAAAGTTTGGGTCTGATTTTTGTGAATAGAAAGAAATGCAAAATGCAACATATAAAATTGATTTTTGTTTAGATTTTCTAAGATGGTGGTAAAATTAAAAAAATTATGATATTATAAATCATTAAAAATTAAAACTAGAATTAATGTACTATAATGTTGATTTTTGTAACCCATAATGTAATTGTACATTTTTTAATATGTTGTACCTATTAATTTAGACAATTTTTTAATCGCGAATGTATAACTTTGTTTTTAAATGCATACTGATTTGTTCCTTACAAATAAATGTATTCCACAAAACACAAATATTTATTAAATTTAAATCTCAAATAAAGCCCAAACATATGCCGGGTGTAAACGAAACATGGGTCACCCTATAATTTCTTTATTTATAGAAATATAACTTTGAAATATTTTAAGACGAGAGCTTGTTTTTTTTTTGAATAAAACTGGAAATATTATTAAGTTTACGCTGGATATTTTTATAGCTGATTATTTTTAGTTATTATATCATATTACATAAAATTATGTCATTTGACGTAACAACGTCTGCATTCATTAAATAATAAAAAAACTTGTATCAAATTTGAGGCGACAGATTTTTTCGCATGCGAAAGATTCTTTAATGCCATAGGAATGAATTTTGCAGGATTTCGGCATACGATTTTTCTCAACCAATGAAAAGACAGTAATTTCTATGATGCGATCATCCGATGTTTGTTTCTTCGTTAGACTTACTTATAATAATTTTGTAATCATCAAATTTGCAGAAATACTATAATTTGGAGGGTGGAATACTTGTATTGGTTGCTTTCTTTTGAAATAAGCCAGAATTACATTTTCTGTGTAGGTTCCTTTCCTTGCACTATTCTCTAAACTCTAAACCATCATATAGGTTCTCTACATTTGAAGGAAAATAAAGTGCGGATTTTCCATTAATGAAGGTTGTTCGTCACAAAGCTACTAAAACTCTTTTTATTTTACTTGCTATTTTAGGATTATTATTTGCAAAACTTTTCCTGATCGCGTATTCACTAGATAAGTTTTTATTTTTTTTCTGGTCACAATTTTAGGTTTCGTGAAAGTCAAAATAGCCTTGTAAGAGTGTGTCAATAATAGCCCTTATTATAAAAATTGCTTCAATATTATTTGCCGATTACCTAATAAAAAAAATAGATGGGGTCAAATTTGACCCAATTTGGTCATCTATGTAGTAAAAAAATCTTAGTCATGTGAGAGTTAAAATAATTTTAGAAATTAAGTGTGTTTGTCATATTTTTTTTTAGGGAAATTAAAACAAAAAACTTTCAACTCAACTCATTCAAAACATTTTTCATTTTGTACTCGGGATATTAATTAGTTTGAAAAACTGGCCCCATCAATTTGATTTGATTTTTAATTCTTCATACAGGGTGTTTCATTGAAAACTTCAAAAGTCGTTTATTTCATAACCAAAATTTTTTTCAAAAAATTAACCGAACACGCCGATTTTTGTTTTGAGGGGGACGAATTATAAGACCGATTTAAGCACTCTCACGTCACCCCCTTAAGCGGGGGGCGTTAACCTCCTAATTTCTTAAATGGCAACAGGGATTGAGTAATATATCATTTGAAAGAACCTTTTAATTAGAATTCAACGGTATAAATTATAAATTGTTCCAGTAGTATTCCTCCAAAGAAAACAGCATTTTAAAAATGTTTTGTTTTTCTTTTATCAAAATTTTATAATACGTTGCCAACAAATTTAAAATTATTTTTTAGAAAATCTAAATATCAATTTTTAATTAAAATTAAAGAATTTATAAGAGATAATTATTATAAATGTCTGAATTCAATAATGATTAATTAAATTTAAAAAAATGTGTATATATTTTTAAAATATCTATTAATGTTTAATTTATTAAGTATTTATTTAATTATATTTGTTATTAATTAATTTTTTGATTTTATTATATGTTAACTTATAATTATTCTGCAGACAAGTTACTAACTTTTGCAAATTTTTTTTATTACAATGTTTTATATATATATGCATTTGCAAACATAAAAATAAATAAATAAATAAAAAATAAATAAATATTTGAAGAGGTTTTCATAATCGAATGTTTTTATATATTTTACAAAAACAAAAAATTAGTTTCCTTTAAAAAATGCCTGGATCTGAATATCTAGGAAAAATTTGGCAAACTTCGAAAGTTTATAAAAATTTTCTTAAATGCGGTTTTACGGTACTTTGAGTGAATATTTAAATTCGGTAATCGGCAAAATCGGTCCAGGGAAAAAACATTCTCTAGAAAACATTTCAAAAACTTTTTTTCCGATTTTTTTCAATGTCAGTTACCTACTGAACTTTAAAATTATATTTTGCATCCCAAAATCTCAAAAATTTATAAAGTTTAAAACATTTTTATAATGTTTTTTTTTACTTTTTTACAAAGCTATTTTGATCTATTTAAAGTACAATTAAATCTAACCCATTTAAAAACATAATTTTCCTTTGAATCAATGAAAAATAATAAATACCATTTTCTTAAAGTAAATAATATACAGGGCGTTTAAAAAGTCGCGAACACGCTTCATGTAACGTTGTTAAGAAGCGCTTAGACAAGGGAGAAATATTCAAAAAAACATTCTAGCTATTCTAGCAGTTTATTCAAGATATGAGTGCTCAAAGTTAAAATTTTTATATGTATATCGTTAGTTATTTTTGTTCTTTATAGTACAGAACATCAAAATAATTTTTTTTCTTCCTTTACTTTTAGTTTTCTTTTCTTTTTATAATCAAATAAAAGATGTATTTTAAAACCAGTGTATTATAATATTCTATGGATAAACAAAACAAATATACGATCACATGCAAAGCTTTGCTTTAAATGATTAATTGTATTAGTTAATTATTTAGTTTGTAAGGATTCTATTATACTTTTTGCACATAAAAAACGGCAAAATAAAATTATTATTATTTCTCTACAATAAATAATAATTTATGTTGAGAATGTAAAGATATTTGCATTTTAAAATTTTTAATTTATCATAAAATTGAGAAAAATTACATAATATGGCAACAATGTAAAAATATTACAATTATTTCTTCGTTTCTTGGAACTTTAATCTGATAAAAATAACTTTGAACATCTACCTAAAATTTAATTTTTTTTTATTTGTTTTAAATAAAAATTACTAATAGTAAAATGGTTTATATTTTTATCAATTAATTCTAGCACTTTTAAAAAATGTCATGTTAATTTCAACTTTATCACCCTTAATAGATTCATAATCTTAACATATATGTAATAGTATATTGTTTTATTAGGAATAAAAGAACTTTTTGTGGGTCGCATGTATCCGTGGGACTCGCACAGCTCGTCCCGCCACAAAAAGTTCTTTTACTCCGAATAAAACTTGCTATTTTTTCTTCAAACGTCGAAATTTAAAAAAATAGTAATACAGGGTGTCCCATTTTAATTAATCCAGCTGAATATCTTGAAAACGAAGCGATTTCCTTAAAAATGTTTCAGACAAAAATTGTAGCGACTCGAGGGGGACATTTAATAGTGCCATGGGTTTTTAATTTTTTTTCAAATGGGAACCCCCATTTTTTATTGTAGATTCGTAATCTATGGAAAATAATAAGAAAGTTTTTGTTGAAACTTTTTTTTTCTAAAATTTCAATTTTTCGCTATATTCACCAAAATGAACACAAATTTTGGGATTTTCGATACAGTTTTGCTAAAAAACTAAAGGTCTATAAGAAAAGTCGCAGGAGTCAAAAAGTGCTTAAATTAAGGCAAGTATTAATAAAAAATATTATTTTACTTTATTAAAAAGAAAAAATTTAAAAAAAGTTTATTTTATTTTTATTATTTTTTAAGAAAAATATAATTTTTTTTACTTATAAAATTTAAAATAAAGTCAAAGGTAATTAATTAATACACTTAAAGATATTTAGATCTGCTCTTAAATTACGAGAGCTGGTCTAAATAAGATGTTCGAATATTCCTCCATTTTGTTCAATACACATGTTTACTCATGTGCCAAAAGCCAATGATACATTTCTCAACATTTCAGGAGTGATACTACGAAAAGCATCCGTAATTCGTATCATAATATCCTCTCTAGTTGTAGTTGGTCGTTCATAAACCTTATCTTTTATGTAACCCCATAAAAAATAATCCATTTTTGTAAGATCCGGAGATCTTGCTGGCCTTCACTACCAATTCCAATCCACATATTAGGGAATTGGTTATGTAAAAATGATTTAACAATTCCGTCCTGTTGAAACCACATTCGCTGTCTTAAATCTAGAGGTACATCTTCTAAAAGAGTAGGCATGTCGTTTTGAATTATATTCAAATGGTCCCACAAGATACTCATCCACTATTCCAGCCCAAACGTTTATAGACTAACGCCACTGTAATCTATGATCTCTTTGCCAATGTGGATTATTTTCAGAATAATAATGAGCATTATGAAGATTTACTCCAAGCATGTTGTCAAATTTTGCTTCATCAGTAAAAAGTACGCGATTCGTAGCCCATATGCAAAAATTAAGTCGGCGGATGTAGTCATCTTCTTTAATTTGTTGGGTTAATGAACATGATATGGGTGTGATTTATGGTGTTTTAAAATTCTGTTGGCAGAAGATTTAGGAAGTCCATGAAGACGCTGAATTTTTCTTGTAGATGTATGTGGATCTTCATTTACGCAAGCTAATGCTATCAATGAGGGGAGCATCTTAGCACCAGTTTTACTACGTTTTCTTCTAATAGAACCGTTTTCCGCTCTTTTCACGAGCCTCCTAATATTTCTATGATTTGGATGACGCAATTGTGGAAACCTCTCAGCATAAAGAAGTGCTGCGTGCCGATAGTTATCATGGCATTCGCCCAAAACTTTTATAATATTCACGATTTCTCTAGTTGAATATTCAGCCATTTTATGAGAGACTGATTTTAAATAATCACAGTGGCCTCAATTACAATGAGCTTCTACAAAAAACTAATCTGTCACAATATAACAATTATGTGCGAAACACAAAGTAGGCTGAAAATGAAATTCCTTTATTTTTAGAAGCCTTCTTTCTTAATTGAAAAATATTATTTAACATATTAAATTGCAAATAAAATTGAAAAACCGTTTTGACACCTATTGTTTCCAACCTTTGACTTTATTTTAAATTTTATAAGTAAAAAAAAATAATATTTTTCTTAAAAAATAATAAAAATAAAATAAACTTTTTTTTAATTTTTTTTTTAATAAAATAAAATAATATATTTTATTAATCCTTGCCTTAATTTAAGCACTTTTTGTCTCTTACGATTTTTCTAATAAAGCTTTTGTTTTCTAGTAAAACTGTACCGAAAATCCCAAAATTTGTGTTCATTTTGGTGAATATAGCGAAAAAATTAAATTTTAGAAAAAAAAGTTTCATTCAAAACTTTCTTATTATTTTCTATAGATTACGAATCTACAATAAAAAATGGGGGTTCCATTTGAAAAAAAATGTTTTTCCATAAAACCCCCATAAAACCCCATTACAATTAAAAACCCATGGCACTATTAAATGTCTCCCTCGAGCCGCTACAATTTTTGTCTGAAACATTTTTGAAGAAATCGCTTTGTTTTCAAGATATTCAGCTGGATTAATTAAAATGGGACACCTTGTATAATAAATAATTTTAAAATTTGACATTTAATTTACCCACAACACTCAATACAATGTTAGTGTATATTGGGTAGCCTAAAATTCTTTTCTACTCCGCCCTTTTACTCCTTATCAGTGCAAAGTAGTAATTTCTACTCCTAGGCAGTACAAAGTGACCATAGAATCAACGAACATACCTAAAGTGACATTTTAAAGCCTGTCAAACGTCACAGAAGACTGTACTTTAATGACGTTTGAAGAAAAAAATATAAACCAGTATATTATTTTCCGCTTAGGAAACCACTCCTAATAGCAGAACAATTTGAAAAAATGTAAAAAATAAGAATGTTCTAATTTGAGTGTAAATAGAAATAAAATTGGGGTATTAGTACGGACGGTAAGTGGTGTATCATGGATGCGCCCCCTTTGCGCTTCCGGCTTGATTCCGCCGCCTTCACCCTCGCACCCTTTATTGATATTCTCGAACGCATGCGTCGGCACAGACGTCGAATCACCCCCAAAAACGACGTGCAGTTCGCATCGCGACGCCGTTTCAAACAAAGCGCCGGTCCGATCAAAAAATGTCGATTTAAAAAAAGAATTCAAATTGTGCTCGCATAATTTCCGGGTGAATATTTTTGCTTGAATTAATTAATACGTGAGGATATGAAAATCATGAGTCAGGTGAGTCAAATGATACAGAATGACGCACACGCCCCCGCGCGCGCGCGCCCCTGATCACCGCGTGCTTTTACCACCACAAAACAAAAAATAACAAAATTTGCATAAAATGCCTACAGAATATTATTGAATTTGTAAAAAATTGAGATATTTATGTGGTAATTACGGGGGGAATAATTAATACGCATTTACATTTTAATGAGTGAAATTTGCAATTTTAAACAGCCGCGATTGTTTGGCGTGAATTAATTTTGCGTTTTAGAAAAAATCGAGTGTTATTAATTTTGAATTTCGTTTATGTTTATAAACCGCGATGGTTCATTGCAAGCCCACAAAAGCAGGAAAACATTGCTTTTTCGTTTTGTTTTCAATTGTTTTGTTTTAAAACAGTTAACTGCGCGCGGACTTCTTGATTTATTAATGGGAATTCCGCTATTTTAGATTCAGGCCACTAAAATTTTACAGCTGCATAATAAAATTTAAATTTATTTTACCACCCTTCATAAAATTTATGTTAATAATTTACAGGGCGACGAGAAAAATTCTACAAATCTCAATTAAGTACAAGAAAAAATAACTAAAAATTAAAAAAAATAATACTAAATATTGTACTTACATAATTACTAACTGTTTATTTAGATAACTTAACCCTTTGCGGCCCAATAAAATTTCACAAAGTTGCTCCAGTAAGTCTGAATTAATTTTCGAAAAAATATACATATTTTCTATACAGGGTCCGTCAAAAGTTCCGGGACAACGCTGTATTTTTTGATTGCGTGAATATATTTTTCCATCCTTTACACAAAAAAGTATAAATTCTATTGACAAATGAATGCCATCAAAGTGCACTATTTTTAATTAACGTAGTTATTATGATAATAATATCTTTTGAGTAAACTTTTACTTAATTTTAAGTCATTAGTTAAAAATAATAGTTTTAACTATTATATGTTTACATAATTAAATTAATAAATTTTCATGATTTTTGTTGAACACCTTGTATAATATTCTTTTTTATTATATTTTTTTATTTAAATCAATTATTATTTGGAGTTTTCTTTGTCAAATTGGTTTTTTTTTAACATTATTGGCTGTATTTAAAATAAGTGAACGACGAGGTTAAATTTCGCTCGGTAAAATTTTGCATCTTATTGGCTTGAAGATATCCAAAATCCAAAATACAGGGTGTTTCTAAAATCGTGGTCTACGTATAATTTTTTTTCCAAAACTCAACTGCTACCGAGATACAGGGTGTTGAAATTTCTTTTTCTTTTTACTTTTTATTTATTTTCTCTGGATCGGCTGAATGAAAATTAATAAAAATTATAGGGTGGGTACTTCCCATAGGTATCATCTTTAGCTATAACTTTTGTCTTAATTTAACACTCCAGTGGCTTAGAAACGGATTAAGGTGTCCCCTTTTTTGAATTTATTTGATACACCACTGCAAAATTCTATAATATGTTTGAATTTTAAAAATCTTCATTCAATTTACCACAAAAAAGTATACTTATTAAATTTTAATAGGATTAGTGGTATTCCAGTAATTTGGTGATTTATAATCCAGTACCTTTTTTAAAATCAAACCAATTTTCAAAATTTGAAACAAATTAAATTCAAATTAGGAAAATTAAAATTAAAAACTCTTAGTATGACATTTTGTTGGTGTATTCAATAAAAAAAAAACATGTCAGAAACACCTAATTTTAAGTTTTAGAAAAATGATGAAAATGTCTGCCCAATTTCATTTTTTATTAAATTTAAATAAAGTGTTTCTGACTTATTCATTTATTTAAAACACAAACTAAAACCTTACTAGAAGTTATCAATTTTGTTAATTTAATTCAAATTCGTTTAAGATTTTGAAAATTTGTTTGATTTTTGCAAGGTCACCAGACCTTAAATTTGATATTACTGAAATACCACTACTCCTATAAAAATTTAACAGGTATACTTTTTTTGATAGATTGAATGAAGGTTTAAAAAATGCAAAGAAAATTGTAAAATTTTGGCGTATCAAATAAATTAAAAAAAGGAAACATGTTAACCGGTTTTTCCTGCCAATCAAGAGAAAATAAATTAAAAGTGTAAATTAAAAGAAGTTTCAACACCATGTATCTCGGTAATCGGTAACAGTTGAATTTTAGAAAAATGTTTGTACGTACTTTTTGTCTTATTTTTACTTGTAGTATAAGTACACAAGCACGGGGTTCATTTTATAAACACCCTGTATTTAAATAAAAAAAAATATACAAGGTGTCTCACAAAAATTATTAAATTTTTGAAATTTTAAAATAGTTGATAGGAAAATTTTTGTTCAGAATGACATTTACAATCTAAAAAGATTCTGCTGGTAAAAAAGTTCTAATCAACATAGCACCAAAAAGGATAAAAAAAGTTAGCTCTCGTCGAAAAACAGGATATATTGCAAAAATTGAATAGTGAATAGTAGTGTCAGTGGTAAAGCGCTAGCAGAGAAATATGATGTCAGTACATCCACAATTTCCTTTATAAGAATAAGATAATAGTATATTACGCAACGAGCTAGAAAGTGACGAATTTTGTGCGAATGTGAAAATAGCCGAACGAGGCGCTAGCCGAGTGAGGATATTACAGATAGATTAATTTTCTAATCAGAAATTTTAAGCGAGTCCACTTATTTTAAAAATAGCTAATAATGTTCAAAAAGGCAAGTTGGGAAATATAAAATCCAAACCATAAATCGTTTAAATAAAAACATGATGATAAGAAAGAAAAATTATACAGGCTTTCACAAAATATCGTTAAAATGATAGGAAATTTTTTGTTCACAATGACGTTTACTATCTAAAAAAATTTTTTGCTGAAAAAAAAAGTGAGACACCCTGTATAAAGATTTTAATAATAAAATAAGTAATATTAGCGGGGTTAAATATAAATTTTTATTTGAACTGTCCCTTTTTTGCAAATTCAAAAACATCCAAGAGAGGGCTTTCGGAATTCCTCCGCAGCGCCACTATCGAAAATTACAAGTACAAAACAGAAACCCAGACACACTAGTGTTGAAATGATAAATTTTCTAAACTACTAATATGAATGACATAAAGGATTTTCTCATATGGTCGCCGGAAAAAATTATGAGGTAATTAGTAAACATTATTTGTTTATTGTTACCTACTTTGATAATTGTGTCTCAATACAGTGGCGTAGCGTTAAATGTCAAATTTTGGGGGTAGAGCGTCAAGGAGGTTAAACAAAAATTTCAAAATTTTTTATGTAAATTTTGAATTTATATTCGATTTTTTGATAAACATTTTTTTAACAATTATCTTGGAAAGAGTTATTTCTGTTTAGTTCTTCCTGAAAATATGTATACATTTTTGTTATAATAATGTTTTTACTCCAGTAATCCGGAACTTTACCGTATATTGATATTAAAACATGGTGCAAAAATATAAAAACACAAAGTAAATTCTTAAAAATGTTTGATATTATTAGGTACTTATTAAAATTGGAAAATTCTTGTAAAACAGATAATTTGTTTTTTTCTCACTATTTTTAAATAAAAAGTTGCAACCTTCTCAACTTCCTAGCAAAGTAAGAAATAGATTCCCCAAGTTTATAGAATGATAAATAAATAAAATGTTTGTATCACATTGAATTTTCCAGAAGAAAAAGGCTTGTTTCTTTTTTTAAATACTACAAAATGTATCTAATAAATGTTTTGAAAATTATTGTATTTGTTCATTTTAACAATAATCTTCAAGCCTGGCCGGTATATCCTGTGCCAACACTACTTAAAGTTAGCTATTTTCTTAATGAAGTATTTCCGTTGTTCAACGCTAAGAGGCCTATTTTTCCAGCCACCATTTACTAATACACCCTGTACTCAGAACAAACAACAAAGTAGTACCAGAATGTGTTTCGACGAACATATTTTTTTAATATGGGACCAAATAAAATATCGATTATTTTTTATTACTTGATATCGCTAATACGAACCATCAGTGGAAATTTATGTTTTTTTTGTGTTGCATACTGTAATTATTGCGAAAACTGAAAGGAGTTGCAAACGGTTGCAGAGAACATCAAAGTAAACTATTAGAGCTTCAGATTCTTTTAAACAAAATAATTTGTTTTCATGTTTATTAATTATTATTATAAATAGGGTTGCCACCTCTTCTCCTTTGTGGAGGAAAAGCCTCTTTGTAAAAAGATGTAGTTAATACAATATTTTTCTAATTTTCAAGGAAATGTTGTCCTCTAATTATAGAAAACAACCCTGCAGCCTTATTCTTGGGCAGGACGAGATCGTGTCGTCGCCGAGACTAGAAGAAGAGATTCTTATTTTTTCATGTAAATGAAAAGGACAGAATGATGAATGTCGTCGACCACACGATCTCGACCGACCCAAGAATAAAGTCGCTGATTGCATAAGATCATATATTATTTTTGTTTTTAAATTTTGAACTATTACTATTGGTCATTAAAATATTTTGAAATCTATAATTCTAGGTATTTGTGGTAAGGCAGTGGCGTAACTACCTACAAGCAAGGTTAAGCAATGCTTAAGGCCCGACGAAACTAAAGAGCCCAATTTTGTGCGATAAAAAATAAGAAAATTTGTCCCATAAAAAACAAAACTTCCATGAAAATATCATACATTGAATACATTTTTTTTATTTTTATATTTTAACATTATAAGTTACTTTTCTACGTTCTGGCTCTTTGAAAAGGTCAAAACAAAATAGACCTAAAATGACCGAAATAAAAAAGCCAAACTATAAAATGCCGACTTGGAAAAATGGCCGAACGTTAAATAGCCGAATAGAACAAAAGACCCACTGAAAAATGATATGATGCTGAAAAGCACAAAAATTACTAAATGTCAATATAAAAAAACCGAAAATATATTTTGTAAAAAAACTTAGATTAAATTAAATTACTATGTCGATTATTTCCTTTTTAAAACCAAACACTCTTTATTAATTGAGATTGGGTTTGTTTAGCTTAATTCTTTCGGAAAATAAAAAAGTTATTTATGGCTCAAAGTTTTAAAAATCATAAAATAATTAAACGATTTTTTAAGGTTTTTCTTGGAATTTTACATTTTACGTCAAAAAATCTGCGACTGATAAACTAAAAATCCCATAATCGATTTTCTGAAGTTTTTCGTTGATAGATGATAATACCATACACGATTGTACAAAATTTTGTAAAAATGTTTATAAAAATATGTTTTTTCCAATTATAATTCAAAAAAAGCTGAATAAAATACAAAATAATTCAAGATTTCGACGGTTTTCTCAAGTTTTTCTTGGAATTTTGTACCAATGATAAATAATTGTGCCACATACGATTGTACAAAATTTTGTAAAAATATTTATATAAATTAAAAAGTAATTCAGTTTTTTCCAACTAAAGTTCCAAAAACGTGATTAAAATAATTCAAGAAACCGACGATTTTCTAAAGTTTTCTTTGGATTTTTTCGCCGAAAATTGTAACACTGATAAAAAATGAGTTTTGTAGTTCGCTTATTTTCTTTCGGCCTTTTAAATGCGTCGGATTTTCGTCTAATTTGCTCTTTTGTATTTCCTATTTTTCTCCAATTCGTCCATTTATCTTTCGCCCTCGTTTCTTTGGATATTTTGTTAATGTCGGTCTTTTGGTTGGGGTAGACCTTTGCATTGTTATTTTTGTTTACGATTTTGTGTCCAAAATCTTAAATTATATTTTTATTATTAAGGAGATTTATTCTGTTTTAAATTTCGACCGTTTGTTCCAAACTATTTCACAGAGAATGTTTGTCCCGAATTCAATCAATTACTAGTTACACCTCTGTGGTAAAGATTATTTTTTTAAAACAAAGTTTTTCGATTTGCTGCTGTGCGTAGTAGTACATTATCAACGTAACTGAGGGAAGCAAAATTACATCAAGAGGATGTCTGCTTTTACAAACAACAACATCTCATACTGCTATGAGTATTTTTTAGTACATATATAAATGAGAACTGAATATTGTGATATTTTCCAGGAAACGATACGGAATTTCAAGCCTCATGCGAATATAAACCATGCTTGAACAAAAAATATATTTTCCTTTTCTCAAGTGTTATGACATGCACTTTTCAAATTCAATCGATTGATGTTGGACTGTGGGGTTAAAACAAGAAGTGGTCTCTATAACCTCAAATCAAAAGCTTTGAATTGATGGTAATATTGGTAACACGTTCGAAGAGCTAAACGGCGCACCACGGACTAATTTTTTTTTGGGCAGCGGAAGCATTGAACATTATTTTTAGTTATATCGAAGTTTCAACAAAGACCAGTTTTATTCCAGTAAAAACTACAGGCTGGTTTAAATCCCTATAGTTCTAGACATTACAAGATATGTTCCAAAAAATTTGCTGCATCTGTATTTTTTATAATGTTACAGAAGCATACCCGAAGTTGGAATCACGAAATGGTTCACAACTCGTTGGTGTTATACACTTTTCATCTAGTATTTTTGCAAATAATTTGTGGTGCTGCTTTAACCATTAGAAGCCTCTTTTCTCGCTCAGATTTGCAAGTTTGCTGATACTATACGTTAGTCAATATTTTCTGACCTACATTTTCTCAATTAGACGAGCTTTCATCTTTTTACTTCAGGTTTATAACATCCTCCAATCTGCTTCATAAACGTATTCATGGAGAACTAGCACTCGTCATCGCTATTTTCAAGGTACACAATTTGTAAAAATATTTTGCATTGCTCTGTTCAGTTTCTCGGTAAATGGACCACATCTCTTCGGTTCTGGGACCCTTGGCTGTCATAAAGATCTTTAAAGTACTTATCGTGGTTCTTAGTGTCCAAATCAGATGAGCTGAATTAAAGCCCGTCCGTAACCATCATTACGAGCTCTTGCTGCATTCAAAATTGTGTTTTTTTTCTATCGTTTCTGACGCACACTGTACATAGAATTGCGCTCAAGGACTGAGAGTCTTGCTTCGGGGGGAATAAACTCATCTGAAATAGCTAGTCCATACAGAAAACAAAGAGATTGAAACCTGAAACCTAAACTCAGGAACTGATGAACTTAATACTTGAGAAGAGGAAGCAGTTTGTTGCTGAACCTTCTTCTGAGTCCATTCACATATGATTTTCTACACTTTTCATGCACATTGAACGAAGTATTCCCCCCTAGGAAAATCCCTTTTCTACCCTTCCTTTTTATACTAGTCTCGATAAACGATACAATACACTGACATCCTCCAAATTCACGTTGCATACAAACTAAATATCAAGAAATGAACAGTAAAATAGCTCGAAAGTAACTAAGGAGGTCGATTTGCAGGTGCCTAGGACTCCAAAAAGAGGAGTGCCGTTACAAATGCTCACTGGGCCAGGTGCCTAATGCCGACTCTAAATGGGGTCATTAAGGGTACTCCGAGAGTTCTAAAAGAACCCAAATGAAGGTTTTAAGATTTAAAACAAACGAGTTTTTTCTAACTGAAGGTGGAAATCTGAAAGATAGATCATTGTTTTCTGTCTTCGTGTACTGAAAAAAATCGTTTGTTGAATAAGTTTCCATGTTGACGGAGTTTCTTTCAATTGAACTCACATGAAACTTTCATCAGGAATAGAGACAGAAAATCTGTTACCAAGCAATTTATAGGTCGATTCTCTGCACTCTCGTAAGACCCGTAAGGTTTGTTACATGAGTTGTAATGGACGGTTCTGCATAGATACGTTTCGTAAGAGCTTACTGGTGTTCACCGAATCGATACATTAGTCAATCAACGATAGTTTACGTATACAAAAACTCGGAGCCCAAACACATTCTAGTGCCCATGATCCGACTACACCTTTTTATCCTCTTTAATTTCAAATGCGTTTGGTGTTCATATACTCACAGTTCAGAAATTCCTGTTTTTGAGAGTCTTTTAGTTTTACCAACCATTTTCGTGTCGTTCTCGCGGTCAAATACATCAAATGTAGGAAAGTGTATTCTCTTTAGTTTCATATAGGTTTAACTTCAGACTAAAATTTATAGTTCTGGAGTTATTTTCAAAAATCCGAAAATGTACGTTGTTTCTTCAAAAAAAAAACATATTTTATAATGCTGTAAATGTTCTATTTTCAATCGAAGGTTTAAAATAAAATTTATTTAAAAGAACTAGATTAGATTAGATTATATAGGAGTGCGATTGGCTGCAAATGAGCCTTACCGAACTGCGACCATTTTGATCTTTTGTTCAACCCTTACTATAGTGGAGTCCTGGGATATCTAAATGCTTAATAAAGCTGATTAGATCCTTAGGAGGCATAGCCTTTACTTCGTCTGGAATTAGAGTTGTCCAGCCAATAATCAAATCTAGTGCAAGCTAATGCGTCGCATTCACAAATGATGTGCTCCGAAGTTTCATCTTTTAGGCCACAGAATCTGCAAGTTTTAATTTCTGACTTGCTTATTTTGTTGAGATGATACCTCAATGGGCAGTGTCCAGTTAAAAGGCCTGTAATGAGCCTCAGTTCGTTTCTGCTTAGGTCGAGAAGCTTTGTGGCTTTCTTGGGCAAGTATTCAATGAATTATTTCGCCTGTCTTGAACCCTGAGTATGAATTACTCCAGTGGACACCGTCCCGGGTGCGGCGGCCCTGCAGTGAGAGCGCAAGGCTGCCACGTCGGAGGCGCGGGTTCAAATCCCGTTCAGCGATTTTTACGCCGTAAAACCTGACAAATTTTGCGGAGTAAAGATTCTGGCGGTATTTGGACTTACGGCCGCTATCTCAACTTGGTTTCCCACAGTTTCCCAAGTTCTGTGCGGCGAATCCAGAGATAGTAAATTAAAAGTCGAGCTGTGGATCGCCACACATCACAGTCATTAATACTGTAATTGTGTATGTGACAATACCCGATACATCGTATGGTGTCTTATGGGAAGTAGAGCTTACATACATACATTCATACAAAAATGCCATCCTACCGGCCCTTACTGGGCCGGAAAGCAAAAAAAAAAGTAAACTGCGGCCGCCGGCGCCGGCCCTGATACAGCGGCGGCCCACCGGGATTTTTCCCGACCAAGGCCATGGAAACCCTATATCTGGGTCCATATATGCCTATACCTGTTCCTCTATTGGATTTGGATCCGTCTGTGAACCACAAGGATTCCTTGGGATCCAAGTAATTTAACGTGTGTTTGACCATTTGGCGGTCTTGGACAACCACTTCAAATGGAGTTTCAAAGTCAAAACTTCTCGGCATTATATCCGATGGTTTAGTTATGAAGTCTGGTTCCAGAATTCCAGAATCTTCAAGTGGCCTTGCAAGTTTCCACTTTTAAGGTTTTTGTTTTGTGAAATTCTTAAGGCAGCTAGCAGGCCCTTCTTCCGTACCTGCAGATGCAGTGAAGAAAGGTCCAGCATTACCTCCAGGGCCGCCGAGGGTGTGGTACCCATAACCCCTGTGATTCCCAAGCACGCTAACCGCTGCAGTTTCTGCAACTTGTTTTGCGTGGTAGTTTCTTTCGTTTTCGTCCACCACACCAAGGAGGCATATGTGACGATGGGTATCACCACCGTAGTATATAACTTTGGGAATGGTTTATATTTAAGGCATTTTGCATCAGGGCCGATAAGGTCCCTTCATGTTTGCCTTTTATAATGACTGTTAAGTCGTCTGCATATTCGAGCGCATAGTAGCCGTTGCTGTTCAGCCTCTCCAGAAGGTCGTCCATGACGATGGACCACAACATGGGTGATAATACTCAACCTTGGGGACAACCCTTTGCCGTGGCCACCGACACTTCGGCGCTTCCTAGAGAGGGCGTAGGAACCCGGCTCTTCAGTATCTCTTCAATCCATCTTATGGTGGAGGGGTCGATACCTTTCCTTGTAGCGGCTCTTCTTATGGATGTGAACGAGGTGTTATCAAAGGCACCCTCTATATCCACAAACAGTCCGAGCACTACTTCCCTGGAAGAAAGTGCATTTTCTACACTTCTCACCAGGTAGTGTAAGGCAACGATCGTGGATTTGCCTGGTTGGTAGGCAAACTATTTCACATGAAGAGCAACTTTGCTTCTAATGCGATTGTCTAAAATTTTCTCCATGGTTTTAAAGAGAAAGGAGGTAAGGCTAATGGGGCGATAGGATTTCGGCTCCTCTGGGGGCCGTCTGCCCGTCTTTGGTATGAAAACCTTCGCCTCTCTCCATGATTGAGGGATGTACCCCAATGCAAAGCTACCTTTAAAGATGGCTTGCAGGCATGGGGCAATGTTCGATGCCCTTTTGCAGCAATGCAGGAATAATCCTGTCCATGCCCGGTGATTTGAAGGGCTTAAATTCTGAGATCGCCCATTTCACTTTGCTCAGGGTGAAGATCTTCCCTGCCAAGGTACAACTATCTCTAGTAGAGCTGTATGGTGATTCCCCTGAAGTATCAATTTAAAAGAACTAAATTTTTTTTATAATTAAAATAAATTATTACAATTTAACTTCTTCTTTAAGGTAATTTAATTAATTGAGTATTTTAGATTCAAATTATTTATCTCATAAAAATGTTCACGCAGTAAAATGTCTAGAACAAGGAAGAAACGAGATGAAAGTTCCTAAGTGGATTTGAAACGATTCGTTAAAATCTTGGAGTACACCGCCCAAGGACCTCATCACTCCCTCATCACGTTAATACAAACTTTCCTTCGTTTATAAGCGATAAATTTGGATATGCATGCCTTTGTTGTGCTCAATTTAATAACTGCACGGCTTTAATCAACTAAATTTATCCTCAAAATATTAACTCGTACAAACACACATACAATAATAATAGGAGGCCGAAAAAATCTCTAATTAAAAACTTTGAGAATTTACTTTGCATACAAAATCGGCGATTATTTTTAATTAGAGCGTCGCCCGAAATTCCCGGCCGGTAAAGCGGGTGCGGCGCCACCGCCGCACCCACCTCCAACTTCCCACTCATTAAAACTGCACGCTTCGGTCTACGATAATTACGTCAATTAGAATATGATATATATAAACATGCGAATATTGTAGATTTATAGAGAAAGCCGATTGGTCGGATAATTGTTCTTCGGCTTGCCACCTCCGCCGTCCCTAGTTGTTCCATTAAAATATTAAATTTCGAAGTAATTTATATCAAAATCACAAAATGTAAAGGTTGAGATTAAAGCGTTTCATGTTTGATGTAGTCTAGCATTGTACCAGGATCATTTCATGTTTAAAGCCTCCACCTTCAATCGCATGAAAAAATATAAATTGTTTGCTCAATTGATTCTATAAAAGGAACTTTAGTAAAACCTTTGAACTAAAATAACCAATTTAATAAAAATTGATTTCTGAAAAATTCAAATTAATTTTCTTCCTTATAAAGTCAAGTCAAGCACACCGAGGAAGATAAATTGTAAATGTCGTCAGGCAATAGCAATATCAGTTTTTTGTTATTGTAGAGTACACACTTCACAAATAAAAGCTACTGCAAAATCCCAAATTACCAAATTTATGACACTAAACATCCAGACGGTTCTGCGCATGGTGGAACAGCCATAATAATAAAAACCAAAATTACACACCACGAATTAAATAAGGTTAATAAAGACTATCTTCAAGAAACAAACATAGTAGTTGAAGACTGGCACGGCTGTGTATTGCCCACCACGTCACTCCATAAAAAAAGAACAATTTGAATGTTATTTTAAACAACTTGGCAATAGATTCATTGCAGGAGGTGATTACAACGCTAAGCACCCATATTGGGGCTCAAGGTTTATTACACCAAAGGCAGACAACTCTACATGACCATGAGAAGCAACAACTACAACTCCACTGGCGAGCCTATATGTACGTACTGGCCAACAGACAGGAAGAAAATCCCAGATTTAATTGACTTCTGTATAACAAAAGGTATTCCTAAAGAATCTCAAAACGTTAAATCCTGCCTTGAGCTCTAATCACTCACCAGTACTAATCGAAATTAGCCCGCAATGCCTAATAAGAGAACCACCTCTACAATTAGGTAACAAACACACAAAGTGGTACAATTTTAGGCAAATAATTGATCACAAATTGAACCTAAAGTTGCCTCTAAAGACAAGTATTGACATAAAGGAAGCAGTGGCAACATTTAATAAAATTATACAAGAAGCAGTGTGGCAATCAACACCTACTTCAAGAAGAACGCAAATTAACCAAGAACTACCAATAATAATAAAAGAAAAAATTGCGCAAAAACGAAGGGTGAGAAGGATCTGGCAAACGAATAGATTCCCACAAGACAAAACAAGACAAAATCAACTCAAAGCCTTACTAAAGAACTATAAGAACAACGAAATTTAAAATTATCTCCGGGAACTAACAAATTCTGAAAACTCGGACTATTCGCTATGGAAAGCCACACATAAAATAAATCAACCGCAAACATCCAACCCACCTATACTAAAAAACTCAGGACTGTGGGCAAAAAGCGACAAGTTTTTCAATCATATCCACCAGAAGACAATCATAACATCGAAAATGAAATCCTGCAATACCTAGAGTACCCATACCAATTAAAACTACCGCCAGAAAAATTTACAGTAAGGCAAGTAAATAAGGTAATCAAATCGAACCTAAATCAGAAGATTGTCTACCTAACACAATGCAATCTTAAGAACAACACATTTTCCCCTGGCTTGGAAAGTAGCTACAATTATTCTAATCCCTAAACCAGTGAAAAAGGCTGAGGACGTAAAATCCTACCGTCCAATAAGCCTACTTCCCATAATGTCAAAAGTCCTAGAAAAGCTTATACTGTCCAGACTAGAACCGCTTCTAACAGCAAGTAAGCTAATTCCATCCCACCAATTCGGGATTAGACCACAACATGCAACCACAGAGCAAGTTCATAAGATATGCAAAGAAATAAATCAAGCAATGGAGGACAAAAAATACTGCTCTGCAGCCTTCCTGGATATATCGCAGGCCTTCGATAAAGTATGGCATACTGGTCTCCTACATAAATTAAGAAAGGCCCTACCCTTTAATTCCTAATCCTAAAATCTTACCATCAAAATGAGCATACGTCACTATTCCCAATAAATTCAGGTGTACCTCAAGGGAGCGTCCTTGGACCTTCATTATACCTGATTTATACCGCAGACCTGCCCACGAACAATCAAGTCACCACAGCAACATATGCAGACGATACAGCAATCTATCAACACACCAAGACCCAAAGATGGCATCTCAGAAATTGCAAACTCACCTAGATAAACTACAAACTTGGTTTAAAAAATGGCGCATTCAAGCAAATGAAACAAAGTCAACCCATGTAACCTTCTCCAATCGAAAAGGTACCTGCCCACCAGTTTCACTAAATAACAAACAAATTCAACAGAAAGAAGATGATAAAATCTTAGGTATGCACCTGGATCATAAGCTGACCTGGAAAAAACACATTTTCACAAAACGAAAGCAACAGCTCACAATTGCAAATAAGACCCTGATATACAAAACCATCCTGAAACCAATCTGAAGTTATCGGATCTAACTATGGGGAACGGCATCAGTCTCCAACATCGAGATTCTGGAAAGATTTCAATCCAAAGTCCTCCGTATGATAACAAACTCACCTTGGTATGTTCCAAATAACATCATCAGGCACGATCTCCGAATACCAACTGTTAAGGAAGAAATAGTTAATTCCGCTCAAAAATATGAAGAGAGACTACAACTACACCCAAATAAACTAGTAACCACCCTGTGACATACCGTCAAGATTTTAAAGTAGTAACCCAAAATTACATCAATTTTATATAATGTATAAAATCAGAATATAATAGAAAGCTGCTCTCTCCAAGTTAATTATTTATTATCACAGCATTTACTTATTGTAATTTACTACAGATTGTAAATACATATATTGGGAAGTTAAATAAAAATAAATTGTAAAGTAATGAGTGACGTGCTCATTTGTCTTTCTTAGGGTAAAAACATGGTACAGCATCTACTCAAGCAATAGTCCAAGCACCGGCTCAATCATTAAAAACAAACACATTGTATCTAATACGCATAAACATGGTGCTTGAGTCTGGAGTCGGTGCTGCACCATGTTTTTACCCTTATTGTCTTTTATGCGTAAGATGGACCAAAGTGAATGAAATTCGTTTTTCTCTGTACTCGAGTTGTTTTAATTACACTCCTGTTTAAAATTAACGCACCACTACAGTTTTAGTTTATATATTTGTTTTATAGCGATTATTATTCAATATTGATTTATGGTACTACGAATGGAGATAATTAGGAAATAATGCACCAACAAGCACTTACTTTCGACAGTCTAAAAAATAATGAGGCCTCCACACTATTCGATTTGATGGGATCCGAACAGCCCCCGTACTCTGGAAAATAGAAATCAAGAATTGAATCGAAACGAAATGATGATCTCGCTCTTATAATTTTTTAATGAAATCTCCTCATCCTTTTTTACTTATCAGAGTCCGGGCAGATTTGATGACTAAAATATCTGTAAAGCGCCAGACTGTTACTTTGCCTTCACTTCCAATCTGACCAAATTCCACCCGATCTTCAAACCGTGTCGGATCGTGTTTGGGCACTTTAAAAGAAATATAAAAATTCTGAAAACAATCAATAATTTATTCAACACTATATCAAAACAAAAACACAAATTGAGTAAAATCTAGATCTGAGAACTACCTGCATACTTCGTGGCAAACTTTTTATCAAGTTTTAAAGTTTCTTGAGAAATATTATCCCATTCTAAAAGTTCAGCACGTTCCAGTTCTTGGTGATTCTCTTTCGGATTCGGGTCTAGGCTTCGTGAAGGTCAGTCTATCACTTGAATATTGGTCTAATTTAAGTAATCCATGATCCACTGATCTTGTGATATGCAGCTTGACAATATCTTGCGTTAAAATTAAATGATATACAGGGTGATCATTTGAAAACGATCCACCCTTAATAACTCTAGTATAACGAGATATACAAAAATTTGACGAAGCACGTCCATTTTGATTTCGAGGGGGAATCTTAATTACATGTTTCTAGTTTTGCCATAGCCACCTTGAATTCAAAATTTAAAATGCAACCCCTAACACGCAATACCTCATTGTAATAGTATATTAAAAAAAGAGTTTCATAAGTCGCATATTGTAGCACGCGTTCAAAGTATTTTAATGAACAAGTGCTACTATCGACTTATGAAACGAGTTTTTTATACTATTTTTTCTATTTTGCGCCTTTTTATCTATTTCAAATAAAATATTATAGTTTTCAATTTTAGTAACTTTTCTGGTAGTTGGCAACTCTAATGTCAGGTTTGTCAAATCATCAAATAACCTGTAAATCGCTTGGCAACTGCCACTTTAAAATCAATAAACTTCAGTGCTACCAACTTGGAAAAATAAAATTTACTACTCAGTAACGCACCGATAGCAGTGCGGTACTGGCTAGTAACGCACTGCTGTCAGTGTGTTACTAGCGACTAGTAACGCACCAAAATAGAAAATGGAAATTAAAAAGACTTTAAATTGGTGTGTAAAATTTTAGAATCGGATCACCACATCAAAAGTTATAACAAAAAATTTCGGACCAGAACTACAATTTTGGGGTAAAATTTGTCCCCTATAAGTCTGAAAAAATTGATATAACATATTCCTCAGACGAAAATGGAATGATTTAATCAAACTTATTTTTTTCCAAAAATGATTCGTTGTAACGCAATCGAATGATAAAAATCTGCAAATTTTGTTATTTTTGAGTTTCAATGCGCTATTAGAAAACGGTTTTTGAAAAGAAATAATATGGGCAAAAAAATTCAATTTTGGTCTGAAGAATATGTTATACTAATTTATACAGATTTTTATGGGGCAAATTTTATCCTAAAATTTTAGTTCAGGTCTGACATTTGTTGTTGTATTTTGTGATGTGGTGATCTGATTTCAAAATTTCGCACACCAATTTAAAGTCCTATTAATTTCCTTTAAAATGAGGTAAGTAGTGGATATTTACCGGTTCTGGATCATCCACAATCCACAATTTGGAAGCCCCGCCTCCCATGTAAAGTCCCCATAAGGAGTGTGACGCCCACCCCCCACCTAAATCCCTCCCACCAGAGCTCTGATTGGTCGATTCTCCCCTCCTTCCTGACGTCTGATTGTTCCTGCCCCACCTTAGCTCCTCCTTCTTGAGCTCCTATTGGTCCTCCAGTTGCCCCACTCTAATTTTATTGGACGGCGGCCATTTTCCTAATTATTGCCCCACCCCAAGTACGCTGATTGGTTACCTGCTTAAGTAAGTGCTGCCATCTGCGAATCGGTAGCTTAAGTTACTGATTCTAGTGGCGCCATCTGAAGTTTGCGGCAAAGCGCCAAAGCTTAAAAAAAACACTCGCCACCGTGAATCGAAGCCACAGTCTTTGTTTCGCGTTTTTTTAAGTCCAACGACTTAGCGGTTGAGACCACCAAGCAGTTATTATTAGTAAAGATAAATATGCAATATATTTAATTGTTGATAAAATACACATGTGCAAATTAATATAAAAATCGCCAACTGTACGCATTCAGAGGTTCATTAACCTTAATTTAAAGAAAAGACTTCTTCTTTAAAAGTATATTTTCAAAATTCATCTTTACAAAAAACAATTAATTACAATAATAAAATAAACTAACATAATTATTTTTTTAATTTCTTTAACATTGTGATTATTTTTAAGGAATTAACACATGTTTAAATAAATTGATATGTTTCATTTTCTATTATTTACCTTTGAAAAAAAAAAGTACTAAACCAATTGATAATTAACTTTAATGTAAACAATCAATCAAATATTTAAAATAATGTAAAACAGAATCATACATATTTTTGTTTAAAAGAAAACGCTATTTAAAGCGCCTTAATATTTTTAAGATTATACAACTTTATAATTACTAAAAATTTAACGAAATGTAGAGTTAAAAAAATATTAATTTCTTAAAATAGTTTGATTTTTATTTAAAAATGATTTTGTTTTATATGTATATATTATTCGGTAATTTATTATAATATTTATTTTTGAAAAAGTGAAAAGAAAATATAAGTTGAATGAAAATAAATTTTAGTTTAGTACACAATAAATCACATATTTAATACAATCTAAAACTTAATATTTTTGTTTAAAAAAAAATGTCGTTCAAAGCGATTTAACAATTTAGATCGTTCAACTTTTAAATCAGCAAAAATTTAATGAAATAGAAAATATAATTTGTCGAATTTACAAATTTTTTGTATAAATATTGTCAAGGTACAAGTGCACAATCAGTTCGAGTTTATAACACGCAACAGAACGAGAAGCAAAACAACGATGTTTAAGAAGACAATTTTATCCAAGCAGTTGAGGAATCCCTACTACAGATCTGGAAATGGTCAAACGAAAGAAGAATTCGGCAAGCTGAAGATGTTGGAACAACAACAACCATCATTAGAAGATCTGGATGAGCTGACAACATCCCAGCTCCAAACAATTGACAAGGACGTCCAGAACTATTGGAAGGGGAGAGCATCTCCAGTCACCTTAACCCCCTACTGTGGACCAGGTCAAACGAAAGAAGAATTTGGCAACCTCAAGTATATTGGACCACTACAACCACAACCACATACATCATCTCAAGATCTGGGGCTAACCACATCGCATGACTACAATGTTCAAAATCATTGGAAGGGAAGATCATCTCAAAACACCTTCGTGGAGAAACCAAAACCAACACCCCAGTCCAATTATGGGTTGAAGTATGAGGAAAAAAGATTGGTATTTGAGGAGACATTCCCCATAAACACCTGCGGATCAAAAGTCATCCGATTTGGACTGGATCCTTTTACGAACTTCCAACCAGTTGCGGCAATCACTAAATCCAATTATGAGGATGGTAATGGTATTCAGTTCGTCTACTCAACATTCAACGAATTGCTGCTTTTCCTGCCCAATATTATTAGCTTATTAAATGGTAAGCAGGAAGATACCATTTACTTAACCGAATACGTGGCGACCATTCAAAGTAATTGGGTGCAACTAAAGGGAAATGTTGATGGAAAGGTGTTTTATCTGGGAATACAATCTCTCCAAAATATTCATGACATGGCTCAATTCTACGTAGATGTTTTTAATCGAGTGGGACTTCGAGATGTTCAACCCTTCCAGATGCTCATTGACAAAGTATTTACAAAATGTGTTAATGAAAATCGATTCACAGTGCAAAACAGTGACATAATAGGACTATTGCAAAGTGATGAAGAACTCGCTGAAGTCAAATTATTGTATGAATTGTATATAAAATTTAATTATTTTTTAAGAAACTCCATACAAAAACATTTAGATGATAGTTTAAGTAATAATTTTTATAGAAATAATGTATAAATCTTGTAAATAATATTTTTTATAAATAAATTAATTAATAAAAAAAACGTGAACTTCAATTTTTTACTTTTTATTTTTCCATTATAAACCTTTTCTTTTATTATAAATACAATTGTAAAAAAAAAAGGTAAGTACAATTTAAATATTTAAAAGGGTAAGTATAATTTAAATTATTTGAATATATTATCTTGGTTAAATGAGGTTAAAGTAACTTCAAGTATGTGCTTACTTATAAATACTTTTAATTTAGTGTTTATTATGCAATAATTTAATAGACTTAATGAAATTTAAGTAAGTAGAGATGAAACAAGGAACGTTTATAAACATCTTATTTTACAAAACATTATTTTTGTTGATCCAGCTATTATGCGATTTATCAAGCCCAAGCCACTTTACAAACACTTTATTATTCTTTTTTCTAACAATTTTTTCCACAAGATATGCATCTTCATGTTTAGCCTTTTGCAATTCCTCCGAGTAAAATGTTCCTTTTATGGATTGGCCCTGCATATCCTCTAATAAATACGTTATTGGATTGGTAATATTTATTTTTTTTACACGAAATAGCTCAGTGGTCCAGTTTACCAAATAACTTTTGTCGAAAACCGCTTTTTGCTTGCTAATTCTTACGACATCACCAACATTTAGTTTACCACGTCCGGCTATTTTTATATGAGAATAAACTGTATTTAATAAAAAATATTCATTTTTCTTTGAAACGTCAGCAGGCTTCATTTTTATTGTTGTGTGTTTAGTATTATTGTAAGATTCGATAATTTTGTCCAGAACATCACACCACTTATACTTTCCAGCTAAACTGAAGTGTTTGTAAATTTTTTCCTTTAATGTGCGAATAACACGTTCAGCAATGGACGCCTTCATGATGCTAAATGTTGAATAGTGATTTATTCCGTTGATTTTCATAAGTTCTGAAAAGTTTTTATTGTAAAATTCTTTGCCTTGATCTGTCTGCAAATTTGAAGGTTTTCTCCCCATTTTAAATATTGCTATCATCGCGTTTGTTATGGTGGATCCACTTTTATCTTTTACAGGAACAGCCCATAAGTATTTAGAAAAACAATCAATAACAACCAATATATACTTGAATCCTTTATTTTCCCGTGCGTAAAGTTGAAATTCAGCTAAATCCGCTTGCCATAAATCATCAATGCCCTTAATAATAGTTCTTCGTCTTTGAAATTTTTTTCTAGCCGGTTTATGAAGTTCATTTACAATATCTTGCTTCACGTCGCTCATTTTTCTTGATATAAATATTGATTGTGAATGTACGATTTAATTTCTGTTGTACTCTTATCGATTTTTGTATCCATCTGATAGAGAAGTTTATTTGTAACTGAGTCCAGAGTTTTCTCTAAATTTGATATAAGCTGGTTAACATCTTTTAATATATTGTTTATATTTTCATTATGCTCATTTTCTAAAGTAGTTTTTAAGTTATTTATTTTTCTTATTATTTCTAATTCTAAATCATCAACGAATTTTTTATTTACAGCATCCATTGAATCGATTGGTGTTGATAGTTCTGTTAATCGTCTATTTTCGAGATTAAAATTCCCATCTCTGGTAAACAAAAAGCCTGGACCTGGAGGACCAGGTTTTATCGAATTGATATTTTTTAGGTGACGTCCAAATTTATCGACGCTCATGATGTCAATCATAAATGATAACTGCATATTTTTGACTTAGCACACCCATTTATGTGAATTATAAAATTAAATTTGCCTCTCTAAGTTCTTCCTCAATTCTAATAATTTCGTTTTCATGAGAATTATTGCCCACACCTCTTGACGCATGTAATAAACACAATCGATCTACCAGCTCATTAGGGTCATCCCAGTAAACATATTCCAATGGTTTTTGTATTAATTTCAAAAAGCCGGTTCCAATTCTATTTCGTGATGCTCTTGTTGTAGGACCGCTGTAACTCTGAAGTCGGTTTGGAAGAGTTGGTTCGACAAATAAAGGTTTTATTATATTTTGATATTTGTAAGACTTTGAACCTTTAATTTGCTGACTTGGATCACCGTTTCTTCTCAGTGCAGAACTCTTTTCCAATATTTCCTTATATGCTTCTTTATCATTATTATTAAATCTCTCAGGATCTTTCTTAAATAAAAGTTCATAAAGACCTGGGGTTCCTTTGTAGATCTTCTTTTCAATAATCAAATCTGCACCATTTAACACAATGTTAGATTTTCCAATTTGCCATTTTTCCGTAAGTGGGTTATATATAATGCCATAGGTGGTATCATATTCATCTTTTGTATCCTTCATTAAACCATTAATGTATTGCTTTGGAAGTTCATCAAATTGTTCTAAAAACTGATCATAAACTTCAGGTGTTACATCTTCAAGATATGATTGATAGAATGGTCTCTCCTCCTCAAATACATAATCATCCAAATCATCATGTACCACATCCTCATATACAGTATCTGTCAATTTAGGTGTTTTAACATGTGCTTTATATTTGTTAGAAGTAGCTTTTCTTTTATAATTTCTTAATGATTCATCATTATTCGCTTCCAATTTTTCTTCTTTCGGTTCCTCTTTCGGTTCAGCTTTAACTGCAATTTTATCTGACTGAAGTAAAATTCTTTTTAATGGCTCTAAGATTGGCTTATAAGATTTAGCTAGTTGCTCTTCTGCATCAGATCGTCCTAATTTTAAGGCAAGAACCTTTTTCCTAATGTCGTTTTGAATTTTAATTAAACTTTTCTTAACCTCAACGCCTTTCTTATTCATTTTAGCAAGATATTATCAATATTAAAGATAAAATAATAGATGTACGACCTGGAACAGCTTTTTAACAGGTCTTGAACAGGTTTTATCAGCTTTTTATCAGGTTTTGAACAGGTTTTATCAGCTTTTGAACAGGTTTTATCAGCTTTTATCAGCTATTTATCAGGTTTTATCAGGTTTTATCAGGTTTTATCAGGTTTTGAACAGGTTTTATCAGCTTTTTATCAGCTTTGAACAGGTTTTATCAGCTTTTGAACAGGTTTTATCAGGTTTTATCAGGTCTTGAACAGGTTTTATTAGGTCTACGTATGACTTGTTTCGATAAAGGATTAATTGTTACTAACAAGTTTTGTAAAAAATCTGTCTAAATATTTTCTATATCTTCCTTTGTTAACATCACTCTCCTTATCAATTACAAAAAATCCGAACTTCTCGTTCCAACATTGCGAGCATAATTCCTTAAATTCTTCAAATTTCATATCACCACCCACGTGATCATTATAAACATGCTTTAAATTCAAATCATCTTGCTTAAATAAAATGATGAAATTAGCGTTGTCTCTGATAAGATGCTTAGGTATGCGGGTATAAGTTTGGCATAAATAAAACGAATCGAGACTTTTATGACGACCCATAGAAAAAAAATCTCTCATCTTCTGTTGATTTTCACAGGCCACATCATCGAAAATAAAAATCGAATTTTCTTTGGCATCATTTATGTTAATAATTTCGGTATTCTCCGAATATGGAAAAAATCGAATTTCGGGCAAGGAGCACATAACCTCTTTAAGTAACTGGTATTTGGGCTGGTACAATGACTTTGAATACATGTATATATTTTTAAACTTTAAACCATTTGGATCAAAGATTAAACTAAGCATAACATTCGTTTTTCCACAATTCGAGGGACCACATATAATTGCTCGAATCGAGTTTGGCAATAAATTGCTATGTTTCTTTTTCACTTTATTTAATCCTTGACCCACGTACTCATCTAAGTTTACCACCGCCAGGGTATCTTTTTGTTTTACAGTTTCCATCGTACTAACAAATTTTAGTATCGACATATCTATATATAATGATTGTTTCTTAAAAAAAATCTCTCAAATGGCTTCACACGTTGGAAGAGGAATCATCAACACGCTAATAAATAAATTACCGATTGAGTTGCATATTCCCGGGTATCAGTATTGCGGACCTGGTACAAAATTGGAGGAAAGATTAAATCGACAAGACCCCGGCGTAAATCCTTTAGACGCGGCTTGTAAACAACACGATATTTCCTATTCTCAAAACATGGATTTGGGTGAGCGTCATAAGGCAGATAAAGTTCTAGAAGAGGCTGCATGGCAGAGATTTAAATCAAAAGATGCAAAATTTGGTGAAAAAGCGAGTGCCTTGGCTGTAGCATCGGCTATGAAAGTAAAACGAAAATTGGGTATGGGTATGGGTATAAGATCCTGTAACAAAAATGCCAAAAATCGTTCTTTTACTGGTGGTGTTGTAAAAAAAGCAAAATATGCAATTAAAGGACTCAAGCATAAAAACAATAAAAGTAAGCAAACACAAGTCTTATTAAAGGAGGGGACCAATATTGCATTAGCCGCGGCTAGGGCTGCTGTACGCGATGTGGGTGGAAGAAAGAAGATAAAAACTCCGCGCATTATTCCGATACCCAAAACCGGAGGAGTTTTGCCGCTTATCCCCATTTTCGCTGGACTTAGTGCATTGGGAAGTTTGGCTGGAGGTACAGCAGCAATTGCTAAAGCAGTTTCGGATACGAAAACGGCCTCAAAAAAACTTCAAGAAGCGGAACGCCATAATAAAACAATGGAAGCAATAGCCTTGGGGAAAAAAGGAACAGGGCTCTACTTAAAGCCATATCGAAAGGGATTTGGAATTTGTCTTCGTAATTCAAAAAACTTTTAAGTCAGCTACCCCGCAGAGCACTTAGTGATGTGGACATTTTGAAATTTAATAAACAATATAAGATTAAATTCTTTAGAGGTGTTTTTATGCGAGATAAATTACCGAATAAACCATTTTTTAGAGAAAGTGGAATTGTGAATTTGGATAATTACTCGGGACCCGGAACCCATTGGGTAGCATACAGAAAGCAAGGCAATATTGTTAAATATTTTGACAGTTTTGGTAACTTACCACCACCTAAAGAAATTCAAAATTATTTTGGGGGTAGCGAAATAATGTATAATCACGATAGATATCAGAAATTTAATACATATAATTGCGGTCATTTATGTATCGAATTTTTATTATAAATAAAGTATTTTTAACAATGTCCTTTTAGTCATGTCTCGTACTTTCACCCTAACAGGTAACACGTCTGTTTTAAGTAGAAACTATTACCCACCAATTGAGCTGAATTCTGCCGAATATTGTTTGGGGCTTATTGCATTTCATACGTTCAATACGATACCTAACATAGAAGAAGGTTGTAATAAATTTTATTTTGGATCGTCATCAATTACAATCCCAACTGGTTCCTACGAAATAACTGATATAGAAAAATATTTGCGACGACATTTAATTTTGCCCGCTGATGCCCAAAACGCTGCAGATCTGGACAAGTCGTTTAGCCTAAAACCGAATAATAATACTTTACAGTGCGAATTATTTAGTACATATGACGTGGATTTTCAACCAGCAGATTCGATAGGAAGACTATTGGGATTTTCGGGTAAACAAATTCTTCAAGCCAACAAATTGCACGTTTCTGATCAACCGGTCGAAATAATTAAAGTTTCAAGTGTGAGAATTGAATGTAATATTATTTCGGGCTCATATTACGATGATAAATCGGGTCATACGTTGCGTGAATTTTTTCCTTCGGTAGATCCCGGATTTGCCATAAATATTGAACCTAATAATATCTCATATTTATCAGTAAATACGAAAACCATTGATAATATAACAATTAGACTTTTGGACCAAAACGGAGAGCTGGTTAACTTTAGGAACGAAAAAATCATTGTTCGTCTTGAATTAATTGAACGGTCTAAGATAAAATAATGGGGATAGTATTTGTCCAAGAAGAAGAGCATAAAACGCTGACAGAAGAGTCTGCAACAGCCAGTAAGAAAAAAATCATCAAACGGTTAACACTAAAAAGTATTAATTTGTTAAAAGCTCTCGGCTATCATGTCAAAACTTAAAATATTTAACGATATTTCTTTTGATGAGACAATCGTAAAAGAGGAATATCACACATACTTGCCCAGGACGCAAAATTTTGAAAATAATGATGAAATAAGAATATTAATTCAAAATCAAGACTTGTACACTTTACCATGTGAGAGTTACATTTACCTCGAGGGAATAATAAAAAAACCGACACCTGAAGCAGGACAAACTTTGGACTTTAAATTAATAAATAATTCGTATTTGTTTTTATTTGAAGAAATTAGATACGAACTAAATGGGGTGGAGGTTGACAAAATTAGAGATCCTGGGATTACATCAACGATGAAAGGTTACGTTTCCTTCGGGGAAAGAGAATCTAAAGTGTTAAATTTGGCCGGATGGTGTCCACATATGGAAAATCATTTTCAACAAAAAGACTCATTTTTTGCTTGCATTCCCTTAAAAATGATTATGGGGTTTGGTGAGGATTATAAAAAAATAATCATCAATGCGAAACAAGAATTGGTATTACTTCGTTCTAGGACGGACTTAAACGCTTACAAAGGATCTGAAAACTTTAAATTTCAAATAAATAAATTAGAATGGCGAATTCCCCACGTTATGATAAATGATGAGGTGAAACTTCAGATGCTTGAAAAAGTTAATATGGATGTTTCAATAAAAATTCCCTTCCGAAAGTGGCAGTTGTTGGAACTTCCAGGACTAAAAAATACCAAAAAAGAAATATGGAGTGTGAAAACTTCAACAAACATGGAAAAGCCCCGTTACGTCATCCTCGGTTTTCAAAATAATAAAAAGGATACCGCCAATAAAAATATGTCTCAATTTGATCATGTGAATATCGAAAACATTAAAGTTTACCTAAATTCAGAGTGCTACCCGTATGATAACATGAAACAAAATATGGATTTGGATAATTATGCCCTAACGTACTACATGTACTCCCAATTTCAATCTAGTTACTATGCACGAGCAACAAATGAACCTCTTTTTAATTATAGCCAATTCAAAGGTCATATGCTTTTTGTCTTTGATTGTTCTAAGCAAAAGGAAAGTTTAAAATCTTCGACTGTTGATCTAAAAATAGAGATGGAGACAACTGCATCATTTAATGAAAATATAAGAGCATATTGCCTCATTTTGAGTGATGCAGTAGTTGAGTACACACCTCTTTCCGGAATTGTGCGAATTATACACTAAAATGGCTAAACCTAATTTAATCATAGTTGACATTCAAGGCTTTACAATAAATGGTAAATTTGTTCCTAAAGAAATGTCAGTTTCCAAAAATGGTGTGGATGTCGACACTTTTCTTTTTAAACCGGAAAAACCATATTTTGCTTTAAACAAAGAAGATAGGAAACTGGTTACCTGGCTCGAAAATAATCATCATTGTCTAAAATATAGCACTGGATTTATTAAAACTAAAGAAATTAAAAATATATTGGATAGTTACACAGATAGTTTTCAAGATATTTTTTATGTAAAAGGCCACCAAAAGAAGAATTTTTTAATGAGATTTACCCGAAACAGTATAATAAATTTAGAAGAGGAAAAAATTTGTGAAGTTTTAGTTGATAGTAAACATAATTGTGTAAATCATTTAAAATATTTTTGTATATGTAGTAAATCAAATGTTACAAAACTATGCAACTGTTTACATATTTATAATAAATAAAACATCTATTTATAAGTATATAATAGTTTTTTGTTTAATTGAAAATTACCTGTTTTTTTTTGCAAATAATTAATATGAATCACTCAGTATGTCAGTAAATGCTGATCTTTAATAATGTGTAAAATGCAATTTTGCAATTTAACATTTTATTAAAATGTTCATACTAACAATATTGCTGATCATTTCAATATTGCGTTGAGCGAAGAACAAAGTGCTTTTTAACAATTTTTAGAGTTCGCTGTCCTTAAAAGTAGTACGTGTGTTTTATTTATAAATTAATTGCTATATTGGGGTAAGTTAATTTAAATAAAAACAATTAAAATAAATTTTTTAAACCTAATTATATTTATAGATTAAAACAAAATGAATTGCATTACTTGCAAAAAAGCATTTTCTTCAAAAAGCAATTTACAAAGGCACGAGAATAGTTGTGGAAAATCTATGCGAATTACTTGTAAAATTTGCAATAAAGATTTTTCCAGGGAAGATGCGTTGAAACGACATATAAGATCTGTCCATGTCGAATCGATTCTGTGTTCGGATTGTGGGCAAATTTTTAATTCGGCGTTGGAGTACACCAATCATACCCACACTTTTATTTCAACACCTAAACCAACTCTTAAAAGAAAAAATTCGAATGCAGCAGATAATTCCAACAAAAAGTATTGCCAACATTGCGATGAGACAATAAATAACCCTACACTCTTTTCGGCTCATTTAAAATCGAGGAAACATCAAAGCAATCTTCCCCAATCAACGGAAAATGGTGTCATACGTATTAAGAGCAGTTTTAAGAAACGTATTGCTACTTATAAAATAAACGCACCAAAAGAACCAATTGATATTGATTTTGTTACATTTTTAGATCATATAAAAAATAAAGTATATAATTGCATTAAAGAGTCAGTACAAAATACCAGCATTAAGGTAAATTTGGAATTGTTTGGGTATTTTATTAAACCTAATGGCACAGATGAAAATATCCAAACTGAATTGAAATCTTTTAACACAAAATTCACTATTGTAACAAAATCAAGTGATATTGGGAATTTATATAAAAACTGGTGCAAAGTACTCCAAACGAAAAGCGAAGAATTTCAAGTAAGAATTTATTAAACATAATGGTTTATAAGTATTTTATTCATTTATATATTTTAGGAAAAAGATAGTGGATGGGCTTTTTATGCGGTGTCACATTTGGAAATTAACATCAATAAATATACACCATTAAAAGGATCTTCATATATGAAATTGCCATCTGATATTGATAATAAAAAGGCATGCATCAATATTCAAAATGCTGATGATGCATGTTTGGCTTGGTGTATCGTTGCGGCTCTTTATCCATCTCAACACAACGTAAGTAGGACAACGAGTTACCCAAAATATGAAGATGTTCTTAATTTGAAAGGTGTTACTTTTCCTGTTAAATTAGACGATGTTAAAAAAATTGAAGTTTTAAATGATATTAGTATAAATATTTATGGTTTAGAGTTTAGTAAAAAATTAAATAAAAACTTAGTAGTAGGTCCAATTCATCTTACACAAAATAAAAAAAATAAACATATTAATTTGTTATACATTGAAGAAGGCACAAAAAGTCATTACATTTTAATCAAAAACCTATCCAGATTAATTTCTTCACAAGTATCATCCTATGGAACATAAGACATTTTTGTGTGATGCCTGTTTAACCTTTTTTTCATCTCAGTTACGCTTAGATCAGCATTGTTTAAATGATTGTAGCCATGTTTACACAATTCTTCCGTCAGAAGATTTAAAATTACAAAAAAATGGCGATTTAATTCCTGGCAATATATTAAAATTTCAAAATTATCAAAATAAAATGAAAGTACCATTTTGCATTTATGCGGATTTTGAGTCACTAATCCAACCAATTTCAACATGTCACCCTGATCCATCTGGCACAAGTTACACCGAAAATACTCACATTCATGTACCCTACAGTTTTGCTTATTATATTGTGTGTTCATATAATAATTCCTTTAATAAATTTAAAACATATACGGGCTTAGATTGTCAACAAGTTTTTATAAAATCCATAGAAAACGAAACGCAGATAATATATGAAAATCATCTTAAACCGATAGTTAAAATGAATAATTTAGATCCTTTAGATAAATTAGTATTTTATGCAACAGATGACTGTCATATATGTGGTAAAATTCTGGATGATGATAGGGTAGCTGATCATTGTCATCTCACAGGTCGATTTATTGGACCCGCTCATAAAAGGTGCAATTTAAATTACAAGGTACCGAATTTTATACCTGTTTTTTTTCATAATTTGGGAGGATATGATAGTCATCTCTTCATAAAAGAATTATGTGAACATGCAAATAGTAACCTCAATAAGACTAATGACGAAATGGACCCTACTTGTAGCAATGATGATTACGAATACGATGAAGAGGATGAGGAAAATTATAAAGATTTTCCAAAGATTGATTGCATTGCACAAACCAAAGAAAAATATATTTCTTTTTCGAAAAAAATTAAAGTTGATATGTATTTGGATAAAGATGAAAAAATGAAGAATGTACACATTAGATTAAGATTTTTAGATTCATTTAAATTTATGAATTATAGTTTGGATAAATTGGCAAAAAATTTGGCAGCTGAAAAATTTTATCATTTAAAAACAAATTTTAATGCTTTGGAAAAATTTAAATTGGTTACTAAAAAAGGAGTATTTCCGTATAGTTATTTAGATTCAATGGAAAAATTATTAGATGAAAAATTACCTGAAAAAAATCATTTTTTTAATTCATTAACTAATTCAAACATATCAGAAGATGACTACCGGCATGCAATTAATGTTTGGACATCTTTTTCGTGTCAAAACTTAGGAGACTATTCAAACATATATCTTAAGACTGACGTATTACTTTTGGCTGACATATTTGAAAATTTTAGATTAATTTGTATGAATACATATGACTTAGATCCAGCTCATTATTATACTGCTCCTGGGCTTAGTTGGGATGCTATGCTTAAATATAGTGATGTAGAATTGGAATTAATAACTGATTTAGACATGTATCAAATGATAAAGAAAGGTTTAAGAGGGGGTATTTGCCAGTGCAGCCTACGTCATGCGAAGGCGAATAATAAATACATGTCTAAATTTGATCCTCAAAAAACATCATCATATTTAGCATACATTGACGCTAACAATTTATACGGGTGGGCAATGTCTCAATACTTACCTATTGGGGGCTTTAAATGGCTATCTGGAGGTGAGATTGACGTTTTAGATATTTCAAATATTTCTGATGATTCGCCAATTGGATACTTTTTCGAAGTCGATATTGAGTACCCAAGAGAATTACATAATAAACACTGTGAGCTGCCATTTTTGGCTGAAAATATTTCGCCTCCAAATTCTAAATTTAACACCAAAAAGCTTATTGTAAATTTATATGATAAAGAAAAGTATGTAATTCATTATAGAAATTTAAAACAAGCTTTATTTCATGGCCTAAAAATTAAAAAAATACATAGGGTTTTATGTTTTAAACAAAATAATTGGTTAAAGAAATATATTGATTTGAATACCAGCTTAAGACAAAATTCTAAAAATGACTTTGATAAAGATTTTTATAAATTAATGAATAACAGCATATTTGGGAAAACTCTAGAGAATGTTGATAAAAGAAGAGATATTCAATTGGTAAATCATTGGAAAGATATTGGAAAGCGTAAAGGAGCTGAAAGTATGATTGCCAAACTTAATTTTAAAAGTGCAACCATATTTTCAGAAAACTTTGCTGCCATACATTTAGAAAAACTTAAAGTAATTTATAATAAACCCATTTATGTGGGATTTTCGGTGTTAGAAACTTCAAAATTTTTAATGTATGATTTTTATTATAATTTTATTAAAATAAAGTATGAAAATAGAGTTAAGCTTTGTTATATGGATACAGACAGCTTTATTTTATATATTGAGACAGAAGATGTTTATATGGACATAAAGCATAACAATGAGATGTTTGATACTTCAAATTTTGATTTAAGTAATCCCTACGAAATACCACTAATTAATAAAGCAGTATTGGGTTTAATGAAGGATGAAAATTGTGGGAAGATAATGTTTGAATTTGTTGGATTACGTCCCAAAATGTATGCATTTGATGTAGTAGGTGAGTGGACTAAAAAAGTGAAAGGTATAAAAACGTCTGTTGTTAAAAATGAAATAACAGAAAATGATTTTAAAAAAACACTATTTGATCCTCAAAATATTAAAATTTATAAGAAACAAAATTTATTCAAATCCATTTATCACACAATTTTTTCCCAAACCCAAAATAAGGTAGCATTATCATGTAATGATGATAAGCGTTATATTTGTCAAGACAGGGTAAATACTCTTGCTTGGGGGCATTACGATATACCAAATAATGATGCAGATTCTTCAAAGTATACTTAATTGAAATGCTATTTTTTTATTTTTGTACATGTATATTTATTTTATTAGTTTTAGTTTTAGAATAATTTTAAAATATTTATTTTATTTAATATAATGTATCATACTAAATTTTGTTTATTTTGTATTTTGTAAATATTTTGTAAGTATGTATATTTAAAATAAAGGTAAATTTATACACACACATTATGAGTTTAATCACCCCACATACCAATGTCTCAGGTAAAATACGATATATATTACATATCTAACTAAAGAAATGATAACTGCTTGGTGGTCACAACCGCTAAGTCGTTGGAATTAAAAAAACGCAAAACAAAGACTGTGGCTTCGATTCACGGTGGCGAGTGTTTTTTTTAAGCTTTGGCGCTTTGCCGCAAACTTCAGATGGCGCCACTAGAATCAGTAACTTAAGCTACCGATTCGCAGATGGCAGCACTTACTTAAGCAGGTAACCAATCAGCGTACTTGGGGTGGGGCAATAATTGGGAAAATGGCCGCCGTCCAATAAAATTAGAGTGGGGCAACTGGAGGACCAATAGGAGCTCAAGAAGGAGGAGCTAAGGTGGGGCAGGAACAATCAGACGTCAGGAAGGAGGGGAGAATCGACCAATCAGAGCTCTGGTGGGAGGGATTTAGGTGGGGGGTGGGCGTCACACTCCTTATGGGGACTTTACATGGGAGGCGGGGCTTCCAAATTGTGGATTGTGGATGATCCAGAACCGGTAAATATCCACTACTGAGGTATTGCGTGTTAGGGGTTGCCATTTAAAATTTTGAAGTCGAGGTGGCTATGACAAAACTAGCGACATCTAGCGGTTATTTTTATACGTAATTAAGTTTCCCCCTCGAAAACAAAATTGAGGTGTTTCCTCGAATTTTTATATATCTCGTCATACTAGAGTTATTAAGGGTGGATCGTTTTCAAATGATCACCCTGTATAAAAGGTGGAAAAGGCACGACACGGTCCTGAATTATGTTTTCCAAATAGAACTCAGCATTCATTGACCTCGGATGAATAAGGATTAACCCTGTGCGAGCATCGAAATAAATTCCCCCAAAGAACATTTTAGATCATTCACCAAATGGTTCGCTTGAGATAGTACATGCAGCAAATATTTCTCCAGGTCTGCGATACACTCTTCCACGGAAATCTGGAGATTTGAGGTTTTATCGGTAAACAAAACTCGCTTCAAGTCGTCGATAGTCTAATTCTCATGACAAATCCTGCTTCCTTAAGGGTGGTTACATGAAACAGTTTAAACTTGGTTTTAGCTAAAACTGAAAAGTATGATGTTTTTGTTTTTTGCATATATTTTCTGTCATACTTGTCAGTTTATAACAGGTATAAACTAAAACTTTTTCGTGCAACGCACCCTTATTCTTCTTCTGACAGTTAGGGCTTGTCCTTAATTTGGCATTTTATGTTTCTCGAAATTCTTTGTTGAAGTAAATGCTCGTCGAAAAATAATCTCCGCAAATTCTTACAAGAACTTCTTTTTTGATTTTTTTCATCAAAAATGATCAATATTGACTTATCAAGACATAAATTTATTTTATTCTCCCAATAATAAAAATAAATCAGAAAAAATGAGAGGTGCTTTAATTTATATACAGGGTGATTTTTATGTATGGAACCAAAGCGGTGATGCCCAAATGGCTGGATAAAAAAATTCAAATTTGTTGCGATCAAATGGGGCCTCAGTACAAATATTTTAAAATAAAAAAAACATTTTATCTGCCGGATTTTTGACACTGCAGCCATCTGAAATTTTTTTTAAATGGCAACATATATGTACATATGTCATGGAACACATCATTGAAAAGCTAATTTTTAGTACTTTAGAACCGTCTATTAAACTATTTAAGTGGTTATACCTAGTCATGGAGACGAAAAAAATCGATTTTTTTGAGAATTTTTTTAGCAAAATTGTACTTGATATAAAATGTATTTTTATATCATATGATTGTACATATTTCTAGCTATAATTGGTACGTTTTTTTTTATACAGAACAAAATAAATTGCGGTGATCCACCTTTTTTCCTAAGACCCGATGTTTTTAAGGAGCTTCACGGTGATCACGATTACTTGACGCTGGATCATCTAAAATCAAAATTTCCTGCAAAATTAGTTTACTCAAGATTAAATGTCCTTAACCGAGGATTACTCAAAAAAAAATTCATTAAATGGCGTTGATTTAAATGAAAAAATGAAAAAAATACATTGCCACTTTTTATAGTTTTGCTAATTAAAAATAGAGCTCGCAACCAAATCAAAATTCCTTCTGTTAAAAACAAGCCCTAGATATAGAGAAAGTATGTACCAAATTTCATCAACATCGCTTCAGTGGTTCTTAAGATATCTTGATCACCGCCAAGCGGTTTTCAAGAAAAATTAGTTTCGAGATTTACGCGTTTTAATTTTATGATGGTTATAAAAATGCATCGTGCGTAAATACTCCAGAACCCGATTTCATCGGCTAATTTTTCTCCGATTCTTTTGTAACTTGCAGAAAATATTCTTTAGATATTATACTAATAGAAAATGTAAAAACACAAAAATCGATTTTTTTTGGTCCAACTGAGTAGGTATAACCCTTAAATCACAAAAAATAAACATTGATAAAATGTTATTAACCAAAACTTTAACTATTTTTGGACTGTCGCAAATTATTAAAACTAGCCTTTTTATTATTTTCCTTTCAAAATAAAAATAATTTAGTCTTCAAAGAAGGTCTAAAACATTTTATGACTGCTAAAACATTTTATTGTTTTATTTGAATGAAATATTATTTTATTTAAAAAATATTTTTTGGCCGTTTTTTTGAATGCAAAATATTTTTATTTTGAAAGGAAAATAATAAAAAGGCTATTTTTTGCAAGACTGTCACTATCCAAGAATTCTATGTTTTCTGTTGTTATAACAACCATTCAAATAAGAAATCATTGTTATCAACTGCTAAATAAATTAAGAAATATTTTTACGTCGAATAATTTCAAAATTTATTTAATTTGGCGCAAATTATTAAAAAAACTATTTTCCTTTTTAAATGATCTGAATAACATAAACTAGCTTCTTGAATATTTGAACGAGTTTCTACTTAAAATCTCTGGTATTTTACTTAAAAATTATCAATACAAATCTCTTCATGTAAAATTACTCCTTAAAAATGTTTAGCTTGCTCCGCACAAAGGACGATTTATTTCATTGAAATGTTACTCCCTTTTCTTGTACAATGTTCATAGTATTTCCACGTTGTTTACGTATTGACTGTAAAAACCAACAATAATAACCACAATAAGACAGTTATTATATAAATAATGTATGACTAATATGTGATATGTGTATACAGGGTGCTTAAAAAGTCGAGAACACGCTCCACGCTATGTTGTTAGATAAGGGAAAAATATTTAAAAAAATCCTTCTAACAGATTATTCAAGATACGAGTGCTCAAAGTTAAAAATTTTATTTATACATTTTTAGTTATTTTTACTCTTTATAGTACAGAACATAAAGATAATTGTGTTGTTATTGCATTTCTCAACAAAAAATATTAATTTATGTTTAGATTTGTATTTTAAAATTTATAATTTTTCATAAAATTGACAAAAATGACATGGCAACAATGTAAAAATATTACAATTATTAATCTGATAAAAATAACTTCAAACATTTACTTAAAATTTAGATTTTTTTATTTCTTTTAAATAAAAATTGCTAATAATAAAATGGTCGACATTTTGACTAATTAATTCTTGCACTATTAAAAAATGGCTTGTTAATTTCAACTTTTTCACCTTTAATAGATTCATAATCATAACATACCAAAAATTTTAATTAAATATTAAGAGCATCTTCCTAGACACCAGCGATGAATTTTCCGTTGGAGATAATAACAAGGAATAGAAAATCCATCCCACTTTTCTGGAGCTTCTTTGCAAATTATGACCAAATAACTGATAATTAATGCGAATCCCGAGAGGGCGCGCGAGTTTGGGAGGAAAAATTGTAAAAAATTATGAAATCGAGCATTAGGTCTGCAGTCATAACTCAAGTCTCGCTCGTTAGATTATCAATTTTTTTTCAGATTTCTAATCTAAATTGATTAGGCTACATCCTGCCAGAAAGTTCCCTTCTGCAACCTATCACAAAATTAATTATGGGGGTCCAAAGTTAAGGTACTTTTAGATCATTATATTTTTTTTGTACATTCTCCATTTTTTTTTCCTTCTGGCAAAAATTAAAGAAATGACTTCTAAATCAACTACAAAAAAAATTATACAAAAATGTTGTTCATACTAGCTTTTATGACTGCAGAACTAAACCATTATATTCGCCGTTTAGGAAATGGCTCTTAAGAGGTAAATGGTCCAAGTCTACTTTGAAAACAATGTTGTCAAGTTTACTTTTTTAAAATTTGCAAATAACTTCGGAATTTCTATGCAAATATTTTTTTAATTATTTTACCGTGGAGCGTGTCCGCGACTTTTTAAGCACCCTGTATATTATAACAATGACCTACTTGGATTTTTTTTTATTCTATAAGGTATCGTATACAACTATAATATACGTTTGGGTAATAATAATTTAAATACGTAAATAATTAATTTTTAATCACGTTTTATTTTTCATCCAATCTTAAAACAGTAGTTGTTTGTATTTTATAAAACTTCATTCTCTTTATTCTCAACTTGTGTTGGCGTTCTAGTAATTTTGTACAATTTTAATTACCTTTTGTAAAAGTACTGGTGTTGGCCTTTGGCATTGTTGAAAATAACAAATATTGCAACTTGTTTACCTATTACATCACATTTTCTTTGTTGTCATTTTTTTAAAATAAAAAACATTTTAACATGACATGATATAGTTACAGGTTTCATAAATTTATTTCGTATTAGACGATTTTAAAAATAACATTAATATACCCTTCTTATCTCGACGTACTTTAATAGGATAATAAAGTGGGGACACATTTGAGTGGGATAAACTATTTCTTATCAAGGTAAGGTTGAAACGATTGGTCTATTTTTTACGAAGGAATAAAGTGATTCGAAAATCAAGTGTTCGAGTTCTTTATTCCGTCAATAAATACAAAAAAAACGTTTCTTTAGAAGTAAGCATAAATTAAAAAAAGATGAATTTTCCTATTTCAAGAAGAAGATAATAATATTATACATTTGTTGAACGTCACGGGGGTAGTGAAAAGGTAGAAAATTATTTATTAACTAAATTTTACAAAATATATTAATAAATACGGAATTACCCTTTAATATTTTTATTTAACAAATTACTTTCTTTATCTTCTCTTAATGTCAACTAAGATTTTTTAAATTGTCAAGTAATTAAATGAATTGTACTATTATTAAACTGATTGTTTTCCCAAAATACATATTCCTTACCTTGTAATAAGTACCTAAAGAAAATAAAGTAACGTTAAATAATGGGTCATTTAAGTGAAACACAGCGTATTGAAATTTTAATTCTCGCTGGATGCGGAGATAGGACCAGAACTCAGCAAGAGCACTTTGTTTAATGCAAAGTATCCAGATAGACCTATTAGCCAATCCACTGTCAGTAAAATTAAAAGAAAATTTAGAGAAACTGGTCATGTTAAGGAGAATCCAACTTCCGGGCGCTCCGCTAAACTTAATGAAAACACTAAACTAGATATTTTGTTGAGCATCGAAGAAAATCCTCATAGTGTTACTCGACAAATTGCAGCAGATAATGAACTTAGTCAGCGAACAGTACTACGTTTACTAAGAAAAGAAAAGTACCACCCCTATAAAATTCAGCTAGTACATGAATTGAATGAAGATGATCCCGATCGCCGAATGCAATTTTGTGAAAATATGCAGAATATGTGTAACGATAATCCACACTTCCTTCGCCAAATTCTTTTTTCGGATGAAGCTACTTTTATCTAAATGGCCAAGAAAATGGCCAAAATTGCCGATACTGGAGCAGGGAAAATCCTCATTCGATGAGTGAGGTACATACTCAATACCCTCAAAAACTTAATGTGTGGGCAGGGATAATTGACAACAAAATAATTGGGCCTTTTTTTGAACAATCCCTTACAGGGCAAAGATATTTAGACTTTTTAAGAAAGCAACTTTTACCTATTCTCGCGGATATTTTTCCGAATGAAAATGATCCTGGCTTACCAAATATCAATTATCTGGTTTCAACAAGACCTCCACACTTTGCACGTCCGGTTCGGGAGTTTCTAAATAATTGCTTTCCTGGAAGGTGGATTGGTAGACGAGGACCGTTGGAATGGCCCCCAAGATCCCCTGACCTAACACCCCTTGATTTTTTCTTGTGGGGATATTTAAAATCGAAAGTCTATGTAAATCAACCTCAAAATATAGAGAACTTAAAAAATCGACTACGGTGCGAAATTCGAAAAATTAATGTTGAAGTCATTCGCAATGTTCAAGGAGAATGTGCTCACCGTTTTGCTTATTGTCAAGAGACCCGTGGATGGCAATTCGAACATTTACTTTAAATAATTAAATTATGGTTTTGCAATAAGTTAATTCTATTTCGATTAAATGTATTTAGTTCGATTATTATTATTTTTATTAGTATTAAAATGTTTGTTTTCCACTTTTGCCTATACTAATATTTTGTTATGTGAGTACATTTTACATGCAGAAAAAATGATGTACAAAAAAGTGATAATGAAATTACATCTACATTTTAAGGTCCACTTAGTTTCAATTAAAAAAATACAGGGTTTGTTGGGAGGAACCCGAAATTTTATTAGTTTTCAAGTTATAGCGTTTTAAAAATTAAAGTTGGCAATACTTTCATAACTCTTTTCTTCGACTATAAATTGGACATGGTAGTTTTATTATTTAACAATTTAAAAAATCTCAGTTGACATTAAAAAACCGTACATATCAAAGTACCTAAGGTACTATGCCGCTCGTCTCCATAGCAACGAGCTTAAAAGTAAAAATGGTATAAAAAATTATTTAGATAAAAGTTGTTTGTTTTTCAAGTAGCAATAAAGTTCTTTTATAAAAATTATAGGTTTGAATTTAAAAAAACAATGTGGACCTTGAAATGACCTTCAAAATAAGTTTAAATCAAAAAATAAATATTAGTAGAATAATTGTGTCTTTATATCAAACAACTTTTATCCGAAACATTTTTTCGAAAAGTCAATGGTTTCAGATTTATTGCAATTATTCCATACTTTTGCCTCTCACTGTATATGGTTATATAAATTTGGAAAAATCTTGCTTATGTGACACCCTTTTAACTTTATCAATGTGTGTTTTTATCTATAATCTAGATAATAATAGACGAAAACATATTAAATAAAACGAAAGAGATGGTGGTTAATAGTGTTTTGAGGATCCAAGCCGAGCTATTAAATCCAATTGAACATTAGTTTTGCTTCATTTTATTACCTCTTAAAATAATAGTAGATGCTTATTTTGCTTGTAAATGAAAACATAATAAAGAAAATTACATCACCTTATTTTTTTGAACGAAAGTTAAGAAAGTCAATATTATGAAGATTTTGGATCTTTATTTTTTTTAAACATTTTAAAATTTAAATAAACAACAAAATCTTTTACCTTTTCCCAATGGTTATTTAATCCAAAGGCTGGAAAGAAGGAAGGCATGTAAAATGTTACATTCATTTCTAAAATAAATTATTTCCCTTCATACATATCACATTGATCATCTGGACCACTTGAAATGACATAAATATAGGTATTCGAAGTTATTCATGTATTTCCAAAATTTATCCAACAGAAAGTATAACCACTACAATAGTATATTACATACCGAGGTGGAAAGTGTTTCATTCCCGCGAGGGCTAAAGGTGCCCACACACCAAAATTGTTACAATAACATGTTGGCAGCAAAACATGTTAGCAGTAAAAATATTTTCAACATTCATTAAGCCTGTGTAAATAAATGCTGCTATCCACATGTCAGAAAAAATGTTGATAACTTAAATAACATGCGGATAGTAACATATATTTAGATAGGCTTAATGAATGTTAAGGTTAGGTTAGGTTAATTCGATACACAAAAAAAGCATATTTCGATAATTTTTTTGACGACACAGTTAATATATATTTATTTCTATAATTACTACATAATAAAGTAACATTTGAAGAATATTCTATGAAATTTTCATTAATTTTTATGAAGAAATAAGCCATTGACAGCGAGTCTCCGCGGACGTCTCAGTTCATTGCGGTGCCCCTCATAACTCATTACTGGATCATCGGAAATCAAAAAACCAAAATGATTTTATTAGTTGATAAGTTTCTGCAGGTAATGACGTCGAGTTTTTTTATTTTCTTTAAATTTAACGTATTTTAAAATAGCAAAATTTTCAATTTTTTTGATGAAAAATCAGTATTTTGACTTCTAAATGCTTTAAAAAAATTAAAAATCAATGAAAGAAAAAAGGGGTCCTCGCGAACTTTTAATATGGGAGATTCCCTACCCTGATAATAACAAATGCTGACAACAAATGTTGGCAGTAAAAGTTGGCAACAAAAGTGCTAAGTGCTACTAACATTTTATAATATAATTGTAACATGTTGATAAAAATTGTTGTCAGCAAATGTTGACAACATATTTTCGTCCTAGATTTTAAATTTGTCGCTAACATTGTTATAAACATATGTTTAAAGGCCTCTGCACGCCGGAGGTAACTTTGCTGATAACATATGTTTCTAACAATGTTAGCGACCGTCATTAGAATTATAAATGTTAAAACGTGATAAATAATAACAATGAGGCTTACATAAATAGTTATTTTTTTGTTTATTAAGAGCGAGGCGGTTACTCACATCCTTGAATGAAATAGCCTTCAATAAATAACGTGATTAACAGGTAATCAAGGGACCGCGAATTTTGCTCGTTATAACCATGGTCCAATTTAAAATTCTCACATCGCATATTTGGATAACCTAACCTAACTAAATTTCCTGTTAGTATGGTTGCCTCTCTACAAATAGAACATTTTTTAAATTCTTATGGTGCAATTCTGATCATATCTGTAACTCCTTACAGGAAGAACTGTAAGGTTTGTTATATGGGTTGTAATGGAAGGTCTCCATGGTTACCTTACAGATATCTCCTGTAAGAGCTTACAGATATGATCAGAATCGACCTATTAGTCTGTGCTTATATTAATAATTCAAAAACAAGTAACCAAGTGAATTGATTAGTATAAAAAGGTTCATTTTTACTTAAACTTAAAATAAAATAATAAATCCAACATGCGGAAGTTAAGTTTTGATACAAATTTAGAAGTGCAAGTTGTCAATGCAGTTGTGGCCCGTGGCCCCACCTCTTGTATTTAAGGCAAACTATTTCATAACGGAACCGGGTTCTGTTAGAAATCAGATAGCGCAAAAAGGTATTAATCCAATTTGAAATATACAGTGTGCTTCCAACCAAGATAAAAAATTAGAATGCATTTATTTCCTAAAAAACTCCATTTTCTAAATACATGATGTTAAAGTTTAGTAATTTTTTTAAGTTTTTTGACATCTACATTATTAATGATTGTGAATATTCAAAATAAGTTTCAAGATGAGGGTTTTTCGGAGGCATCCACTCTCTTTACCCCTCCATTCAAATTTTTAGTATTAATGGCCTTTGTATTGCAAAATAAGATAATGTCTTTCCTCAGAGGTGATTTCATTTTAAATATTAAGTGAAATTGGTGCCATCCGTCCGAGACGTATTTTATTAATGAAAAACCTTATAAATAGGAATGAAATAAGTTTACCTAAAACAAAAAGTGCTTAGTATATCCGTGAAAAAGCTTGTGATAACCGTGAAATTTTGAATTGAAATACATTGGAACCAAAAGATGTATCCGAATTCGCTCTTTATAACCGTGAACTCGTTACATCCGTGCTCGTATAAGTTTGACTATATTTATTTAAATTTAACTTTCAGGTCAAAAAGTTTTTCTCGTAAACTTAAAAAAAAACGGCTTTTGATTAAACATATGAACTGTGAAAATACTAATAAAAATTGAACTTGTCGATAAAAGACTTATTTTCTAGATAGGTAAAGTAAATGAAAATTTTAGATGAAATACCAATTTAAAGCAGAGTGAATAAAAGTCAACTGTACGAGAATATTTCATACATTTTTTAGTTTCATGCTTCATATAAACATGTCTTCAAGTTTTCTCCAGTTTAACATAAATTACTAACGCGCGGGCTCTTTAAATGTCTGTTTCGAGTCATTCAATGGCTGTCCTTGGTAGCGCTTATGCCCACATCTGAAATTCATGAGCTAATGAAATATGTGAAAAATATGTAAAAATAGAAGGAAATGGGCTATTGCGCCCTCACGACCCCACTCTCAATTTTTACGTACGTTACGTATGATTGCACCGTGTAGTTCAAACCCATTTTCATCCTCAAAAACATCTCTAAAAATTACCCTTGTCCTTGTTCAAGTCACATACACAGTTTTTTGGGTTTTATTACTTTTTATTACTAAATATAAATCAGTGTTTTTTCCTGCAATAATTATTTTTAAATTAGAATTTCCTGTAGTAATTTAAAGTTAATTACTTTCTAAATTCTCGCTTTAATTAAATATATATTTAGTCCAGGGCTTTATTCGTGGAGTATTAAGAAACACATTCTGTAGTAATTAATGTTAAAGCAGTAGAAAACAGATTTTGCTTTTAGTTTTAATAAAAGTAAAGCTGCAAAGGGTAAATTTCCAATTAAGAGCTTACATCCCCGTAAACTACAAGGTTTAAATATGAGTGGCTCAAGAAATTCTCAAGTATTGTATAAAATACCTTTGATATTTAAAGATGCACTAAATTAATATTTTACAAACTACGTATTTAAAATAATGATGTTAAAATATCGAAAATCAATTCTCAAAGGATCTTAATTTGTGTATCGAACTAGAGGCATCTTCCCTTCTAATAAGCTTAAATCAATCGCTAAATTCGCACCGTTTCACTTCCCAAAGTCCCATCCATTCCTAATTTCTCCCTAAACATATACACACATCAAGCGAAGCCCTCGAAATTAGGAAAGTGGAAAGCATCGCCATCGGCCCTTCGCCATATGACGGAAACGTAATTGCTCATTAATGGCTGTCAGGCGCAGCCGACCATGCTCCATCACAGACTAAATTAACAAAATTGGGTCGCATCACGTTAATTTAAATACAATTTTAGACAAAAACATTTCGACGAAGACCAAAAAATATCCAAATCGATTTAGAAAGTTTGCTTTTGCAGTTGGCGAACATTATACATACAGACAGGAAAGGGAATCCAGAGGCAATGTTAATATTTTATCAAAGCGTCCGTCGTTTTATGTTCACCGTTTTAAATTTAATTTTTCAATATGCAAAGTTTGAGTTTGTTTTTACGGAATTTTAGGTGAAGTTTCCAAGTGGACATTGCTGAAATTTCAATTAAATTGCCGAATGTATAATTGTTATAAATCATAAATTTTATTTTTATTTAAAATTAAATTTGCGATTATAATATAGAAAAGAAATAATAATAATGATGTACTTACTACTAATTTTTTATAAAAAAATAATTTTTTAAATACATATATTATAAAATTTCCAATTACATTTTCTGTTCGAGACATCTATTGTACATTTATTGGAAAATTGATTAAAGTGCACCTCGTTTTATTATTTACTTAATAGGTATTAAAAATATTAAACTGTTTAAACTAGTACTTTATTAAAAATATTGGAAAGCATTATCAACAATGCGCCAATAAAGTCCACTTATATACATTATTATATTATTTATGTGAGTTTATCTTGAGCTAATATTCCCTGGAGCTTCTAAAATACGGGCCACCAAATGATTTCGTTTATCCATCTTTCATTTACAAACTTCGCTTCATAAGGGCCTTGTTGACATAATCTTTCCGTATAGTTGAAAGTTTACCACCTACGAGGAGGTTATAGGACGGCTCAATATTTTATACTTAAGGTCTAAGTTGTACGCTTTAGATTTTATAAAAATGTAAGCTCTTTTACTTTGAAAACTCAAATAAATACTTTAGACTTTTGGGAGTTCGAAATCTTTTATGGTCGATACTTTTATCTTTTTGTCATCCTTATCTGGTTAATAGCTGTCTATTTAAGATTTGTCTTCATATCATTGAATAAAATTGAATTCATTAAAATATTGTTCTTTTTATATTTGATTGGGGAAATTAACTTTTTTTATACGAAATCATTTTCTTACAGAAGTACGAAGAGGAACTATATTCAAAAATCCTGTACATATTATAACCAATACTAATAATCCGGGAGGTAGTGTCAAATTTCAGTGGGTGATTTGAGTAAAACTCATTTTCATATCGTAGATTGTTATATCCTATTCGTCTTTTGAGAATCGAGTATACGCAGAAAAAAATTGTCGTTTGAGTCAAAGCGACAACTCTTAGCTGGTGATAGTAAACTAGAAAATATGTCGATTTGGCCCTATTTATCTATATCAAAAAATCCACCCCTAAGAAGTTATTACACTTATAAGTCTCTGAAGTCCTAATGCCAGCTTATTTCCATGTTTTTTAGATCATTATTGAAATGACCTCAGCGCTAAGCGATAATTTCGACAATTTTATCTTATAAGTTCTGAATCCTTCCACAATCTTATCCACCGCGGTCGAACCAGCTGACACTCGGTTCTCAAAAGTGGAGAGCAATCTATGATATCATATTTACTCAAATATCTCACTGAAATTTGACACTACCTCCTGGACTATAATAAAAAAATAAGATATGTATCCCAAAACTGGAGCAAAAGCCCTTACTATATTACCAGGGACTCTTGGCAAATGTAAAATTTTAAAAGTACCTATATTGTTTTATTAGGAGTAAAAGAAGTGAAAATCACTTGATAACTACGTGGCTGCCAGAAAAAGAAAGGAAAACGTCGAAAGTTATAATATAGTAATATAAAAAATAATTTTCAATTTATTCAAAATTACATTCTCTATAGAAGTACGTAGGATTTTTTTTTTGATATATTGATATTTGCAAAAATGGTGCCCTTCTGAAATAAAAAAGTAAAAAATGCCATGAAAAATCGCTATAAAATTACCTAAACAATTACAACAAAAGATCTATTCAATATAATAAAAAAATCCTACGTACTTCTATAGAGAATGTAATTTTGAATATACAGTTAAATTTTGAAGTCAATAGGTCAAGAATTGTATAAGTTAGGAGTCCGGCCGATTTAAGAAATGTTGTTTCGAAAAAAACGCTTTCCAAGTTTGTTTTATGTACCTACCTTCAATCTGCCATACCTGTACCATACAATTGGCCTTCCACATTAATATCCTGCTCCTGTACTTCTTTTCTAACCGATTTTAAGTTGATCCGTGCCTGTTTTAAAATTTCAATATTTTTAAAATCCTAGAGTGGCCTAACCCCTAAAAACGAATGATAATATTTTTTTAAATTGGGCTCCTGGACACCTTCCTGTATTTTCAGGAATAAATTATAGTGGGTAGTGGGGGAACTGAGCATTTTTATGCAAAATTTCGGTATTATGGTCCATTTCATTTGTAAATCTCCTTTTCTATCTCGCTCTTACCCAATATAAGTATAGGAACCATTCGTAATTGAGACTAAGATGAAAGGAATGAAATGGATACTATTCCATTTGGTAATAAACTATCCAATGAGAAAAAGTGAATTTGAAGGCAAAATATTCATCCTCCATTGATGGTTAAGAACTTATTTATATACATATTATTTTCTTTATAATTCTAAAAATACCCTCCCCATGTTTTCATAAAAGTGGTTTTAATTTATTTTAGGATGTGGCTATTTACACATACAGTATGTACGAATAAGTGACTATTTACACATACAGTGTGTACGAATTCAGAAAATTATGTAGATTCAGATGATTAAAAAAAGTTGGACTATTCTTTTTAAGGTTTCAAACTTGACAGTCTTATATCAGTCACGTGATGTAAGAAAACAAAAGCAAGGTCACAGATGTTGTAAGATATAAAAATTGACATATAATACAGGGTGAGCTAAAATGAGTGTGGTTTGATATGTAGGCAACCAAATATGCAGGTTGGTACAATTGCAATCTTAAAAAGAAAATCTCCTAGTAATCCAATGGCGTGGCAAAATTTTTTTCCAAAATCTCCAATTTCACAGCAAATGTCAAATATTGAAAATGTTTTTCTTCAGATGCTAACACAAAACAAAGATTTATGCAAATTAATTTTGATAAAAACTGACGTTTATGAAATAGAGGGCACAAAACGAAATTCAAAAATCTGAAGTTTTGACACAACGGCAAAAATTACACCTACGCCTCTGCTTTTCTGAAGTCTATTTACTTTGTTTTGATTTTGGCATGATTTTGTCTTACTAAGAACTTGAAGCAAACAAATTCCCCAAATTTTTAGGCGGAAAACTTGAATTGACCACAATCATTTTAGCTCACCCTGTATGTACAGGGTGACCCAGTCATATGCCCACGGTTTATAGCTTGTTTGCTATAAAACTTATCGACTTGCGGTTTTCACCAACACATAGATACAAGCATGCCCCACAATTTAAAAATATTTTCAATATATACAGGGTGTCCCATCATGGTCTACTGAACCAAAGTTATATTTTTTTAAATGGAACACCCAGTATATTATGACATTTTTGGATTCTTTATCAAAAAATAATTATACTTTGTCTAAACTTTTATGGGTCTATCATCACTCGTTTTTCTGATATTTGCCATTTAAGCCAAAAAAGATCAATTTTTGAAAAATCACTACTCTAAAACAGAAGAACATGTTGGCTTGAAATTTTGTCAAAAATTTTTCAACATCGTCTAGTCTACAACTATCATGTCAAATTTAAGTTTGTGATATTTTTTTAACCGGGTGCCTTATAAAATGCAATTTTCAAATGGAACACCCAGTATATTTTAACGTCAGTCGATTCTATTGATATAATGTTTGTATGGTCGCTTATCAATGGTTTGGGAGATATTAATATCCAAACTGAGAAATAGTGAAAATAGACAAAATAGCACTCTTGGTGAATTTTTTTCAGGAGTCTTTTTAATTTGTCTAAAACTTATTTGTGTCTTTCTCTATTTTGCTTTTTTACTAATGTTGTTATACTACAAAGCAGTTTTTGTTGCTTTACAGCACAAATAAAATCGAAACTTGCAATTATCAATTTTGGTTTTATAAGTTTCTGTATGTTTTGAAAATGTAACAACTGATGTTACCAAGGAAACCCCTATTTTGTTGAATTTCGTTTTTACGCTCTCTTCTGATAGCTAGAAGCGGATTTCTTTCAGCTTCACCAAGCGCTTAAAGCATATTTGCCATTTCTTCTTTAGAAGAGTTCACTAGGTATATCGGTTTAGTTATTACCAAAAGTACAGAAAAAGGCGTTAAAACAAAAACTCAAAAAAATAAGGGTTTCCTTGTTAACATCAGTTGCTAAATTTTCAAAGCATACTGAGACTTAGAAAACCAAAATTGATAATTGCAAATTTCGATTTTATTTTTGTTATAAAACAACAAAAACTACTATTGAAATAAAACAACATTATAAAAAAAGCAAAATAGAGAAAGACAGAAATAAATAATAGGCAAATATAAAAAAAATCCTCAACAAAATTCATCAAGAGCAATATTTTGTCTATTTTTCACTGTTTCTCAGTTTGGATATTAATATCTCCTAAACCTTTGATAAGCGACCATACAAACATTATATCAATAGAAAGCTTGTAAAATATGCCATCGATTGATGTTAAAATATACGGGGTGTTCCATTTGAAAATTTCGTTTAATTGTCATAAGGTACCCTAATAAAAAATATCACAAACTTAAATTTGACATGATAGTTGTAGACTAGACGATGTTGAAAAATTTTTGGCAAAATTTCAAGCCAAATGTTCATCTGTTTTAGAGCAGTGATTTTTCAAAAATTGATCTTTTTTTGGCTTAAATGGCAAATATCAGCAAAACGACTGATGATAGACCCATAAAAGTTTATACAAAGTATAATTATTTTTTGATAAGGAATCCAAAAATGTCATAATATACTGGGTGTTCCATTTAAAAAAATATAACTTTGGTTCAGTTGGTCATGATGGGACACCCTGTATATATCGAAAATATTTTTAAATTGTGGGGCATGCATGAATCTATATGTTGGTGAAAACCGCAAGTCGATATGTTTTATAGCAAACAAGCTATAGACCGTGGGCATATGACTGGGTCACCCTGTATAAGAGATATTATGTATAAAAAAATATAAAATGCAAGTACGGACATACATATACAGGGTGTTTGGTAGCTCAATGCGTTAATTCAAGGAGATGATTGGGAATCTGCCACGCTTTTCGAGATATCATTAATTTTATGATGTTTTGATAACTATCAATCTTATAAGATTTACATTGAATTAATGCCTAATTTGTAATTAAATCTTCTGGGAAAAATCATATTTTGTAACTTAAACATGTATTACTTTAATTTCATACATTAAAGAAGTTGATAACCTTTAAAAAATGAAGAAAAAAATTGAAGTCTGAGAAATTGTTAATTGTAGTTTTGGGTTTCAACTTTGATATTAAGTACTAACTTTTTACTAAAAATGTTCAAATAATCTTAAAATCTCTTTGGTCAGTAATATTTTAAATAAAAAATATCCTAAAAATATTTCTTCGAGCTTTTCTATGATTTCAATATTTTCCTTCATTTTGTAAAAAGTTATCAACATCTTTGATGTAAAAAACCAAAGTACCTACGTATTTAAGTTACAGAAAATATTTACTTCGATAAGATTTAACTACAATTAAGCATAAATTGAATGTAACTAAGATAGTTATGATAACTTTTACAAAAACAAAATTGTGTAATAATAAATTTAGTTAAAAATTATGATCCCCAATCACCTCCTTAAATTAACGGATCGAGCTACCAAACACCCTGTATATTTTATTTTTTGCTTGACCGTTTGGTGGTGCGCACTGCTGGCAGTAAATGCATACTGTATGTGCAAATAGTCATTTATTCGTACATACGTATGTACAAATAGTCAATTATTCGTACATACTGTGTGGGCAATATTTATTCGTATCCAAAAATTGGGTAAATAATGAAAGTAAATTGTTGATGACAGTGAAGTAAAGGAAGTTGAAAGGATAATAATTAAATATTAATATTACAAAAAAATCTTTTCAGTTACACTGTGTATTTGGAATGCATAAGTTATACATATAGAAATAGATATACCACCACTTTGAGATACATTTATAAAGCAGAGATCCCATAAGTCGAGCTTTCAGGAAGGTTCATATCAAAAACCAACATAACATATTCGTTCCCCCAGACGAGATAACACATTTATATATTTACATTCGATCAGTTTTTTTACGCTTTTCCTATTTTTTAACATTTAAAAAATATCCTCAACTGACTTTACACGTGTCAATCATCCTGCGATGTGAAGAGAATGGAAAACGCGTCGACGCACGTACGTCATCGATCCGCACCCAAGTAAAGTGAGGCCAAATATTCATCGTACACCCCATGAAAGATTGTCGGATTATCCCTAAATTGCGTAAAATGTCAATCAAGCTCTTTCAATTGTAGGCAATCAAATCGAAAACGCCAATCAAAAAATAAACCCAATTTTAATTAACTATATTTAATAAAAGTTCAAATTAATTTACAATCATTTACACAAAATGTTTGGGGTTTGGGGTTGATTTTTCAATATTTTCCAAGTGAATTCCTAATAATTGCTGTTTTTATGAGGAATAAAAATGGAGCTTTGGGTTGAATAAAGAGGCCGAGTTTGGAAGTTTAAACGAATTGTAATTACTTTTTTGTTTCATTATTTGCATTCACGTACATAAATCCCCAGCCAATTAACCCAAAAGCACACGCTTTGCCAGAAGAAATTTCATCCCCCTGAAACAGACCAACTTTCTTCGGGCTTCATTAAATATTTATAACGTTCATCAGTGTTTGTTAAACTAGCTAAAAATAACAGCCGTACAGAGATTATTAAAATGCTTCGTGTTTTGAATCCTTGTACATCTACAGGGTGTATAGGGTGGTGATTATTTCAAAGAAAATTCAAGATATTTTAAGAAAATATTTTATATTTTCCAAACCATTACTGCTACATCAATGAAATTTGTACCTTTAAATTGTTGACTATTGAAGATTTTAACTACGTATAGAGGGCGCTATAAATGGATGATATTCCGTATTTGTCAGTGTCAAAAATAAAATTAATACTACATATTCAACAAAACACAAATAGATATATTATTTAAAACATCAATAAAGCTCAAATGTCATGTACCAATACGTTAAATCAAAAAAGTGTGTACCGAATATAAAAGTTCATATTTTTACCCCCTGGTGGCAATTTTAAAATTCTCAATTCTGAATTAAATGACATTAAAAAGTCATTTTACACTCCTGTATTCGAAGACAAAATATTCAACTTTTTTATTTCTTATAGTCCCCATATTGGATTTTTATGGTAACCATGGATTTCATTTATTTTTTATGCAAATTTTCCAATTCTAAAAGAGTAAAGGAATAAATTAACGTTACTTAGCAATCTTAAAATGTACTTTTTCTATTTTAGTTCGTTACTATGGCTAGTAATGCATTAACAGTGGTACTGTAATATTCAGTAATGCACCAATAGCGGTGCGGTACTGAGCAGTATTAAAATTTATTTTTCGAAGTTGGTAGCACTGAAGTTTGTTGATTTTAAAGTGAATTCGATGATTTGTCAAACATGACATTAGAGTTGCCAACTACCAGAAAATTTACTAAAATTGAAAACTATAATATTTTATTTTAAATAGATAAAAAGGCGCAAAATAGAAAGAAATAGTATCAAAAACCCGTTTCATAAGTCGATAGTAGCACTTGTTCATTAAAATATTTGCCGCTACGCGTCTCGTATTTTAAAATTAAACGCGTGCTACAATATGCGACTTATAAAACTCGTTTTTTAATGTTCTATTTTTTATTATCTGATGTGAAAATCCAATATGGTCGCCATAAGAAATAAAAAAGTTGAATATCGTGACTTCGAATCTAGGACAGCAACCAAATTTCATTGATGTAGTAGTAATGGTTTGGAAAATATAAATTATTTTCTAAAATCATATTTGCTTAGTTTTTTTAATAATAATAATAATATTAATCATTTATTTTTAAAAATAGGGTAAAATACTAGTACTAGTACATACAAACATCATACAGATTTAAGAAAGCAAAAAAATAGACAATGTTAAGTAATAAAGTATGATCAGTGTACAGATTCTAATAAGGCTCTCTTGAATTTTTTAAAAGTTAAGCTAAATACTAAATAGGTATATCTGCGTTATGCTGATGTTCATTGTAGAGTTTCATAGACATATTTATGAGTGAGTTACGAGAAAATGCTCTGGGAACATGAAATCTTAGTTCACTATAACTAAACTACAATCATCAATTGTATTCATTATTTAGCAAATTAAAATGTGTACATAGTGATAAAACATTTCTAGTTTCAATAGTACAAAAAGCAATTAAATAAATAATAACAACAAGATACACAGTTTTACATAATAATTGAAAACTATTGTACATATTATTTATGTTTATGAGTTTTTTTATTGCTGCGTTTAAATTGGGCAACTTTTGTTCAAAAACAACGTTTCGTACCGCACGAATAACTAGTTAAAGAAATTTTTCTTTGGCATGTTTATGGTACCAATCGATTCATATTTTATGGCCTAACAAATTCGGACAAGTTTAACATTGGGCCTTGATTGGTTTTTGAGTAATTTTACTGTAAAGTAGGAGTACTTTAAGGGCCTTAAAATACACTTACTGTTTTGTCCGATTTTGTTCATTATAAATATTTTTTAATGCCACCAAAATTTGGTACAAAAAAATTAAGTAGTTTATGAGTTATTTATGGGGGTGTGGCTCCCTATTTAGCATACTCAAAAAATGACTCTTAAGGAAGTCAAATCTTTAAGAAACTTTTTTGTACGTTCTCTAGAGCGTAAATATAATTATTATAAAATGAGCACCAAACTATAGCAAAATATCAAGTTTTGATAAAACATATGCATTGTATAAACAAACTAGTGATGAATTAGAAAAACTCTTACTAGTGCGTACAATAAAACCTAAATGCCGAAAATAACTCTTGGTAATTTCTAATGTTAGATTTATCATCAAAAAATATACCCATGTCTCTAGACATATTATTGTGGTCAATTCAAATTTCCCACCTAAAAATTTGGGCAATTTGCTTCAAGTTCATAGTAACACAAAATCATGTCAAAAATATAACACAAAAGCAGAGGCGTAGGTCGAATTTTTACCGTTCTGTCAACATTTTGGATTTTTGTTTTTAGTTATTGTGCATTCTGTTTTATAAACATCAGTTTTTATCAAGACTATTTTGTTTTAATCATTGATTTGTGTTAGCATTTTCCTCGAAAATGAAGGACATAATTTTCAATATTTGACATTTGTTGTACAATTAAAGAACTAATACAATGTTTTTTATTTTCAAAAACATAAAATCTTAGTAAATAACTTAAATTTGTATATTTGTTTAGAATTCTTGGTTTGTTATGATTATTGTATTAATTTTGGAAAACTATATTTGATACGCCATTGGATTACTAGGGTATTTCCTTTTTACATTTTTAGTTGTACCAAAGGTTGTTTAAATTAATTTCTTTTTTAATTCATGGACAATGATTATATTATTTTCTATTAAATTTCTTATGTTTAAGTGGAAAAATCAATCAGAGTAAAAATTGAAACGAGTTTCCTTAAACTAATTTGAAAAAGTCCCCTCGCAAAATCTTGATAGATTTAAAAATCAAATAAGAATCACCATCGTGGGAGAGATGAAAAAGTCGCGGAAACAGACGGCACATTTCCAATTGCTGCAATTGATTATGCAAATCATCTTAAGCATATCGCGCTCGCATCGGCTCCAATAAAACATGATTTCACTTGCACCAAATCTAATAAATTGATGATGCATGAAAGCTCCGAATAGCGTACTCTGCATTTATAGCATTGGAGGATAAATTTAAGAGAAAAAATCTCATCGAAAATTTACAGGGCGAAAAAATTGAGTGCGTGCACGCTTTTCGCTATGAGAAAAGTTTCACCAAAATCCGCCATTAGGGAAAATCATTGGAGATATTTTACATTCGGCCTTTACGTAGGAGTGCTATTTCGTCGCCGGTCGCCGATCTTTATCCGCCTTAATGGGGCTCTTGGAAAACTTTCAGTTTTTCCCTTCTTAAGTCGCATCTAACAGGCGCTAAATGTAGCTCACAACGATTTCGCATTAAGGAATGTCATTAGTTCGACTCAGGAAAATAAAGTAGACTCCTTTATTAAGTACTTATCTGTGTTACTACTAATTGTGGTAAGTCTATCTTTTTAATACTTTATTAACCACTTGCTGGAAATGTATTTATAATAAATACTTCAATAGCGCCGATTTAATTTGTTGAGATTTCAAAGAAGAAGTGTCAGCTGGAGATATTTTTGTGAGATTCCTTGCTTGTTGCATTTGATTTGATGTCATTGGGTTGGTAGTTCTTAAATTCGCCAATACGAAGCATACAAGTTTGTCAATTTGTAGAAGTAAATTTACTCTGGGGACATATTTTACATCAAATTGCACATGTAGTATGGTGCATTGACGATAACTTACCAAAATGAGGTTAGAAATGTTAGAGTTTTCAATAAAACTGAACGCCTAAGATAAAAATAATTTCAGCAGAAATAGAAATTAATTATAACTAATAATAACCTTTTATTATCATTATTTTATTTATTCTTAGTCTCATAGCGGAGTGGAATAATCTTATAAAATACCACTCATAAATTAAATTGTCACAGATATTTGAGCACTCGTGGTATTAATTCTGAGCATTAACTAAAGCTAATTGTAACTAATATTGTTATGGTTATTTAGATATTTAGTAAGTCCGATTGTTGAATTTGTAGGAGTATTAACTGGTCTAATATTGGATCGTTGCTATAAAGGAGGGAATTAAGTCGTCTCAAATCCTTTCTACGAAACGAATAGATTAGTAATAGTAGCTTAATTGAACCTCATGGGAAGCTTTCAAACAATGTACATGGTGTATTTAGGCCACTATGTACATTTGGTGATGGATTAAGTTACTATTCGCGTGTTTGCACCGAAATCTACTTATAACCGCAAAATAAACAATTTAAAGCGATCGGATTACACCGATTACAATCTTCGAATAAGTCGATATCAAGATCACACTCACCACTAGCACTAGATACAATACAACTGTAACACACAAGGGATTATATTATCAGTACACAAGATAGAAAAATAATCAAGTTTACTGGTTTAAAGATTTAAAACTCCTGGGATAGCCAAACTTTTATTGAGAAACAATACTATAACGATATTAATTTTACACCTTATAATGTAATAACACAAAACATAATTTAAATTTTTAGTTGTGTATATTCAGTATTTAAATGTTTATTTAAAGCTTAAAATTAAAAACATGTAATTTTGGTGTTGTAAAGTTTTTATTTGCAATTATTTTTTTAAACCCAATTTTATGGTTTGTATTCAAATATTTAATTGATGCTATAAAAAGTTTGTGATATGGTCTTTTGGGGAGTTAATTAAAAGGGCAAACTACATATGCTGAGAGAAAATAGGCTTGTAATTTGGAAGCGAAACACATGAGCCACAATGATTGATGATGTTTATTTACCTCGGCCCAATCTCAACTCTGACATGCCTTGGAGAAAAAATCAGCGACGAAATTAAAATGCAAAATCCGGAACGCTTGTGTAAATTTAACCCACATACGCCCTGCGCTTTTGATGATGGAAAGTTCATGGCTTGAATTTAAATTATTTTCTATGTGGATCCGAATTTTTATCGGAAAATATTCGTAAATAACAGCTTTCAGAATTGAGATTTTAATAACTACCTAATACTATTTTTTATTGAATTAAATTTTGTAGATAAATATTTATGGTATGTTTTAAAAATACTATAGAGGTTGATAAATATTTTGGAAAAAATAAGATGAAACTTTTTTTTTCAACCCCAATTAATTTAAATTAATTTTTAATAGTAATTTCTTAAAAGGCAAATACAGGGTGGGCGAACGAAAACGAAACGGTTCAGTTTAAAAATAGTTAATACAAAGAATTAAAAAAACGCTCGGACAGGTCAAATTTAGTTTCGAGGGGGACATATTTTGCAATAGAGCAAGTTAAATTATAAATATATTTAGAACTAATCGATTGATTAATTAATTGATCGATCGATTTTAATAATTTCTGCATAAACATTCAAAACATAAATAGTTGTCAAATGGTAGCCTAATTCAAGGGCGTAAATAGGGTTTCATCGAGATTCCGAAAGTTTTTGAAAAAAACCCAAACTAACCTTAAATTAATCTAATTTTGCAAATATACACAGGGTGTCTCGAAAATGGCGCAAGAGCTCTCCAGTTGTTGGAGACTAGAGACCCTTCGGGAGATCCTCGGAAAAATAGTTAAAAAAATCCTCTTGACCAATTAACCGAGATATGAAGAGACAAATTTGGGAATTCTACTTTCTTTAGCATGCATTTTGAAAATTATAATTTTAAATTTAAAAATTTTAATTGAATTTTCAACGTTGTCTCTTCATATCTCGGTCAATTGTTTTTCTGAGGATCCCTGAAAGGTCCGTAATGGAAAGTTCTTGTGCCATTTTTGGGACACGTATTTAAGAAAATGTTAATTGAAAATAATTGCAATGTATCCCAAAAAAAGTGATGAGAAGAATATCGTAGATTAATCTATAAAAAAAAAACGATTTTCAGGGTTGGAACACCCTAGTTTTTTTTTTTTGGAGCGACTATTTTCTACAGAAAATGTCGTTAATTCAAAATTGTACCATAGTACATAAACTATTAGGTCAATTTAAATGAAAAAAAAAAATGGAGAGCAAAGCTAATTAATGCCACTTTGGCTTTAGGTTATAAGATAATATAAAATAGTTATTTTGATGAATGTTTTTCAAAAAATAAACACAAATTATTCTTGATATTTTCGCTCATATCTTTGAAATAAGATCCATAAAGGTTCCATTTTTTTAAGTCCATACAATTTTACTGAAAACTATATCAATATAAAAAAGATTCAGTGTTGGTACAGGTACACTTGTGCGGTTTATTTCAAAGATTGAACGAAAATAAGCAAAAATCGAATTTATTTTTATAAAGTAACGTCCCCAAAAATAATTGATAAGAAAACAACTGGTTAATTAGTTAGCTTATAAAAATGGAATTTTTAATTTAATATTTTTTTTTATTACTTTCCTCATACCTATGGTCTTGGGGGGGGGGGGGTTTGGTCCTTCAGCTACCCCTTAAATACGCCCTTGGCCTAATTAATTTAGCTTAAAAAAATGAAAATCGGACATAGCAAAATAGAGATCTTATGGTGCCCGTAATGTGCGATTATTACGATTTTTCTTCTGAAAATCAAGCGCCCTATAGTGGTTCGCATTAATTATAATACTTTTAAAAAATCCTGCCGATTTTTATTGCGTTTTCGATCGTCGGCCGCGGCAAATTTCGGTTCTACATTTTGAAAATAATAATTGGATATAGACACCCAAAATACGTCCGTGGCCCAATACTTTATATTAAATGATCATGTACTATTCTTTCAAATTTAAAGAAAGAGATTTGTCATTGTATTACATCTTTTATCAATTAATATGTAGAAAAAAAAATCAAGAAAATAATATAATTTTAAAATAATAAATATAAAAATCCTGAAAATCCTGGAAAGAATTTAACTAGTTCATAAGTCGTATCAAACATGCATTAGAGCATACCTAAAAGATTTAGGTACAAATTTTCGTGTATTATAATTACAAAAAACTTTTTTGGGTAACACAAATTTTGGCTTCTTAAAATAAGTAATATCAAAGGTAATATTAAAACCTTTACCAGAACATTTGTTAGCTTAAAATACATCCCGCCGGCTCTTCTACATAACGCGACAAAAAAAAATCTTTTTTCTACAAACGTGTAAAAAATGGCACCTTTGTAACTTATAACTCATTACAAACGTTAAAAATGTCATTTTTAAACCAGTGTAGAAAGTAAATTACTTAAAGTACATAACAAAACCATGGTTACTACGTAAACAACAACTAGTATTTTCATAATTTTCATAAATTTTATTAATACCTATTATTCGTTTGTAGATAAAATATTGTACGATGTTCATGTTAAAAATGCAATATGGCAATTTTTAGAACTCGCTCCGATTCGCTTCGATTCATACGCGTGCCATAAACATGCATTAATAACACTTACAAAATAAATAACAACTTTCTATTTTGCGTTTAGAGGAAAGCTATAAAAGCTCCCAAAACAGTTTGTTTATAGCCAGAAACGAACTGATTTGAATGCGTTTAGAACTGCAGAATTTATATTTTCGAAGTTGAGCCAGCTGGCACTGAAATTTGTTTATTTCAAAAAGGCAGTTGCCAAGCAATTTGTAGGTGAGTTTTTAGCAGGTTCACCATCTGGAATTCTAACTTAACCCATAATAAAAAGTATCAATTTTGTGATTAATTTGTTGGATATAATTTGAAGTAAATGAAAATAGACTATAAATATATTAAAAACACATAACATTATCTTGCTTTAAAAGCCAGTTGCGTTCTTCAGACCTTGAAAGAACAGAGATACCATGAACTTCGGGCATATCTCTCTTGCTCTGCTGTAGACAGCTTATTAAGTGCTGCCAATATCTGAATCATGCAACCTAAAAGTAGAAAAAAAAACTAAATAATAACTGGAAATATTATTATAACAAAGTATTTTTTAATTTAAGGCCTTTCAGAAATCATTTTATACATATATTTATTAACAAATGTGCAAGGTTGTTTACATTTTATATCTTCTAAATAACTTTTTGGTTAGGTATGTACTGTACGGTATTTTTGTTCTATTGTGAAATCAAATAAAATGTTATTTAGATGATATAAAATGAAAACGATTTTTAGGAGACCTTAAGACCAATCCTCCTTTCGTGACGTCATAGGAATCGCAAATAGCGAAAACTGATTATTTGCACTCAAATTTCAATATTTTGATAGTAAAAATCATTCATATGAATTTGGGACTGGGACTGTATTGGGCACTAAGATACACCCCCCACTCTGTGCAGGAGCGCTTACTTACAGCTTCCAGGCCTAAGCAAAATTTACCATCAAAAAATCCCCTGTAACTTTGTTATTAATAAACAAATAAAACTGAAATTTTGCACATAAAAAGTTGAATATATGCTCCTTCGAACGGACAGACTCCTTTTTTGATATTTTGATTTATAGTCTCTTAATTCACTCTTTAATTGTGTGTAAAATTAACACTTTTTGATGGAACATATCTAACATAATTTTAACTTATTTAAAAATTGAGTCTGTCCGTTCGAAAGGTTGATGAATGTACTTTACAATAAAAAAACTAAAATGAAAAAATATTAAAAAATAACGCGTCCAAGGGTCCCCAAGTAAACGTCTAAAAATCCTCCGGGATGATTGCTCTTAAATTAAAAAATACTTATAGTTATTATTTAGTTTTTTTCTACTTTTAGGTTGCATGGTTGACACATTAGCAGCACTTATGAGAGAATATGCGAAAGTTCAAGGTATCTCTGTTCTTTCAAGGTTTGAACAACGCAATTCTCTAACCATTCTGTTTGAAACTTAGAACAGTAGTCTAAGCTCTTTGAGGTTTTTTTGGAACATCCTGATCCTGCGCTGTCCATTTGAATTGGAAATTTAACAAATAAGTATTTGACGTATGAACGTACTCAACACGAGCACATATTACAATGCGACGTGATGAGCACTTTTACCTTTGGAGTAAATTTTCCTCAAAGCGAAAAAAAAAATAAGCGACTTTTTGTTTGGTCCTCTATAGTATATCCTGTGATCATTACAATGAATGACTCTCCTTATGAGTTTGTATATTTCACCCAGTAGTAACATTGTATCTTTTGGTAAACACCAAGACACTATCATTTTTTTAATTAAAATACCACAAAAGGGCGGCACGGGTGAGCAGAGCTACCAACGCGGAGCTGAAATCACTGGAGATACCAATATAATACTCACTCAAACGGTTTTCAGTGCGAAAACGGTAGTTTTATCTTTTATTTTAAGAGATATGAAAAAGCTTACTACAATTTGAAAACCAATCAGAATCAAGTTTAGCGTAATTAATACAATTTCAAAACAGCATGGAATTGTGGTCACTATTTCGGTACAAAAAATGATAACACTGATGAAGTTCGCCATACATGATTTAAGTTAGGATCCTTAATTTGTATAAGTCTAAAATTTTATATATAATATAAGATTATAAATTTTCTAAAGCTGCAACCAAAACTAGAAATAGATTAACAACTAAAAGACTTGGAAAATATTTTCTTTGAAATCAATATCAAATTAAATTCGGAATTAAAATTTAATAAATGTTTTCATCAAATTTTACTCAATATTAATAGTTTAAATAATATTTGATATATTTAGTTTCTGGGAGTTGACGTTTATGTTTTGATTAATTATCAACATATGTAGGTATTATAAATTATAATGTACATAGAAAATCAATAAACGTTATTTGTTGTTTACAAAGTTTTTAGGAATCTTATTTTTGTTATGATATTTATTACGGCTTTTTTAATTAAACTTTTAAAAAAATAGAACCAAAATTAGGTTATCGATATACAGGGTGTCTCGAACCACCTAATTTTTTATTTTGAAAAATCTTTGTTGAATGTAACTGGGATAAAAATTTTTATAACCAAAGTGAATTTTTGTTATTCGGAACCGGAAATAACTTTGGAAATTTATGGATCGAGTGAGCTGGTATTGTTGGTGGAAAGGATTCGACAAGGTGTTTATAAATAAAAGGATGGAATAGTTGAACTGTGATACCCTGTATTTAATATTCTATATAAGTTTATCAGGGTGTCGATTTATTACACCATGAACTTTAGATATATCTATCCCACGTCTCACTTGTCTGAATCAGATACTTAATTTCTGAAAATGTACGCAGTTGAACAGGGTAGTGGAATTTAAGGATCTTGGTGTCTTATTTGATCACAAACTTACTTTTAATAATCATATATACCAAACCTCTAGAGATTGCTATAAGATGCTGGGATTTATCATACGAAATAGTAAGAACTTTCGATCGCTATCTACACTCTACACTCTGTTTAACTCTTATGTTTTAAGTAAACTCAACTACTGCTGTGTTATATGGTCTCCAAGTTACTTAAAATATATAAATGTATTGGAGCGTGTCCAAAAGAAGTTCCTAAAGTTTTGTTATTTTTTTAAGCATAAAAACTTTCCTGACTGGAGTGTGTCATACAGTGATTTATTATCTGAGTTTGACTTCCTGTCAATTCACAATCGGCATAAAGTGATCTCATCTTGTTATCTTTTTAAATTAGTCAATAATATTGTTGATGATATACCTGCAGTTAATCTTATCAACTACCATGTTCCTCGCTCAGCCGCAAGATACTGTGATAGTTTCTCTTACGCTACGCCAAATACTAACAACTACAACAACTCACCTCTTTATTCTATGTTACACAACTATAAGGATTTCCAGTATAATGCTGATATTTTTATGTCTAGTTTGAACTCTTTTAAGATAAAATGTATTGAATGTTTAATGTAATTATTCTGAATGTAATTAACTTGTTCTTGAATTACGTATCAATATTCTGGCATACTCTGTTTATAATATTTTTCACTTTAATCTCTATTTCATCTTATTTTTAGTCATTTTGGGTATTAAACGTATTCTTATTAATCTATAGTACATATATGTATTACCTTTGTAATTGGCCTCATGGCTGTTGAGTTAATAAATCATTATTATTATTATTATTATTATAACCTAATAGTAGAAAAAAACTAAATAAATACTAAAAATATTATAATAACGAAACATTTTTCAATTTAAGGCCTTCCAAAAATCATTTTATAAATTAATTAACAAGTGCGCAAAGTTCTTTTAATTTTATTAGGAATTTCAACTATGCGTGTAGGAGGCGCTATTTTGACATAAAGGCTTTGTTGTTCTTTGAGTTTTTATCGGTTTTAATAACTGCGCTATAGTTTATAGCATTTTTGATAACTAAAAAATTTAACTTATTATAACTCATAAAGTTTACATAAACAGGTTTTTATTTGTTACTCCACTACTAGCTTTATAAATGACCACCAGAGGTCGAATCTAATCTCTGAAATCCCGAATTTTTTCTAAATAACATTTAGGTTAGGTTTCTACGGCATTTCAGTTCTATTGTGGAGTCAAATATCAAAGAAAACCAAATAAATAGACTTCAGAATAGAACTCAAATACTGTAAAGATAAAACTGAAATATTATTTAGAAGGAATAAAAATAAAGAACCATGTGCATTTATTAATTAATATAGAAAATGATTTTTGGAACACCTTAAAAGAAATATTATTATAGTATTTATTTAGTTTTTTCTACTTTTGAGTGCATGATTGACATATTTGTGTATGTACATGGTGTCTCTGTTCTTTCCCTATGTTGGTTTCTATTTGTAGCAAAATTTTGCTAAATTTTTTTCGATAATTTTTCAGAAAATCAAATTAACCGATTGTAACTTTCGAATAACCGAATGGGTTCCAAAGGGACCCTACTGTCTGCTCTTTTTATGTTAATATTCGGATTAACGCTTTTGTTCCTTGTTTATATTTTAGAATCTAAAACCAAATTTACTTAAGAGCAATTTCCTAAACGGAAAATATAGTGGTTTAGTTCTGCATTCATAAAAGCTAGTACAAACAACATTTTTGTATAATTTTTTTTGTAGATGTGTTAGAAGTAATTTCTTTAATTCCTGCCAGAAGGAAAAAAAATGGAGAATGTACAAAAAAAATATAATGATCTAAAAGTACCTTAACTTTGGACTCCTCTAATTAATTTTGTGCTACGTTGTAGAAGGTAACTCTCTGGCAGGATGTAGCCTAATCAATTTAGATTATAAATCTGAAAAAAAATGAAAATCCAACGAGGGAAACTTGAGTTATGACTGCAGAACTAATGCTCGATTTCATGATTTTTCACAATTTTTCCTTCCAAACTCGCGCGCCCTCTAGGGATTCGCATTAATTATCAGTTATTTGGTCATAATTTGCAAAGAAGTTTCAGAAAAATGGGATGGATTTTCTATTCCTTGTTATTATCTCCAACGGAAAATTTATCGCAAGTAATCGTGAAATTACACAATAAAATTAAACAGTGCCAGTAGTTTGTACCACATTCTATTTCTCAAATAAAAAATATAAAAGAAAAGTTTTAAAATTTAAAAAATTGTGGATAAAAGAAAAAGGAATATTAATTTTTATTGAGTATTTGAGATCAACAAAAGTTTTTGAAAATAATTTGGATATCTTAGAAATATTGAAATTTTTTTTCCTCAATGATGTATAATTTTGTTAGAAATAATCTAATGCATGAGCTTTAAAGGTTGCCACTAACAAGAGTACGATTTCACCATCTATAGGTTGCAGTTACTTTATTTAGGTTTAGAATATCAATATACGATAATGATATCATAATTATAATCTCGATTATAATTAAATTTTTATAATCAACCGAATCATTATAGCTATAATATAAAATTATTTGAATAAAAAATATATTGAAAAATGCTGAATTGAGAAAGGTGATAAAAATTCTAATCAAATTGTGTTTTTAACCACTTTAACTATGACGACCTATCTCGGATCCAAAAAAACAAATGAAGCCCATAGTATAAGTAATCATTATTATTATTTTTGATCATTATCGAAAACCTTTTCAATATATCGAAGAACAGATTTTGACCAAGGGCTTAGATTAAACCTAAGAAGTATAATAACAACCACCTCAAGCCAAAGTCAATCCACAGTTTAATAAATTAATATTTTCAAATAAGAGAGTAGAGTAGGAATTAATTTGTAAAATTGAAATTTTAAACAGCGCTCTTGCGCCATTTATGGGATACATTGTATAGGATGTCCCAAAATTCAGTTTACCACATCTCTGTTATTTAAAGAGATAAAAAATCAAATCAATATAAAAGCTTTTAATGGTCTAAAATTATCCTTAAAATATTAGAAGCCATAGTCATCTTTTTTTTCAAATATCACCCCCTACTATTTTTAACAGAAAAGGGGATCTCAACTTTATTTTGTATATGTTACGGGCAAAGTCCGCTAGGCGGCAGTGCTTATATTGCCAACATTGCACACCTTTGCTGGGCAATGTCAGTGAAGATCTTATCATTGCTGAGTTGGCCCGATTTAAAGTGGGCATTGTCAACACTGTCATTTATTCATGGACAGGGTGTATATTTCGGGATTATTATTTCGGAAATCGTGAGAATAGGTAAAAAGGGGTTGTTTTAAGAACTTTTTATAATTTTATTCATTGTAACATAAGCAACTAATAAATGTCTTATTTCTTACTTATTTTGACATGATAGATGGCAGTATGACATTTAGAATAACATAAAATATCTAATTCAGTATTCAAACTACGCAATGACATTTCATAAGGTGGCACATCCTCTTTTGCCAGAAATATTTCCTTACAACTTTCAAATATCCAAATTGATTTCGAGTATACAAAGACGATAAAATACCATTCTTGGTACCGATCTTATATAATCCATCATCTGTGATCTCCAATAAAAAACTTATATGTGGAAGATTTGGATAATAATTAACAAAGTACCTATATCGGAGGAAATTTATTTTCACTTTGGCGTAAGATTTATTTTTGCTTGTTTTTCGATTTCATCAATAGCTTTAATTTTATTAGGTACACATAAAATCGTTTTTGGTGGTACAATTTAGGCATAAAAGGTTTAGGCCTTCATCTCGAGATTCACCGCAAAAAATATGTATAGGCACAAGATATTCTGCACAGTAACTTATGCCCACTTCACCTTTACTTTTCTCACAAATGGTACACAGAACTACTGATGAAGTCATATTTTGAGAAAGACCCCTTTTTGGATCGCCAACTTGTATATTTTCATCAACTTTTTCGGCAATAGGCAGCCCTTGTATATCTTTATGGAAGTTCTCAGGTAAACAGGCAGTATCCCATAGAACACAGAACTACTGATGAAGTCATATTTTTAGAAAAACCACTTTTTAGATCGCCATCTTGTATATTTTCGTGTATTTCTTCGGAAATAGGCTGACCTTGTATATCCTTATGGGAGGTCTCAGGTAAACGGGCAGTATTAAAAATTTCAGTACAATTAATTATATTTTCTAAATCTTCTTCTGAGTAACAAAAACTAAGCAGGCATCCTTCTCCTTCGTCGGCTTCCAGGTTCAAACAGAAATTTATAACTTTGTCCAGAAAGATATGGCAGTGTTGACAATTCCCATTTTAAATCGGACCAACTCAGCAATGATAAGATCTTCACTGACATATAAGCACCGCCTAGCGGACTTTGCCCGTAACATATTACCACAACAAGATTGTGAAGAATGCGCCGGGCACATTTCCCCTAGATTTTATTACTGCCAAGACGTGGAAGCACAATTAACGAACTTTCTATTAAACATAATTTTGTTTAAATTTAATATTATTAACTTAATTGCAAAATATTTCATTTGAAAGTTGGGGCAGTTGGGTCAAACTCCCGGTGTAAATGAAGTTGCATAATAATACGATTTTCAAATGGGCGTAATTCCGAAAGTATTAATCGTAGACCTCACTATATTAGGTCAATTTAATGGTATTTTTATGGAGAACACGAAAATGCAAAAATATACTGGGTGTTCCGTTTAAAATTAGAAAGTTGCCATCCACTTTCGGTATAACCGGAAATTCCAGAAAATCAAAAACACCTTTATTAGAAAGTTCGCAATTAGATTCCTAAGTAGACAAATTATCAGAATCAGAAACATAACCGTTGAAAAGTTAGCACGGGGGATTTACTTTATGTCCGCACGGTAATAAAATCTGGTCGGATTTTTGCCATATCAATTTAAGTCCAAAAGTTGGTGTCGTTGGTGACATTTTAAATTTGCTTAAAATAGCACAAATTGTACCTTTGGTGGCAACTACTTGAACCTATCTACTATTTTACATAATCTTATAATAACTGCCTGTTATTATTTTCATCAAAATTATAAGCGGATTAGGACAGGAGGTCGAAAAGTTTTAACTTAATAAAAAAACAATCTTTCAAAATATTTTCAAAGTATTTAGGGATTTTCACGCATTTTCCGCACCCTGTAGTTGTATTTTATCTAGTTGGGAAAACAAATTAAGCGACTTGAAAGTTTATATGGAGATACGTCCAAACTTATCCAAACTAAGGACCAATGACTGAACGTGTAAAGTTAGTCAATTCGTGTGATAATATGAAAAGTTGGAACTAAATTAATCCGCATTATCGTGTGTATACGGCAAGCGGCAAGCAGTACAGTACATTATTATGTAAAACTTAAAAATAAATTAGGTTGATTAAATTTTTAGTACAACATAAAATTGCGACGACTGACGACCATCACACTTATGAAGCCCGTTTTCCAACTCCGTCAATCTTATCTATTTAATTAACTCTCCGAAAAGTTCCTTGTAGTCGTTTAGATAAATTCCTTATTAAAAATATACAAATTAAGAAAAAGGGGGGTTACCTTGAGAAGTTTCATATCGCATAATGAAGAGATAGGAACAAAGGATCATCATCAGAACAACATTTCCATTCATAACTTCTTCGGATAAGGTAACGAATAGCAGTACATTTCAGCGGCGTTATCGCAGTCAATTACACCGAATTACTTTTCGCATTAAAAGCGAGAGACGCTCGCTTAATCCGCGACCGGAACAAAGGATGCGGAAACGCCGACCCAAGCAGATGTTCGAGTTTAATTCTTGGCGTCATCAAAAATAAACTTTTACTTCCACAAGTGATCGCGTTAGATTACTGAGTCGCAAGAAAATAATGGCTTCAAATTGAAAACCTCATAAAGTTAAACGCTTTTTAGTCCATATACTCTATAATATGTGAGTAATTTCGCTTCAAACTACTTTTCTAATTGACTTGACTTATAAGTTATATGTATAAGACATTTATTCTAGAGAAGAGATTTTTAAAACTGCTTTAGTAAACAGTATTTTGGGTAAGCCTAGTTTTGTTATGTAAATTTACTAAGCGGATTAGAGAACGTCGATTTCTTAATCGCCCTTTTGAGGCCGGACGCTGATGAATATATTTTGGATTAAACCCCGACTTAAACTTTTTAGAAGTCATTAAAAAATCAAACCTACTCAACAATGTTTGTAAGTCATATTAAAATACAGGGTATATCATATACTCCATCATATTAATATGCGGGACAAAATTTGATAGTGGGTAGAGTACACCAAAAAATGATAAAAGTTCGAATAAACAGATGTCCGATTTCGTTTTCTAGAGGAGCTGCAGCTCTTTAAATGTGTTACTTAAAATTGGTTTTTGGTCAATTACATTGAGCAACATTTTTTTAAAAATTTTTATTTATTTACACCTACAAGGATTTAATATACGACCAAAAAAATTGCATAGCTCTACACCTTTTCAAATTGTATTTCAGAAAAGATCAATTCGATTTCACAATAGTCAATTGTATTTCAGAAAGCATTAATTGCATTTCAGAATAATCAATTCAATTTCATTTTAGAATTAGAATAGTCAATTGTATTTCAGAATAGGCAATTGTATTTCAGAATAGGCAATTGTATTTCAGAAATGATTAACTGTAAGAAAGCATTAATTATATTTAAAATAATAAATTTAATTTCAGAAAGGATCAATTGCAAAAGCTAAGAGTTTTTTGCGGTGCTTTTCCACGTGAACCACAACAGCACATACAATTCATCAAAAATATGCATTGGCAATTTAACACACTACACCAGTAGCAATATTAGACTTAAGAGCAATTTCCTAAACGGAAAATATAGTGGTTTAGTTCTGCAGTCATAAAAGCTAGTACTAACAACATTTTTTTATAATTTTTTTGTAGATGATTTAGAAGTAATTTCTTTAATTCTTGCCAGAAGGAAAAAAAAATGGAGAATGTACAAAAAAAATATAAGGCTAGGTTGCAGAAGGTAACTCTCTGGCAGGATGAAGCCTAATCAATTTAGATTATAAATCTGAAAAAAAATTGAAAATCTAACGAGGGAAACTTGAGTTATGACTGCAGACCTAATGCTCGATTTCATGATTTTTTACAATTTTAGGGATTCGCATTAACTATCAATTATTTGGTCATAATTTGCAAAGAAGCTCCAGAAAAGTGGGATGGATTTTCTATTCCTTGTTATTATCACCAACGGAAAATTTATGACGGGTGTCTAGGAAGATGCTCTTAATCTCAATTGAAATTATCTGTTCTAAGATTACAGCAGTATTGTTAAAACTTCAGAATTCTCCTGTTATATGGCTCTTATATTCAATTTAATTTCAGAAAAAAATATTTGTATTTCAGAAATAATCAGTTGTATCACAGAAAGTTTGTGTTTCATTCAAATTAATTTTTGGAGCAGAAATTTTGGATTACCTAAATATACTACTTTAACCACCAACACCCATGTCTGTCTAAAGCGTGATCGATTTTAGTGTGTTGTGCTGCATGAAAATAACCACCACCAACAATTGTATTTTTGGCTTCATCAATAATTACTAATTACTAGTTAAGTTAACGAACAGTAGTTCCATAATAGAATAATTCCGAAGTTTTCATTAAACAATACTGCTTTATTCTTAGAACAGATTATTTCAAATGGGTTTAACATTGGTGAATAATGACCTAAGCCTAATGTCAAATTGCCGAAGCAGATTTTTTTTAATTGGGATGTGCTGTTGTGGTTTACGTGCACAATTACCGCCAAAAACTCTTGGCTTCCTCAATATTTTACAAATGGTGTTTTCTAAAAATATATTGATTTTTTAGAAAATTACTGACGCCTTCTAAAATACAATTAACGTTTTCTGAAATTCAATTGACTACTCTGAAATACAATGGACCTTTCCACAGTAAAATATTTTTTAATGAATTTTATACTATGCCTAGCTTTTAAAAAACCTAATTTAATGGGCTGGTTTGTTTTTTAATTAAGGCACCAAAAAATTTAAATTAATTTATTTAGGAATTCTGTTCAAAAAAGCGGCAACGTTGCTGGTGTGTCCTCGTTTGCGGTCGTCTCTATCAATAACTCTACCACAGTATAGGCAACTACCAGTAGCGACACTTCATTCAAATTACATGTTATTTGAAGGTACAATTTTTGGTGACCTTGACGATATATATATATGTATACTCAGATACGCACGCGGCAAATTTAAATTTACGTCACTTTTTCTAACCTTAAAAATTTAACATACATTTGCAAAGTTTTGATTAAACTTGAAGTTTATAATGATTTTGACAAGCTTAAATTAAATAATATACATTTTTCAGCAATTCATTCATTCATTACGGTATTTAAATTCAAATGACGACGGTTTTAAAATTATTTTGATCATGTCACCATTTGTAATTTGCAGTTCTAAACTCATTGGTACCAGATACGCACCATAGAAATGGTACTAGAATAGACACGGGAGAGTGTCGCTACTGGTAGTTATTTTGGATTTTCAGCAAATTTTTATTAATTCTAGATCTAGGTATGTTTACTTTTTCTACTTACATCCTATGCTTACATCTCTTATTTTTAAAATATTTTATTAATTTTCAAGAATAATTTTAAACTGGGTTTATACAATTGTCCTTGCAACATCTACGGTTTTCCAGATAATCCTAGGAGAATGGATTTGGTTTTTCAAAAGACATAAAAGTTTAAAAATTATATTTTGTAATTTATTTTTGAGTAAATCATACTTCTATTTTTATAACATCTAAAATCTTCTTTAAATCTGTTTTACTGAATTACAGTTTGTATGTAACTCTATACAATTTCTAATTTGTAAATAAAATGTTTAAATGTAAAATTTTGTTTATTATGTTATATTTTACAAATAGGGTGGTTTGTGTAAATATGTATCTTTAATTATAGTTAATAAGTAATACATTTGTATGAAAATTTAAAAATAACCCTTTCAAATTAAATATACCTGTTTATAAAATAATAAAACTACAAAATACAAAAAACAAATATAAAAATTGAAGATTCAAAATTCCCGCGCGTCTAAAAATACTTGGCCCCAAAAAACCAGAGGGCGCTTTTACGCTATCAAAAGGTACTATTGAGTTAGCATTCTATACGTATTATGTTATCTATGCAAGTGATTAAAACTTAACCCCAAATGACATTCGTGGAAATAACTGTAAAAAATATTCGACTCAAATTTGACTACTCGTGATATTACATATGATTATTCTGAAATACAATCGGTGCTTTCTGAAATACAATTGACCATACTGAATTACAATTGAATATTTCTGAAATTGACTTGATCTTTTCTGAAATACATTTGGAAAAAGTGTAGCTTTAGGCCAGTTGTTGGGTAAAAAAGAACACATGAATCTGAAATAATTCATAGTAAACGTTTTATTCATTCAATCACCTTAGTTTTGCCCCAATATGACTATCCTAGGTTTTCCCTTTCCGCCAAGGTGAGCTTCGGCTACTAAGTGGGATAAAGTGACCCAAAATGGGATGTTTTTGCAGTTTTCTCAAAATAACTCGAAAATAAGCCTTCAAATCAAATAAGTTGTTCTTATAAAAGTTATGGAGCTTCAAAATTTGCATTAAGCGAGTTGCAATATTATGTATTTTGGTGTAGTAGAACTACATAGTACTAGCTTTTTTCAAAGATGCAATGAATTTTGTAAAACAATCCTTATTTTTCCAAAAATTAACACATTTATCAAAAAATAGTGGTTTAAATAAACGTAGTAGGATTTAAAGAGCTTCATAATTTGAGTAGTAGAAAAAATATTTTGGCATCCCATTTACGGACACTAAATGGAGGTCTACTTTTAATTTTCAGTTTTTTCAGAATAAATCTAAAACGAGTGATCAAATAAAAACGTCATTAAAATACAAGAATACCAATATATGTATGTATTGTATTTCCCCACTCTCTAGCTCCATCATTTGACGCGGGCACCCTTTTCTTTTATCGTTTTCCACGACAATACTTAGTCTGAGTCATCAACTGAGTCAGTATTCGCCAGATAGTGCTCGTGTGTTAGCTTGATTTTTTGGTTTACTTACATTGATATAAGATCACCTCGGTTTGAAAAATTGCTAGTATTTGGTATTTTCTAGTCATAAATCTCCTTTATTTACGAAAAATGATCAATACAAATTTTTGGACACATTAATTCCTCGGTTCTCTGGTTTTCCAAAATTACGAATATATGGTATTTTCCAATAATCTACAGTAATTAGGAAAAAACAATTAATAAAAAAATGTTGAGCACAAATTATGACGGTTCTAAAATTAAATTTCGCTCTTAAAATTTATATAATACCAGGTGGTTTCTAGATGGAAATCTTGAAAAATGAGCAAAAACATTTTTGGAGATTAAATTTGAGGGTTTGAGAAATTGCGAGTATTTAGTATTTTCTAATCGAAAATTTCCCGTATTTACGAATTCCTATATTGTGATTTAAAGAAAGTCAAAATTCTACGACCCATTTTGTTTAAAAATCATATAATCCGTAAAAGCTAGTGAGAGTGAAATAAGAAACTCACGACTAAGTGCACCGAATTTTGATTTAAAAAATCAATGCATTTTTTGTACCAAGGATGCTTCTAGAGATGTTATCACCAAACAAAAAAAACACTTGGAAAACGAGAGGTGGTAAGGCTTGTAACCACATTGTGCTTCAAGAACCGCATCATAGAAGTCGCTCAGGGCAGAGCAGGTGATAAGTAGTGGCATTATGACTGATTTGATTGGCAGTGATGGGAGATACTATAAATCATGTTTCAAGACACTTTTGGAAGATCTCAAGTTGAAAACATAACTACTGCTTTTTAACATATTTGCAATTCCTTAGAGACCAATCAAGACTAATGCCAGTTTTCAATTGAAGAAGTACTGAATGACTTTAAGAAGACATTCCAACAGAAAAAATACTAAAAAGAGGCTATTAGACTAGACCAAAACAGGATTGACATTATCATTGCTGCTGGTAGCTGTTATCTATTTTCGAAATAGTGGAAACAAAATTTTGACGAAATAATGGTATGAATCTCAAAATAAGGATGAGAGGGAAAAATTAGAGCTGCAGCTCGCGATCTATCCGACGACTTTGATATCTTTCATCCAAAAAGTTCCTGGGTATTAGACTAAAATGTGGTGGTGCACCGTCATGCATGAACCACTTGCGTTACGTTTGAAAGAAGTCTATTTGGAAAATGTTCTGAGTACATAGTTGTCCTGCCTTCGTAGGGAGTCTTGGGCGAGTCCATATATCAAATGGACGCTTGTCATTTTTTCGTTTGAATAATGCATAACTAATAACTATTAACTATAAGCTTTAGGCCCGGTTACACAGTCGAAGCTTAATCTCCTACTGACACTTAAACTAAAAAAATAAAGAATTACTATGAGAAATCTGTTTTTTTAGTGTAGATTAAAGCTTAAGGTTCAACTGGCCACCCGAGACTTAAATTTTATTCAAAATCAAATTTTAAAATAAAATAAGTACCTAATAATTATTAATTTGTTGGAAATATTATTGTGGTTACCATAGCAATAGAAAGTAAAAATATTGAAAATTTAAAATACTTCAAGCAAGCAAAATTATCAAAAAAAAATCATAAAAATTACTCACCTGTATGTTAGACTCTCTGCCAAACTTGAATGCATTACTAAGAACCGTTCCGAAATAATTGACCAAAAACAAAAAACCTCTTTTTCGCCAACACCTTTTATTTAAAAGTGCTATTGCTCCTCTAGAAAGCACAATCAGATATTATGATTATTTTAACATTTTTCATTTTCTTAATGTCCTCTGTGGGTACTGGTAAATTTGGTCCTACATATTTCACCCTTTATATCTGATAGATAGGTTCTGTTTGTTTCTTAGATTTATGATCGATTTGTATCAGTTCACCTGAAACACAAAATTCAGTTTCCATGCAGGAAGAACTAATGTTTTTTTAATTAATTAATTTAAAATATACAGGGAAATTTTAGGTAACTGGTTTAATTACACCCTTTCAAGTTGATATTATTCTAATTAGAATTTAGAGTGCTTTCTATAGTTACAAAAATATTCAAACGGTAGACTTTCTAAAGGAAATCAATATTACGTTTATTATAGTATTATATTTTCTTGATGTAAGCTTTTTAGAAGCGTAGAGTGTACAATTTAATTTTTTATGGCCATTTGATCTACTTTAATGTTACATTCATACGTCCATAAATGCTTTTAAAAGCTCAATAGAAGCTTTAATAAAATATATTTATAATTTTTTCTTTTAAAACCTTTTATCATTCTGGAAAATATAACCAAAAATAAACAAAAATAATAAAGGAAAATCCCGGAAGAGATAATCCACTTTTGGGGAGGCGCTTCCGCCACACGATAATCCAGGAATAGCTTCTACCCGAAAATCGCGTTTTTATATTATTTAAGTACGAGCGGAGGGATTGGGTGGGATTTTGAGGTTATAAAAGAGTGACAGCTCGCTGACATCCGGTGCGCATTTTCGCGATTCCTCCCCTTCGACCAACGATAACGCCGATCGCGTTTCATGCATTCATGCTTCGGTAAATTTGTTCCGATATTGATCTGCGATTCGAAAAAATGTCTTCGAATTTATTTTATTGGAAAATAGAAAAATTCCTACTTTTAATACCTTAATATGCATAGTTAAAACTATTTAAATACATATTAAAATAAAATTGGTATTTGATAGAAATGCGGAAAATAAATCGAAATTGGTCGCATAAGTTACAGGAAGAAGTAAGCAAGAAAATTCGCTTTAATAAAGCAATATGAGTCTTTCAGGGAGTTACAAATATTTCCAATTTTCGAGATGAAAGAGACACCTTTAGTCATTACGCTTATCGCTTTTATTTCAACACTTCTCATTCCAATCAACCCCTTTTTGTTGAATGTAGGACGTGGGACTAATTTATTACTGCTGAGATTCGAGGATTGCAACGAAGGGGAAATTTTTACAGCTCACTGTCGATATCACATAAAGAAGAAGATGGGAATGGGGTGAAATATTATTTTTATATCGCGACGTGAAAAACGCTTCTCATCTTTATTAAGTCAGACCATAAATAACGTCGGTATCGAGCAGCGACACACACCAGCGACAAATTCTTAAGAAAAATTAATATACGTAGAATATTTTCATCTAAGAAAATTAATTTATTCAAGAATAAATTGAATTTCTTTTAATATTTTAGGAATAACTTATTTGCAATCGAGGATTTATTGCCTTTAAAGGGAAAAACTAACATGTATATACAGGATGTCCCAAAACTCGCGCATAAACTCTCACCACATTGTCAAGAACATACCGGAAATAAATATGAAAATCTTTCTATATATTTTCTATACGAAAGTAAGAGAATGGATGATATTATAACCAGTAACCAACAATAAAGAAACGATTTTTCATCATAATTTAAGCTTCAATATTTTTTAATCCTTATGTGGCTAATGGTGGTACCGGGGTACTTCTGGACTATAAAAATCCCCAAATTTTACTTAACTTTAATTACAAAATTGCATGGTTTATGTATGCGCATAACCAAAAATTATTTTCATCTGTACTGGGTGTTTCGTAACTGTAGCCAAAGTTTTTCCACCTTTTTTAATGGAACCCCCTGTATATTTTTTCATATTTGGATTAACACTAACTTAAAGAATACAATGATATTTTTTGTTTTTTGAAAACTTGAACGCGCATTTAATTTTTTTAGGGCATTTTCTATAAAATATATCATTCCCGTATAAAAGCCGGTTATGCACTTTTTCCTGATCATCCAAAAATAATTTTTCGCAATTTTCCCGTACTGAGCATGAAATATCCCTCCTTGTTTTCCTACTTTTAACAAAAGCAATCACTTCCCGTTTACAACCTTGAAAGGTCATCTCGGTTTTACCTGAAAATTTATTTTCGCGCTTTTTTTTTATATTTGATCTCTTGAATCCATAACCACACTCGCGGCTCGAGGAGATAAAATATTTTATAGGAAAAACAGAAAGTTTCTTTCCAAAATAAACAATGGGCAATGAGTAACGAGTATTTCGCTAGAATACTAAACTTATCCTATTGGAAAATTTATTCTCGAAAATGAGGATGGTGCTCTAAGGCCAGTGTTTTAATTTTTGGAAATAAAATAAATTTGAAAAATTATTTTTTTTATTTTTATTTTTTTTTGTAAGTTTCTTTGTATTTCATTTTTTGTGCTAATTTTTTGATTTTTTCTTTTATTCACAGCAAAACTTTTACTTTAAAATTCAAATAACTTTCTTATTTAAAGACTTTCAATATTTGTATACAAAATATTTTGGCAAACGACTTATTTTCTTGAGTTTTACATCATGTCAAATAGTACTAACCGAAAATCAGCCTGTAAAAGAAATATAATAATATACAGGGTGAGTCGAAACTAAATCGCCAATTTTTTTAAGCTGATTCTATGACTAATTTTAAGATAAAAACATCAAATTAACACATGTCCGATTTTGCTTCCTAAGGGAGCAACAGACCTTCAAAGGTGTTGAGGAAAAGAAAGGTTATAAAAATTAAAAATACCCTTATTTAATTAAAACATCCAAAATAATCAAATAAAGACATAGATCTTATTAGCTACCTAATAATAAAAGACGTGTATTGTAGAAAAAAGTAGATATACCTAACGTGCCATAAAATATCATTAAAACAACCAGTGCATGATTATGTACATTTTTCTCTAAAATGGTGCATTCTACAGAGTTCGTACAAGAATACCTTTTTATCTGAAATTGTTTGGCGAACATTATTTTGAAAAAAAATCTTAAAAAGTGAACCCCTAAAAAGTTATCACCGTTTTTATAACCACCCCTCTCGAAAATTACCCTCTAGAAGCATCCAAAAAAAAATCGAAAAAATCAGGGAAACATATCGAAAACGTATTATGGTTCTCACCAAATTTGAAGTTTCTACCATAAAGCGTTTTCAAATAAACCTACAAAAACCTTCATTTTTACACTATCCTTGAAGGGCTGTATTTCCCTTAGGAAGCGAAATCGGACATGTTAATTTGAAGTTTTTATCTTAAAATTTGTCATAGCATCGGCTTAAAAAATTTGGTGGTTTAATTTCGACTCACCCTGTATAATAATAATAATATAAGTAACGAGTATTGGTCGAGTATTATTCCCCATGTTAATAGTACCTACTATTAACTAAAAGATAAAAGTACTTTATAGATTTTTTTATTAATAGGATTACTAATTTATAGGTGAATATGACCGTATTTTGCTGCAAACTGCCTTTTTCTTTATTTACGCATTTACAAATTACTTAACATTAAATTAACAAAAATTTAGAAACTCTCAGAATTGAAAAATTAGTTATAAAAGGTATCTGAATTTCAAACCAACTATGGACTTACACTAGTTGTGTTTTTACATCATTTTGCTCAGTTTGGCTCACTTCAGTTCAGCTAACTTTCAATTTGGGCACATGCTAACTAATTTATTTAAAATATGTTTATTGAGGTTAAGAATATATAGGGTGTTTCTAAAATGGTGGTCACGGCTTCGTGTGCTTATACTATAATTAAAAATAAGACAAAAAGTTCTTAAACGGGGTGTTTAAATTTATTTTAATTTTTACTTTTTATTTATTTTTTCTGGTTCGGCTAAATAAAAATTAATAAAATTTTTAGGATGAGTACTTATCACAGAGATAGTCATGTTTGGTTATTATGTTTGTCTAAATTTTAAAATCCAGTGGCGTAGAACGGGTGAAGGTGGCTCCTTTTTGAATATATTTTATACGCCACTGCAAAATTTTAGAATTTTGTTTGGATTTTTAAAATATTACCACAAAAAATTCACTACATTTTCATAGTATTATTTTTTAAAATCAAATTAATGGGGTAATTCTGAACAAAGATGTTAGCCTTAATATCGATGTTAAATTTGACAGTCACCCTGATATCAAAATAGATGCTGTTCTGTAAATTTTAAGGTAAATTAACGTTTTTGTAAAATAATATTTTCGGAGTTAAAACAACATCGATCAAAATAATAATATTACATTAATGTATAATCGATCAAAATAATACATTATATTGATGTACATTGCATTTTAACCTCGAAAATTTTATTTTACATTGCCGTTAAGTTACTGTAAAGTTTACAGAATCTAGTTTTTTTGACATCCTGCCAAATTTAACATCGCTGTTATGGCTAACATTTTTTGTTCAGAATTACCCCATTTTTCTAAAAATTTTATAACAAATTAAATTCAAATGAGAAAAATTAAAATATGGACCAAAATCCAACCCACAGTTTTATCAAACTTCGTTTTATAAATAAGTCGACATTTCGATGGTACTTCCCGCCTTATTCATGACTGAATTTGTGTACACCTCGTTTGAAAATTTAGAAAAGGTATCATAACCTTATACCTACAAACATGGTTTATTTCCCAAAAAACCCATAAAATAGGATCATTAAATTAAAATGCGGGTTTTGTCACTTTCAAAACAATTGAGACTTGTCCATAAATGGCATCGATTAATTATTAGTTGATTAATCTTAAGCGAAATGACAGACCATAAGGAAACTTAAAACTCATAGCATGATATTTTGTGTCATGTCACAAACACCTCATTTTAAATTTTAGAAAAATGTTCTAAATGGCCGCTCCTATTGTTTTTTTATAATATTTAAAAAAAGCGTTTCTGAATTCTTGATTTATTTAAAAAACCAACTAAAAGTCCTAACAGTTATCAATGTTATTCTTGTTAATTTATGGGGTAATTCTGAACAAAAATGTTATCCGGAACAGCGCTGTTAAATTCGACAGTCACCCTGATGTCAAAAAAACATTATTCTGTAAACTTCACTGTAACTTAACGGTTATGTAAAATAACATTTTCGGTGTTAAAATAACATCGGTCAAAATAATAATATTACATTATTGTATAATCGATCAAAATAATACATTATATTGATGTACAATGTATTTTAACACCGAAAATGTTATTTTGCATTGCCGTTAAGTTACTGTAAAGTTTACAGAATAGAGTTTTTTGACATCAGGGTGACTGTCAAATTTAACATCGCTGTTACGGCTAACATTTTTTGTTCAGAATTACCCCATTAATTTTAATTTGTTTAAAATGTTGAAAGATAGTTTGATTTGAGCAAATTGACTTGACCATAAAAATAAAAATTATAGAAATACCACTAATCCTATGGAAATTTAACATGTGTACTATTTTATGGAAAAATGAATTGAGATTTTAAAATTCCAAACAAAACTGCAAAATTTTGCAGTGGCGTATAAAATAAATTCACCCATTTCTACGGCACTGGATTATAAAATTCAGACAAAGGTAATTGCCAAAGATGGCTACCCATGAGAACTACTCACCCTAGAAATTTTACTAATTTTCATTTAGCCGATCCAGAGGAAATAAATAAAAAGTAAATATAAGAAGAAACTTCCACACCCTGTATCTCGGTAACAGTTGAGTTTTGGAAAAACTTTTTGTCTTACTTTTACTTGTAGTATAAGCACACGAAACCGTGACCACCATTTTAGAAACACCCTGTATAAGCAAAGTATGTAAAAAACACAACTACATATAGTTATTTTTTGTTTTAACAAAATTTGCTCAAGCAAATCACTTTATTCTCTTTTTATATATGTTACCGTTAAAACCAGAAATCGGTAAAAACTAGTTTTAACTAGTCAAAACTAGAAGTAACTAAAGACGTCTGTCCAAACTAGTTTTAACTAGATAATACGCGATCTAACTAACTAAATTTGTAAAAACCCGAATAAATTAAATCTTCAATATTATTCCAGGTTTTAAGTGGGAGTTTCAGTCAAAACTAGTTTTACCTGATCGTTGATTTGTAAGAACTAGTTTTGACGTAAGAAACCAGTAAAAACCCGAAATTCAGAATATTATTTCAAGCCAAAACATAATTTAAAATTTGATTTGTGTAGTAAACATTGTGTGCTCTGATAAATAATAATATTATGGCAACTTGGAAACAAGAATTTACGAATCTCATTACTGAATGATGATTTTCCTTATTTTGATTCCTTAACGCAAGCAACTGAATGGTAAATTCTTGTTTCAAGTTGCCATAATATAATTATTTATCAGAGCACACAATGTTTACGACACAAATAAAATTTTAGGTTATGTTTTGGCTTGAAATAATATCCTGAATTTCGGGTTTTTACTGGTTTCTTACGTCAAAATTGCTTAACAAATCAACGATCAGGCAAAACTAGTTTTGACTGAAACTCTCAGTTATAACCCGAAATAATATTGAAGAATTAATTTATTCGGGTTTTTACAAATGTAGTTTGTTAGATCGCGTCTTTAGTTACTTCTAGTTTTGACTAGTTAAAACTAGTTTTTATTGATTTCAGGTTTTAAGGGTAACATATCTATAGGAGTAAATGAGAATTTGATTTGCTCGAATTTGCTCTAGCAAAGTTGGTAAAAAAATACACAGCCTATATCAAAGCATATTTGGCAGGCATTTCTTCTCACTTACTCTCATTTTTGCATTAGATTCTCTTTGTCCTCGTTTTCTAAAGCAGTGGTCTAATAAGCATTATTGCTTAAAATTCTAAGTTATAGTGATATCGAATGGATCAACGTAATTCATAAACGTGAATTGTATTACAGAAAGCGTCAATTGTATTTCAGAAAAAATAGTTTAATTACAGAAAGTAAGAATCGTACTTCAGAATCAGCAATTGAAATAAATTTTGCCACAGAAATTTTGGATAGATAAATTTAATATTTTAGCCCCAAACAGTCATGTCTTCCATTACTAATAAAGAGGCTACATGGTGGATTCTAATATGCTGTGTGTTGTGTTGAACGACCCCAACCATTACTATCACCAACGATAATTCTATTTTTGGCTTCATCAATAATTGTATTTAAGTAAACCAACATTTGCTCCAAAATACCAGTCTTTTAACAATACTGCTTTTTAACGTTGGCGAATAAGGATCTATATTTACTGGTCCATTACTAAATTACCACAGCACATTTATGATGAATTAAAATGATTTTTGTAATAAAAGTCACATTGTTGGAAATTACATAATTTTTGAAAAAAAAAGTAAGATTTCTGATTTACAATTGCTCCTTTCTGAAATTTAATTGATTTTTCTGAAATACAAATAAAAAGTTGTTATACCAAAGTATGTCATTTAGAAGATTGCGATGTTCTTCTTCTCGTGGTTTGATTGTAAGGCACATTTATTTATTTATTGAATCATACCTAGCAGGAAAATTTCCACAATTCAAGGGTATGTCTTACAAATATTAATTTATTAAGACATGTTATTTTTCTGGTTGTTGAAGTGTAAGAGAGCTGTGGTCGAAGTGTAAGGAGTGTTGTTCTTCTGCAGGCTAAATTCAAAGACTGTTGTTCTTGTCGTAGTTCAAAGAGATCTTGTTCTTCTGCTGGCCAAAGTGTAAAAGAGCGATTATTTAGGTAGGAGTTGGATGTTGGACCGCAGTACTTACAGGTTAGGTTTACACAATAGATGTGAAAAATGGACGAATAATGGAAAACGTCTTCTGTGTTGTAAAGGCATGATTTGGTAATTTTCTGAACGGTGCGCAATTTCCAGGTCAAGTAAACTTTTATAACGGTATTGTTCGAGGATTATACTTTCGTAAATATTTAAAGTATGAAAATTGTATTCCTAAAAACAATTCAGGTATCGTAATTTAAAATTATTCTATGCAGCAATGTTTTATCTTCGGTAAAAGTTTTAGTAAAAGTCTGCTCTTAGAAAATTATAATAAATATATAATAAAACGCTTGATTACAAATAGTTAAATAATTATTTTAAACGGTTTCATAAAAAAAATCAACGGATCAAAACTACACCAAGTATACAACATACAAGCCTTATATTTTGTTTGAACATTTTAAAAATTTTGTAATATTTTCTGGGTTAAGTAACTAATTTGTCAATTTTTTTAAAATACTGCCAATATTTTTGGAACTATTGAATAGAAACGAAATTTTCTGTAAAATATAAGCCTGAATAATTATGTTTCTTTCAGAAACAATCTTTTAACGAAAAATGATTAAATTTTAGCACTTAATTTTTTTACTGGCGGGTACCTTAAAAAGTGCAAAATGTATGAAAATTGTAGGGATTTAAAATAATTTTGTATTTAAAAAAGTCGACCCAATTATGACTAACCCTATAAGTTATTTATTGTAAGTTTTCTATGGCTATTGTATTACAGTTCGATTTGCCAGAAGCTATACATAAATTCGTTACATGTGTTCATATTAGTTTATAGCTGAAATCTTGTATTGACAGATTGTTAATTAAGTTACAATGTTTTATTTTAAAATAAAATCAATTTAGTAAATTTAGTTAAAACTGCCATTAGAGCAATTAAAACTCGTACGTTATATTTTTTTACTTTTGTTTATAGAACACAATGTTCGCTTTTATGTTCGGTTAAAATTACATCAAAAATAGAAACTCCGCTGTTTAGTTTTAGTATGTTATTATTAGCTTTGCATCCTGTCAGTTAGGTATACTACAAATTAATTTAATCTCTCGTATTTAAATTGAAAATCCTTGTTGTGCAAACAAAACTTTTCACTTGAGTTTGTAAAATCAACGAGTTTCAATTAGACTAATAGCTTCCCTTATAATTGATGGCGTCATTCACCCAGCTCTAAGTACTTTCAACTGGATGTCCATCAAATTATTGGATACCGGAGTGGACACCCGGACCTGTCATGAGACCTGTAAATCATAACACGCCGCGGGAAGCTGCGTATTCCCACAAGCATCCATCCAACATGAACCATTCATGTATCGAATGATTTATCAAAAAACACCTCCATGAAAGAATGGTGGCAAACAATTCATTATTAATCCCAAAAAACTTTTTCAAGAAATTGTTTTACGTTTTTAATCCCGTAATGAGGAAAGCTTGCTTCAATGCAAAAAAAGTCGGTTATAATTGATGATAATGGTTTTCTTTATAAATCTATTCCGCCCCAGATGTTGCACGGATCGATATTACGTTTAAAAAATCAGATCACGTATTTAAATTATTTTTTCACACAAAAATAAACTCATAAAATGTAATAGACCTTAGAGTTTCTTGAAACTGAGAGGTAAAACGCATGAAATTGGTAAGCCTTGCGAAAAACAAGGTTTTCCCGGAAAACTATATTACGACAAGATTAGAAGGGTGGACCCTTGATGCGTGGAATTTCCAAGAGTGGCGCGAATTAAGGGTTGTGACTTTTGTAACAAATTCGTTCGCTTCCATCAAGATCTTGATTAAACTCAACTTAATTATGTCTAGTTCAATTTTTAATCACGATATAGGAGTGCAATTAAAAAAAATTAACCAATTAAAATAAAATTTCAAGTTGCTTTAGGGTGAGTAGTGTAAGCGATGAGCTTATTTAAATGCAAATTCTGTGGAATTAAAAAATAGGTTTAATTAAAAAGCTGCTTTCATTAAAGTTTTACTATTTAGCGGCTTCAGATATTTAAGTTACTTAATTAATCACTATATATTATTACTATATTTCAAATATAACTTCAAATTATTCTTTTAAATTAATATGTTACATGCAATAATCTTATTTTAGCATTTTATTGAGATATAGAGAAAGATTAGATTTTAATTGATTTTGAGAATTGCATCGAAAAGCTTTTTAACAATCAAAAGTGACAATGTTTGTTTACCAATTTTTATTTGCTTTCGATTTTGCCTTTATTTTTAAGCAAATCATATTCATTGATTTTATCAAGGTAAATTTAAAATGGTCCACCTCGTGGTCCACTTAGTTTAAAATTAGCCAATAATGTTTAAAAAATCAATTAGGTAAGGACAAAATACAAATCATAATTGATTTAACCAAGAACGAAAATTATACAGGGTTTTCCATGAAAATTTGTCAATTTTAAATGATTGCGTTAGTGATCAATTTAAAGTTTAGGACAAAGAAATGTTGAAAGCATTTGTTATCAACAAGTTAAAATTATTCTATTAAGAAATGTTAATAATAACATTTTGATACAAATTAATGAAATTTGTTCAAACTACTTTGCTACGTTTTTAATGTTATTTAAAAGTAAAAAATTGGTTTAGAAAAGGCATTTTTGTTTGTTTTGATAAAAATGATGCAAAATAATGACAAAAATTATAATTATACTTTAAATTACAGTTTAAAATTTAATTTGAATAATTTAATTTTGCATTTTAAATAATTTTTATGATTAAACTGATGGTTTTATGTCATAAAAATAAATACAATGTTATACATTTTTTGTTTAACATTTAATTTATCATGTGATGATATAATAAAATTAATATTCAATTTCTTTATTGCAATTTCGATTTATTGTAATTTTGAGCTTTTACAGATACTAAAAAAACGGCAATAAAATCTAAAAAATTAAAACATAAACATTTCCCAGTTTTATATGGTTTAGAGGTTTTCAAAATATTTTAAAAATAAACAAATAGAGGAACTATTAATATTTTCCGAAAAGTTTTGACTTGAAATTGGTAATTTTTAAATCAAATCTAGTTTAATTCGAATATACAGGGTGATTCAGACCACCAGTGCCACTCATTATCTCGAGAACGCGTTATCGCACATCACTAAAATAAAAAACTTAATTACCAAAGTGAACCTAAAGAATCTATTGGTGAACTTATTTTTTTCCGGAACAACCCGAAACTATCCGGAAAATCAAAATGATATCCGGTTCCGGATAGTTCCGGAAAAATATAAATATGGTTTGATAGGTATTTTAAGAACAAACAACTTTCATAAAAATAATTTTTTAATATTTTCCATAGTTTAGAATTTATTCGAAAAACAAAAAAAATTGTTAATAAAGGTAAATAAAAATTATTGCATATTTTGAAGAATTTGATAAATTTATAAACTCTTTCTACAAATTCTAATATTTTATCAACTTTAAATGTCATACTAGTCCATATCTAAACAAAATTCTTCAAAATATGCAATAATTTTTATTTCCTTTTTTTTAACAATTTTTTTTGTTTTTCGAATAAATTCTAAACTATGGAAAATATTAAAAAAATATTTTAATAAAAGTTATTTGTTTTTGAAAGACCTATCAAACCATACCAAACTCGACCTATGTTGCCATTTAAAAAATCAAAGTTACCTCTGGTTCCCGATAGTTCCGAGTTGTTCCGGAAAAAAATAATTTCACCAATGGATTCTTTAGGTTCACTTTGGTAATAAAATTTTTTATTTCGGCCATGTACTATAACGCGTTCTCGAGATAAATGGGTGGCACGGGTGGTCTGAATCACCCTGTAGTATAATTGCAGTTCGAACTTCAATTTATGTTACATTTTGATTTTAAACCGTTCCTTTTTTGACAAAAATGAAAGAATTTTTATTCTGAAAATGGAAATAAGTTTTTTTTCTTCAAACGTGAGTAAAACATGTCATATGCTTCAATACAAAGGTTAAACATGTTTTTTAATGCCTAGGCTGTTAAAGTACTTTTTCTGCTGGCCGTGAGCGGCAGAAAAAGTTACTTTCGTTACGTCTCGTCCTCCAAACGTGGCGAACTCGCCACTTAAACTTTTAGCTCCTAATAAAACAATACACTATTGTTTATGAAGTGATTTTAATAATTCTTGTTCAAAATTTCCAAACGTTTTGTTATTAGAAGGGTCCAGGAATGGAAGTTCGAAATGCATAAGTAATTTTAAGATTTGAAACATTAGTTTGGTTTTTTAAAGATTTAAACGATCTATAGAAAATTAATAAATGATCTATAAAAAATACTTTTATGATCTCTATAAAATTAAAATCTATTAAAAAATGATCTATAGAAAATACATAGTTGATCTATAAAAATATAAAACAAACATATTAAGAATTCAAAATATGATCTATAGAAAATTTATTCGAAAAACAAAAAAAGAAAGTTAAAAAAAGTAAATAAAAATTATTGCATATTATGAATTTATGTTTTATTTTTTTATTTTTTTTTTTAATTGTTTTACCAACTTTAAATATCATACTTGTCCATATTTCAACAAAATTCTTCAAAATATGCAATAATTTTTATTTACTTTTTTTAACATTTTTTTTTTGTTTTTCGAATAAAATCTAAAACTATAGAAAATATTAAAAAAATATTTTAATAAAAGTTGCTTGTTTTTAAAATACCTATCAAACCATACCAAACTCGACCTACATAACATGTTGCTATTTAAAAAATCAAAGTGATCTTTGGTTCCGGATAGTTCCGGGTTGTCCCGGAAAAAAATAAGTTTACCAAATGGATTGTTTAGGTTCACTTTGGCAATTAATTTTTTTATTTCAGTCATGTACGATAACGCGTTCTCGAGATAAATCCGTGGCACGAGTGGTCTGATACACCCTGTATATGAATATGTCTATACAACATTTTTATTTTACCGTAGGTAATTTATAAGCTTTGTTTAGATAACGAGTTTTCTGACCGTCACGAAATCATAACAAAACTGTCTGGATTAAGTTTATGCGCTTGCGCCAACATTTTACCGTCCAAAGTCTATCGCATAAGACAACGTTGTATGCACATGCGAGACACATTTAAAGAGTCAGTCCAACCAGTAACTGCTTCTTGCCGTGTATCGAAATGATGATACCGAAAACGATTCCATGAACTGCCAAAGTTTGTTTGGAACAGAAACTTAGACCGTCTTAGGTTCGGTCGCGTCTCTGATGGAAGACGTATTGTATATTGCGCATGACCGTGATCGTCAATGTACGGTTTTGCGCGCTGTTGGAACAATCCTAAAATGATACTTTTATTTTTTCATGTGATGAAATAAATTAATTTTAATTTTTGTTTGTAATTTTGAAGGTTCTTAAAAAATTAGTGATTAAATCTAAAATATTTCAATCAGAAACAAGTTTAACATTCCAATAAATATTCAGTAAATATAGGTTTTTAATGTGCGCTTAAAATCAACAAGCTTTCGAAGTGATGGAGCTATTAACATAGTTTTAAAACAGTATATGAAAAAACGAGTTTCATAACGACTCATAGAATCAAAGAACATATATTATCCAAAGATAAACCTAACAATGAAGACTCAGTTTTTGGTTTGCATTTCAGGTTGAGAGATCACAGTTTTGATCCAAAGAATGTTTATATCTTGCATTCCTTGGAAGCAGGTACAATACTTATGATATGGGAAGAGTTAGAGATTTATAAGTTCAAGTGAATTTACATAAATTTTGCTGAAAATCATGTTTCAGTTTTTGAATTGCTACCTGATAATTTGAACAAACATACTGGGCGATGATAAAGTTTGGAACCTAATTTATAACTGCCGTATTTAATTTTTTTGAGAAAAACGCTCGGACAGGTCAATTTTAGTTTTTAAAATCCCTTCTCTTCGTGTAATAAAAATATTAATGACGTCACTGGTGATTTAGCAATGATGTCATCATCGATTTTTTTAAATGGAAATCCCCCCTTTTTTCACTGGTTTTTGATAGACATTTATGTCACTTAAACGATGATATAAAAAAATATATATATATATAAAAAAATTGTCGTATGATTGATGTCTTATGGGAAGTAGAGCTTACAATACAATACAATACAATACAATTTTCGTTTAAAAATTTTTTAAAATAAACTTAAAATTAATTTGTACTAATAAATTTGAAAAATTTGAATGTTGTATAAGATTTATTTTGGCCGATTTCAATAAATGGTAAATTTAAAATTTTATTTTTTGTACATTTGCTTACATTTAAATGGAATCAAAAAAATAGTTTTTCAAGACTATTTATTAAAAAGTGGGGGCTTCCATTTAAAAAAATCGCTGATGACGTCATTGTTAAAGCACCAGTGACGTCATTAATATTTTTTTTATATCAAGAGATGGCATTTTAAAAACTAAAATTGACCTGTCCGAGCGATTTTCTCAAACCAATTAAATACGGCAGTTATGAATAAGGTTCCAAACTTTATCATCACCCTGTATAATGTTGCATACATAGCAAATTAGCAACTTTTTATACCCTCTAAGTTTCCCGCATTGTACGCTGTTGTCTTAAGTTAAGGACGATGTGATATTTTTCATCTTTTCCTTTCTGTTTCTGGCAGCCGCGTAGTTATCAAGTGATTTTCAATTCTCATTTGCCCTTTGATCTTTAAAATTAAAATTTTATAAGTAAAATGCTGTGATTCCTCACCTGTTCAATTTTACCTTAATGTGTAAGTTAAGACAGATTAACATAATTTTTATAGTCGAATACAACGTATTTTCTCTTTTTTGGATTTTAACTAATTTTCCTGGTACAACGTTTTAACCTCGTTTGTTTTAATCAAATTTTAATTCGTACATCATCCGTTTGTGATCTGTTGTCAGGATTTAGTTATTTTTGACATTTGATTTATTTTATATTGATTCTTTGCGTTTTAGATGTAGCACCTCTCACATGTTGCCTTGAGAGTTTTTTTTTAATGTTTTATGTAATTCTGCGCTTCTAATGTTGGTTTGCGTACGTTATCGTTTTCGAGCTAATGGAACTATAAATAGGTTTTCTAAAATTGTTATTTTGTAACATCAATTCTGTTCTCGTCCAATTGTAAGACTCCTCTAGTCCCAGTAAGTCATTTAGCATTTAATTTTTTTTTTATATTTTACGAACTTGTACCACTTTTGTAGTTTATAAAATGCTCAATGAATTCTGAAGATGAAGTTGTTGCTCACTTCGAAATGAATTAGCACAAATAAAGTTTTATAAATGTGTAACTGTTGTTTTCGTTTGGTATATAAAGGCATCATAATAAATAGTATGACTTTTCGGAAACACACATATACAGGGTGTTCCGTTCGTGGTTCACCAAAAGTCAAGGTTAGAAAGTTGAGCAAATTTTATCAAGAAAAAACCAAAAGAGTGTCTATCTTTTATGGTTTGAAAGTTACAGGGGTTTGACTTTGACATCCCTCGTTTTTGCCAGAAATCAGTAAACGATCAATAGTTGCTTAATAATCAATTTTCACAAGCAAAAGTTAAATTTGATGGCTTTTGAAACAGTTGTATTACTAAATAATAACAAAAATGAAGGCGCACCTCAATTGTAACTAACTATGCTTAGAATCAATTCTTATAGAAGTAACTTTAGAAGGCTCTAGTGAGTGCATAAAAAGAGTTAGGGTTTTAAAAATTTTCATAATTTCTAGAGAATTTAACGAATTTTTAGAAAATTAAAAAAAACACGCCCTTAATAGGTCATATCTTGGAGAAAATCTCCAAAAACTGCTAAAAAAACAATTTTTTATGGATTTTTTTTCTTTTCGATTTTCGAATACTTGATAAACGAATTGAGTTTTATCATTGTTGGCAATGGAAAGAGGATACTTTCAGCTTTAAAATTATATTTTTTTAAAATCTTTTTACTAAGTTTTTAAGCAGCTATTGATCATTTACTGATTTCTAGCATGCCAAATTCAAACCCCTGTAACTTTCAAACCATAAAGGATAGACCCCTACTTTTTTGGTTTTTTCGTGATAAAATTTGCTCTACTTTCTAAACTTGACGTTTTGTGAACCACGAACGGGACACCCTGTATAACGTAAAGTTGCTCCCAGCTGGAAGTAGGACAAAGAATTCACGATCGTGATTACTTTTGTCCTACTTCCAGCTGGGACCAACTGTACATATCCTTCAACTGCAGTGAAAAACATTATAATTGTCAATTAAATATCGATTACGTCTGTTGTATTTGATAAAAACAAATGATAATTGGCTTTTCAGACAAATTTATTGCTATTTTCATTCAAACATTACAGCTAACGTTTCGCTCGATCATCGTCGGCTTCATCAGAGCTACAACATTGATACATATCAGTAAAAATCACTCTTAAACAATAAAATCATTATTAAAATTATGTATATTAACAAAAATGACATAAAAGACTTAAGCATGATGTGTGCTATCTACTCTACATAATTTATAAACTAAACTCACCTCTAATGGGTATATTAAATAGCGTGTCAATTTTTATAAAATTCATCAACATATGATAACGGAGTATTTATACAAGGCATTAATTACTATAATCATGGTCAAACTTATTTTAATTATTAAAATTATTAAAATTAAAATTGTCATTACTCATGAAGGCCGAAATTGTAGATTCAAATGTGACAGGTTCGAACCCCGATGTTTGACAATTTTATTATAATTAGTTTGAATTCGGTAACCAAAATCCACGGGTGTGAGTAATAGACATCGTTGCTTTATCTAGAATCGCGTTTATAAAATATGCATTATACAATAGTCATAGAAAAAAATTAACATTATCCAATTTTCACCTTTATTGGATTTTTCATTCGCAATTTGTCGATTTAAAGCTCCTTGAAGAAGACTCGTATTGAATACGTATGACGGTATTTAGATTTACAGAATTGTTGTAAAGCTTTTCGGACTTTGATGGAGTAAAGCCGTTTTCTTTTTCAGAATATAACAAAGGTATCAAAGTAGACAGCTTCATACATACGTGACAATAACAGTATTTCATTCGTATCTTTCATATATGGTTACATTTTTATATGCATACGATGCTGAAACTATAAGAATTCAATTTTAAATTTGCATTAATCTTGATTAAATTCAGTGAAAAAATTTCTTAATTTAAAGTTAAGTAGTTATAATCTATTTTGTAGATATATAAGAAAACTAACGAATTTAAGAGATTATAAGAAAATAAGTGGAGTATTTTTAAATTATTTTCCTGTCTTAAATAAATTAGAAGTCGGAAGAGATTTGGCTATTTAAAAAAGTTAATAGCAGATGTTTTAGTTGAAAGAACCAAAAAAACAAGGAACTAAAAATACATCCGCATTACCGTAGAAAATTACAGTTTAAGCAGTTTAAAATGAAGTAAATGAGGTTAAGCTCTGTTTTCGTAAATAATTAAAATGTATAGTAAAGGCCACTGGTTGGTATTATGAAAGGAGCGCTCCGTTAATTAATTTTCCTGTTCATTTTCGTTGCAAAGACCATCCCTAGGGATGAACGCTATTTCAACCGAATTGCAAGTCGAACTTGTAACATTCTGTGGTTACGGGAAACTTAATGTGGGACACTAATCCCGACCTTTCGCTGCCAAAATATTGATTGTTACTTAATTTATATAAAACTGATGCGAGCTCGACATTTATAGACACCCCAAAAATCCAATAAACTTGTTTATATCAAGTAGGATGCTGGAGGATGGGTGGAAGCGAGTAAACATGTCCTCCGGGGGAGAAGGGTATGGTTGGAAAAGATTTATAGGTAAGAGCGCATTTTTCTTGCGAGCAGCCCGGAGTATTCGCTCCATTTGGATGAGTCCTCCGGCATCCCAAAGGCCATATTTCAACTGACTTCATGATTGCGTGCTGCACACGCGAATTGTGGGACGTGAAATATGCGCGGCACCCCGGAGTACATCCGACCACATGGCCCGGAATAATTGCCAGGACGGGTGTCCCGGTCAATGCGAAGGATACGGAAAATTGGGCGCGCTCGAAGAATTTCGGCATAACTCATCGACCTTCTTTTCCTCAAGGATCAAGAGGATAAAAACGTTTTAAGTAACAGCCAGATTTTTCATTTTCGACATCCTTTTATCATTTTAAAACAATAAGAACGGCGAAGGAAGGCTATTCGAAGGACAAAAAATATTACATTGGATTATCCAACGAGAAATCACAAAATTTTTCCTAACGGAAACATTAAATTAAAAATAAACCAGTCTTGAAATCTTAAATATTAAAAAGAAACAAATAAAATAATTGAATTTTAAATCTTATTTTTCTTAAGGTCGGTTTATTCACCTTCCAGTAAAGTTCCAGTTCAGTAGTGTTACTAGGGAGTTATTTACATGTGATCAGTAAATTAGACTATTCAGTAATCTCAATTCGCTGAAAGGTTTTCGCTACTGAGAGGCCAATTTATAATGTATTTATATATAAAAATAACTATTAATTGACCTCCCAGTAGTGAAAACCTTTCAGTAAATTGAGTATATTGAATTTTCATAAACTTTCATAAACTTTTATAAAATATCATTTCATTATCAATGAAAAGTTTTGGGATCAAATAAAATTTAATTATAATCGATTTTTAATATTCTTTTTTCTATTTTGGTGCCACAAAAGGTCAAATTTAATAGGTACCACTTTTTAGCATTTATATACAGTTGTAGAAAAAAGTGGAGCAACTTTTTATACAAAAATAAATAATCATACTGTACACTTTTTAAACGCGAATTTGCGATAAATTTTTGTATTTTATTAAAGTTTAGACATCCTATTATTTGTAAAACCCAAAAATCGTACATAAGTAATTTTGTAAGCATCTGCAAATTCAATTGATAATTCATATAACTGTATTGTCTGGAAAAAAGTAAAGCAATTTATTTTTCTTTTCCAAATAAATATTTTAAAGAGGCCTTAAATCGAATAAAAATAAAAATGTTTGTTCAGTATTACTTGGTTAATATGGCTCGCGGTTGCCCCTTATCAATAGACTTAAAAGAAAGAGTGATAAATGACTATAATATTGGTGTAAAACAATCAGTTATAGCAATAAAATATACGCTAAACAAATCGGTTGTATCGTGTGTAATTAGAAGTTTTAGAGAAAGGGGTCATCTTCAACCTATTAAGAAGTCTGGACGGCCAAAAAAACTACTCCACGTTTGGATCGCGCAATTTTAAATATCGCCAAAAACGATCCTCTTTTGTCTTCTGGACTTATTAGGGCACAAATTGAGGAACTATGGGAATTTCTGTAACTTCCCGCACAATAAGAAATCATCTGGTTGAAAGTGAATTGTTTGGAAGAAGACTTGCCAAAAAGCCACTTCTTTCAAACAAAAATCGCAATGCCCGACTCGCATTTGCAAGAGAGCATTTGAACTGGACTATAAATGACTGGAAAAAAGTAATTTTTAGTGATGAATCAAAGTTTAATTTATTTAATAGTGATGGAATTAAGTATGTGCGTCGTCCAATAGACAAGAGACTCAACTCAAAACATACAAGACCAACTGTCAAGCATGGTGGAGGATCCGTGATGGTATGGGGCTGGTTTTCAGGATTTGGGATGGGTCCACTTCATCGCATTGATGGAAAAATGGAAAAATTTGTGTACAGGGAGATTATGTCAAATATTATGGTGCCCTATGCAGATAAAAAATGCCTATACAGCACTTTTTTCAACAGGATAACGACCCCAAACACAAATCCAAGTTGGTGTGTCAGTGGTTCAGTGATGAAAAGATACGCTTACTACCATGGCCATCTCAATCTCCCGACCTAAACCCAATTGAGAATCTATGGGATAGTCTTGACAGCTCTGTAGCAGATCTCTTTAGTGCTTTAGAAAATGGTTGGGCGGAGATAACACAAGTCCAAATTGACCGTTTGCTCGAGTCTATGCCACGAAGATGTCACCAAGTAATTAAAAATAAGGAATACAAAATATTAGGAATACCTAATTAAATAATATTATTAAGAAGTACTGTATGAATAAATAATTAAGTTGCTCTACTTTTTCCAACACATATCACATATCTTTTTATAACACCTTGATGCATGTTACAATGTCGAAATAATTCGGTAATAGTAAAAAGTTTTTAGAGTACTTTAATTCAAGCCAGTGGATTTTGTTCTAGGTTTACTTAGTTATTTAAATTTAAATAAAATTAAAAGTTGGTCTACTTTTTTCCACTACTGTTTTTAATGATTACTTTAGCAGATTTTTAGATTTTAGATAATAACCACAAATCTACATCTTTTGAAGAAAAAATATTTCGATTCTCCAAAGTCACGTAAAACTAAAAACATCATAATAATGATATTTGTCTACTGCATGTAAAGATGTTCTTACTTCCTGATCGCTAGTGGCAGTAAAAAACTTATATTAATTTTTTTTCTTAAATATATCTACAAGAAAAACAACAAAAGTTAGGTTGAAATCACATCTGACTCTGGAGGAAATATAGATCTTACATTTAAAGTAACGTCGGTAGTCGGCAGTGGCTATAATATAAAGCGCCTGGGGAAAGGTAATCCAAGTTATGGAAGATTGCCAAAATCCTTGCGCAACAATTACGAATTTTCCTCAATAACTGTACCGATTCTATGACCATGACCCAATTGCTTTAAAATCTAAAATGAAATAATAAATACTAAGTACATATTAGGTTTAATTCATACTTTATTTTTGTATACAGGGTGCTTAAAAAGTCGCGGACATGCTCGACGGTACGTTGTTTGGAAGCAACAAGGGTAAATAATTAAAAAAATATTGGGATAGAAATTCCGAAGTTATTAGCATATTTTAAAGAATTAAACTTGGCAACATTATTTTCAAAGTAGACTTTGAGAGATACCATTACCTCTTAATATTTAATTCCAATTTTTGATAAGTTATGATGACAATCTAATAAAGGTGATAAAGTTGAAATTAACATGATATTTTTTAAAAGTGCAATTGGTCAAAATATAGATCATTTTATTATTTGTAATTTTTATTTAAAACAAATAAAAAAGTTAAAATTTTAAGTAGGTATGTTCGAAGTTAATTGTAACATTTTTGTTAATTTTATGATAAATTGTAAATTTTAAAGTGAAAATATCTATATATTCACAACATAAATTAATATTTTCTGTTCAGAAATGCAATAACAACACAATTATCTTTATTTTCTGTACTATAAAGAGCAATAATTAAAAATAATACAAATAAAATTTTTAACTTTGAGCACTCATATCTTGAATAATCTACTAGAAGGATTTTTTTTAATATTGTTGCCCTGTCTAACGAATGCTTCTTAACAACGTGACGTGGAGCGTATCCGCGACTTTTTAAACACCGTGTATATTTATTTAATTAATTAAATACTTTAAAATATTATAAACTTTAACCGTGAAACTTTTGGATATCTGAATTGTTTTTTAATTAACTCAGTTATGAATCACAACACAGGGACCACAACACAGGGTGCTTCCCAAAATTTGATCAACCTAATTGAACTTTCATTATAGATCTACTATTACCCTGTGACCCATTCCTATCATCCACCATTTTCTTCTCACATTTTACTAAAGTCAGTTAATCCTTTACTTACTTATAATTACTTTGATTATAACTTTAAAAAGCTCAATTTTGATACAATAAATAATCACACAAGTACCTTTGATTAGTAGTCGATGTTGAATTGTAATGATGTCGTTACTACGGCAGTAGAACTTTTTTATATTGTAATGTATTCTGCAAAAGTCATTTGTAACTTATGTGTTGGTTAAATCATCTAATTACTCTCCTTGGTTTTCAAAGGAGTTAAAAAAATAGGTATATTGTGGAATAGAAAAATGCCCATATACCTTTTATGTTTCATGGGACAGTGGGATGTAAAGAGTAAAGTATTTATACATATCGTGCGTTTTTTGGATTGGTTTTCTATTTATAATATTGTTGGTTAATTTGTCCTTTGTACAATTATGGCGAATGCGCCAGGTCTAAAGTTCCAAATGATTCACTGTACTTAAGTACAGTAGGTGAAAAAAGAACACAAATATTATATTTTCGTAAAATTCATCAGTAGAATTGTAATACTGCAGAGTTCCTCCAAATTTAAGAGTTATGACAGATTTTTACCCGAGCAAAAAATGTTAATCCGGGAGCCCTTAGTAGAAAAACTATATTAAACTGAACCATTACAAACCCCAAAAATCTTAATTTGTAGAACATCTACATCATAAAAATTGATTCGCCTGACAAATTCACTGGACAGTGGTTTAAAATCTTTTTTCGAAAATATAAAAATTTTTAAAATATTCTTGTACCATTTATAAGAGTTTGGTGCTAATAGCCGATAAAACAAGCCAGACAATTAAGTCCGTGAACATCCATGAGATTAAAAAATTGGAAAATAAGTTTAACAGCAATTTCAAAATAGTTTATTGTTTCCACAAACTAGTATTAATAATTTCATCAACCTTGATCTTAAAGACGACTTTAGCCAAATTTATGTGATACAATACTAAGAGGTAAGATAACATACCGTATTTCACCAAACATTTCTGGTTACTTCTATTTTTAATATACAATTTTTAATTACTAATTATGTATTTGGTCTGAAGAAGGGTAAAATTCTTGCCCGAAACGTTGCTTTAGAATAAAGTGTCACATAAGTAAATTAGGTTACTTATTTCGTCCTGTGAGTCGATAACGACCTAACAATTTAAGCTTTCATTTTTTGTGATTGATTTTTTAAGTTAAAAAACAGTCGAGTTATTCTCATTTTAAAAACGCCCTTCCATTCCGCCCACCCTGTATTATACAAAAGTACCGATATTTCGGACTAAAACACACAATTTTTAGCCAACTAAGGGCCTTCCAGTAAAGTGTTCAGTAGTGTTACTAGGGAGTTATTTACATGTAAAAGTGAACAGTAAATTAAACTACTTGGTAATCTCAATTTGTTGAAAGGATTTCGCTACTGAATGATCAATCTATTTATAGATAAAAATAACTATTTATTCACCTCCCAGAAGTGAAAACCTTTCAGTAAATTGAGTATATTGAATAGTTTAATTTACTGATTACTTTTACATGTAAATAACTCCCTAGTAACACTAGTGAACACTTTACTGGAAGGTGAATAAACCGGCCCTAAATTTGATGGCGATCACATTATTTCGATTTTCAGACGAAAATCTATGGAGTTATCAAATTTTTCCGATCTTCATACAAATATAGAATTTGGGTGTTTGAAAAGGTTTTTTACACTTTTTTTTCTATTAGTGGCTCACGAAATATATTTTCTTAGATAAAAGTTACACAACTAAAATTAATAATGGGAAATTATTAAACATATAATCATGATGTGTCTTCAAAGTGCAAATCACGATCGTGCTGATAGTCATTAGGATCATCCAACTTATCGAATTGATCGTCTTCGTCCTCCAGTGGAGCGATGGTTCTATAAAAATCAGGTTTGGGGCAAGAAATCTCCTCGTAGATATTGTATAATGCTGAGCATCAGCGTATCCCACTTTTGAACCAAGAGCACTGAGTTGTAGAGCAATTACCCTGGCAGGAGCAAAATATGAGGGATATAACTAAGTCGAGATGGTGGTAGGGTCGTTCGTATTTGGCAGGGAAATTAGAAGATGAGAACCACCCACTTCTGCTAGTGTAGCACTGCACTCTTTCCTCTTTCTGGACTTATAATCCAAATCTAATAATAGCTTTGGAATAAGCTTATGGTAATCCGGAGGAGTGGATTGAACCCATCAAAATGGTCCGGTTCGCACGACTCTACCAACATCTCAATTATGTCCCTCATATTTTGCCCCTGCTAAGGTAATTGCTTCACAATTTGGTGCACTTGCTTTAAAAGTGGGATTTACGCTGTTCAGCACTGTGCAAGATCTGCTAGGGACAGTCTCCTGTTGTAACTCTGATTAAAAATTCATTGAGTTGCATGATCTCAATGATGATCCGAAAATTACCCATTTTTAATTTGACCTGTGACAGTTTTACATATTAAAATATATTTTGCTTGAATAATTGTGTTATTTTTGTGTCATAACTCGGCTAATAATGACTTCGGAGTGGTCTCAATCAACCAAACACTCAAAAATACATAAGAAACGATATCTTACTCGACCTTATTAATTAAATATGTATTTAAAAAATAACCCTTCCCATTCTTTCCTTAGGGGTTTTCCAGCCCTTAAACTTGGGCGGACTCTGCCTCTATAGCTTTACAATTCTAAGGTCAACAAGAAGTTATGAGCAAGTTACAAATGTTGTTGTTTATTTGTGCATTTTTAAGCTATTTTACCCGTAACTATTACCAGGGAATTTTAATATTTCGTATTACCCTTCCTATGTAATTTTATTTGTCAATCACCTACTTGACTAAAATCACATTATTAGAAAAAAACAACCACATTGCAAAGTATAACAGTTATAACTGATAAGTGTAAGTGTAATAAGTATCAATCTGTAATTCTAAAACAGCAGTGATATCCAACCAATAGTCATATTACTAACCTTATCAAAACGAACCTAAACTAACCTTTTTAAATATTGTTTATGAAAAAAATTCATCCCTATACAAAGTTCTGTTAATTATACTTAAACCAATGATATTAAAGTAATAAAAAAATAAATTAAAATAAGTCTTGTGGAAAATTTTTGATATTTTGATGTCAACAATAAAATTTAAGTTTGTCATATTTCGGGCTAAAAGTTTTTCATGTATTTTACTATTTCGCAAACTGGAATATTTATTTTCTATTAATTTAGTTTATTTTTTATTGCACTTAAATTAATTCTCTGTTTTTAAATGCCAAACTAATAGAAAAAATATAGAATATATTTATTTTCTTAGAATTATTTGCATAAATATAGTTTGTTGTCTTTTCTAATTTCTGTTAAAAGCTTGGTAAATTGTACATTTATTGAAACGTAAAACCTCTAGGTTTCCTGCATCATCCAGTTATTGTTTCCATTGGCGTTGTGATAAATTTTCTGTTAATTTAGGGAAATCCATTGTGTATTAGAATTTATAAATTAAATTAAACCTAAATTGTCAACGTGTTATTATTCAACATAGCTGATGGTATCTCATATAAAACTGTTACACGTATTGCAAATTTACAGAAAACAATATTTACATTAATGCTTTATTATATTTGTTTATTAATTGGGGGAATTGCGCAACGTTTTGTAATTTAGATTATATATATACTTTAAATGTTGGTATTAAAATTTAGTTTAAAAACAAAATCTCCACATATCCATTGGTTTAAAATGTTTTTTAGTATAAATAGAATTTTTCCAATTTTAAATTCCAATTAATATAAATATATTTTATTATGCCAATTTCAATAGAGAAATAAAGTTTTATTGATGTGTTATTTTATGAACTTATATAATTTTATTACTCTAAATATCAACATAATAAACAAAAATTAATATTACAATATTTTAAAAATAAGGTATATCGTAAATATTATTGATATTATTATGTAAAACAACTTTTTGGTCTTTTTCGGAAGTGTTCAAAACAATTCCGAAAAAGACCAAAAAGTTGTTTTACATAATAATTTACATTAATCGGAACAAAACTTTCCACCTCAATCAATTATTGATATTGTTACACTATTTTAATTTAAAAATCGGTGGTATAAGCGCTTCCTGAATGCGATAACTGATGCTAGATCAAGTAATCGTGCTGGCCATTCACTAAAATGAGTAAGTTTAATGACTATATTTCAGAATTATAAAGCGTATTACAAATTGAGTAAGTATATAAAATTTTGTGCACTCAAATTTTACAAAATCATTTGGAATCTTCAGAATTAAATGAAGGTGTTGTTATTAAATGAAGGACTTCTATCTTGATACACAAATGTTCCAATTTAAACGTATCTTTTTCGAAAATCTTGGACGAAGCTATATCAGGAAAATTAAAGGAGCGCAAAATAAATTGCATCGCTTCACCTGTCCTAGAAAATTTCTTTGATGATACGATAGTATTAAACGTGACTCGTTCAGTAATATGAGGATTTCATTACGTTTCCTAAACTTTCTTATATATATTCAAAGCACTTAATAAAAATAATTGTCCTGAATGATCGTTTTCCTCCGTAATCGCTTTAATGTCTGGATATTGTATTATTTTTAAAAATTGCTTGTTTCGTATCGCACTACTGGAGGTAATTTGAATGGCGTTTTAATGCAGATTTAGGGGGTAAACGTTGTTTGAATTTTAAGCAGGTTTTGGCTTTAAATAATAAAGATACTGTTATACCATTTAATTTATTGCGACAGAAGTACCGTGTTAACGACACGCCACGTTTTAAATTAAAAAAGGACTTTAAATAACCACGGTCGGAAAATGTACTGGATAATTAATTTTATGGAGAACACTTTTTGTTTTAAACTTTTATTGATTAAAATCTTGTTTTACCTTTACTTTACGTGTAAATATAAAACCAAGTTATATTGAATTCTTTTATAGCACGAAAGCTATTTGCTAAAACTTTTTATAATAATTACCTTGTTATTTAATAATAGTTACAGTAAAAATTCAAATAATTAAAAACTTTAAATTACTATATTTTCCAAATCACAAGATATTTTTCAAAATATTATATTATTAATTATTATTACATCAAAAAAATGAATGTCTAGTGGCTACAGTTCTTATTGAAATTTCACTTTCTTGGTTGAATTTTCCTGTAGTAAAAAAGTTCGAGCGCAGACGTCAAACTCAGTTCTAAAATTAAAAGTTAATTATAAAAAATAAGTAAAAAATGCAAACATAAAATGGCATGCTTAGTAATAATTTTATGAAGTCCTTTTTTATTTATTTGCAGAATAAATCCAATGAATATTTCTTAGATCTAACAGGCTTTGGTGGATGCGATTTATTAGAAATTGCTGTCATCCTCTTGGTTTGTTTTTTAGGAAAAAATGGGATCAAGAAAAGTCTTCAAAATTAAACTTTCGGTACAATCTTTATTAAGTCTTTTCAAGGACTAAGACCCTATCTTCAATGATACATAATTGAATAATACAGGGTGTTTCAAAAAGGTCTGCACAAAATGATATCACATACTCCTGAGATCAAAATAAGATAATTTAACCAAACTTATCTTTATACAAAAGTGATTCGTTAAGTTGCTATAGATCATCAAAGTTTTTGAAAATATTTCGATTTTTTAAGATGACTAAAAATTGGTTTGAACGATCAGAATAAATTTGGTCAATGAATTTATTTAGGAAAAATGTATTTTCCTTTATGTTATTTAAGTAGTTAAAAGTAGGTCATCAACATCCTAAATAAACGTTTTTACTCATTTTTTGATCATCGGCCATTTTAAATAACACAAATGATACATACAATTGTTTTCAATTATCATAATATTTTTTCGCTAAGTCATTTATGGCCGATGTCACCGACACGACTTAAAATTTAAGAACTACTTTAAGTCTAAATTGATAGGAACACAATACAAAATCTGTCAATACAAAATTTAAGTAATACTTAAGGGCCTACCCCCAGAATTATTCAACACGTTTAACGGTCATTTTGTCCAAAAACACCTTAACCTAACCATAATAATCTGGAAAACAAATTCATCTTGTATTACAATTTTCAGTCCTATAATCAGAAAGTTCTTCAAAATTAGAGACATTAAAAAATCTTTTGGTGTAGCAAAAATAGTTTTCACAGAATTTCAAAACATACAATTTTCAAATTGCCGTAATTCCAAAACTATCAACCTTCTACCCTTACTATAGTAGGTTTTTTGAATCAGCTTTTCGCGGAGATTTAAAACATCCAAAAATACCGGGTGGAAATGAAACTAGGGCCACCCCTGGCATTTCTTTATTTATGGAAATAAAAAATTTAAATTTTAGTATATTATATGATCTAAGAAAACAAATCTTATGGATCGAATAAATTTTTAATTTTACTTCCGGTTTATCAGGAAATGGCATCCACTTTCTTATTTTAAATATAACCCCCTGATTTTTTTTACGTAAAATCAAACATTGGTTAATTTTAAGTATGTTTATGACAAAAAAATATTTTTTTTCAAAACTTGAATTTTTTTTGGTAAAAAATTTGAGTAAAACCTACAAAAACTATTTTTAAACATACATATGGGATATCACAGTAACCGGAAAAAAACCCTCTATTTAATTAGGGGGTGGCCCTTATATCATCCCATTTAAAAAAGTAAAGATATTTCCAAAAAACGCTTCTTGAAAATTAAAAAAAATAATATCTCAAGAACGGTGAAATAAATTTTATAAATTACAATTTATTTTACGTAATTGTATTATTTAAAAATAGTTTTTGTAGGTTTTAATCAAATTAAATGACGTTAAAAAGTTTGATAATATCGGTCTAGAGGAAAATATAAATATACGGGGTCAAGAATCAGTTTACAGGCCGTAACTCCGTTAGTTGAAGAAATAAAACATCAAATCAAAAAACCTTTAAAGGCATTAAATTGGCATTCCAATTCGATCCCAAAAATATTATTGTCTTTGACCACACTGATTTGGGGGATTTCTACTGGTTCTTTTTAATACAGTTTTTTCTTTTACCGGTACTTGGACTATAAACATATAGGTACATTATTTTTGAAAACATCTAGCTTTCAATGACAAATAGAATCGAATGGTCATTTTGGATGTTAAAAATTTACTAACTTAATATCACCATTACTGATCAATTTGTATTTGTACAGAAGATCTACTGAATTTTATAAATTCAAGAATCAACAAAAGATTGATAAAAAAATAATCAAAAAGTTTTTAAAATAATAGATACTGATTTTGAAATTACACAAATTCTGGAATCATGTTTGGAAATTACGAATCGTGTATGAAAATATTATACAGTTATAAAATTAGGTAACATCGAAAATGGCAATTGTCAACCAGAAAATAGGTTTAAATTATATTTTCTGAAAACATAATAATGAATTTTTTTTTATTTTTTTTTTTATTTTTGGTCCCCGATTTTTACCATACATCAGTACATCGGTAATAAAAATATAACTAAGTTATGTAGAGATTAATAAATATTACTAGAAAGCCAAAGATCACCCTCCCTCAAAAAGTAATAACAATACAGCAGAAATTAAAAAAAAACAATATATTTTTAATATCTTGGCAATTAAAAATTTATTTTTTCTTTTCTTATAAAACTATATTTATCCCTACAAATCATGAAAGTTCCTAGATATTTTCTTTAAATTACCAAATTATTGTCAAATTTACCCTTTCTACTTGTAAGCATATGTTTCTAGATCTTATGAATTTTTTTCTATTAATTTTGGATGACATTTCAATTCGATTACGCTCGGGATAAAATTAAAATAACTTTTTATTATATCATAAAAAAGTGCAAAGTTAACTACTCTAAAAATTTAATTAAGTAGGTAATCAAGAACCTTAATTCCAACTTTACTCTTTTTTTAAATTTTCTAAAAATAAAAAGTAAACTGCAACAAACTCATTGTATTTCAACTTTAAACCAATTGCAATAGCATTCAAAATTCATGAAATTTAGAAGCATTTAAATTCTGTATGAACAGTAGTATATGACAAGTGTGTAGACAGAAGTTGGTAGAGAAAATTGTACAATGACTTGGTAAGTAAGCAAAATTGGAAACTCAAAGTTTTCATGATTTGTACTGGTAATAATGTAGTTCTTAAAGACGAGAAAAAAATATCCCCCTTTAATTAGCTTCATTTTGAGAAATTGTCAGTCACCTGAAAAACAAGTTCTACCTTCTATCACGAACGAGACACCGTATAGAAAATTTTCGCCAAATCCACCTATTTTATTGAATTTTACATTCTGTCAAAAAAAGTATTAACTTAAAAATCACCCCGTATAGTATGTATAAATAGCTCATCCAAAATAAAACTAAGTCTAGTGGGGCGCCAAGCGATTTTCCAACCCAAAAAGTTCTTTAAAAAGCCTGAATAACTGTGTACTCACTTTGATAGCTGCATTAAAATTAGTTTTGCTTTAAGTAAAATAGCGTTTTACCTTTTAGTAAACAAAATTTGAAATGTAATTCCAGTTGTATGCCAGCACATGTTTTGCATCAGTTGCAAATAAGGGCGAAACGTTTTGATTGCTTTGTAAAGCTTAGTGTAATTTATTTTTTAAACCTAACATATATGTTTTTAAAAATGTTGAGCCTTTATTATTACATTTATTTTAGAATTTTTGTTAAATTGGAACAATTCGAAAACGTTTATAAAATATGCGAGTTTTATTTCCACAAATTTCCACACGTAGAAAACAAATTGTGTAATCATTTCTAGCATGGTCCAGCCTCTGAGCCTTGTATCGTTAATCTTTTAATCCAATTCACAATTTTTACAAGGCCCGCATCTGGAACTCCCGGCCACCCGATCGAATTTGAGAAGGGTTTAAGTGCCTCACCGTAATAATTCCTCTTTTTATCTCATCCCGGCATTTCTGTCCTGGAGTGGACCCTCCATCATTCACCGGCCATTTCCTTCGCCTTAAATACCTTCCTCCTCTTCTTCATAACAAAGCGCACCCCGCAGGAAGTCTTGAACGGTGGTGAACGCTGCATGTTCAGAGTCCTTAATTGAACCCCCATAAAATTCCCACGTTAAGACGAAGAAGGTGCCGATTTAATCGGAACGTATTAGCTATCGAAACTTTCACCCAATTGCCGATTGGATATTCTTACCGTTACGGTTTGGCAAAACTTTTTAACGGCTCGTTTAATTAGGGTGCTCGGAGGGTGGTGGGGATGTTCGCGTGTTTCCAGTTTAAAAGTTGGAATGTTGGAAAAAGTTTTTTTAATTATTTCGTTAGGAAGTTGAGAATTTATTTTAAAATTTAATAATTTTGTAACAAAAGAGTACTGAGATTTTGTGGAATTACTTAGAAACGGGAAAATGTTTTACGATCATAGTTATGAATAAGTACCACAAAGTTTATTAATTTATTTTAAACCTTTCGTTGATAAAATACTCCAGACATAATTTTATATTTAAGAGTATATTAATAAATTCCAAGAAAATAAAGCTAATAAACGAAATATTTTGCATTCTTAAAAAGAATAGATATACTTTTACTTTAGTAAAATTTATTAATAATTATTTTATTTTTCAGATGTTTTCGACAAGATTTGGAATAGTATGGGCCTTGGTAGTATTTTTTGGCAATCAACAGTTGCTTGAATGTTCGCATATCAAGGTAATTATATTTTTAAAGAATGTTTTCACCACGGAACTAATACAGAAATTTTTTATATGAAAGTTGATACCATTTTAAGAAAAAAAATGTCCTTTCAATTTCTAACGATGATTTCACATTTTCCAGTTTAGGTTTACATTCAGTTATTGATTCGGCAAGATCACTCTTGGTTTTGTTTATACTTATGATACTTTCTTTCGGCAAAACAGAAACGTCTATTATTTTTTCTAGTTTCTCTGTCTTTGTAACAATTGCAGTTGTCACTGGAGATAGAGTAATCTCAATTCTTTTGGGACTATTACGTGATAAATGTTTATCCATTTTTGATTCTTGTACCTCGCCCATTTGATTCAAAATGTTTAATTAAAGTATCAGTTTTGCTAGGTGATAAGGACACGTCAGATTTCAGATTCATTACCTTTAATAATTATTGATGATTCTAATTCATCAGTACATATTTTATTAGTTTCGACTTTATATACTATTTTGGGTTCAGATAGATTAGGTTAGGGTTTTCTTTAACAATGAAGACACATCTATGTCATAGTTTTCTTTGGTTCTTTTTTGATTTCATCAGCTTCTGTTTTTAATGGTATTTAATGATTTCTTTAGAACTTTCAAGGAATAAATGTTCATCTTTTATTTCTAGTAGCTCAACAGTTTTAACTCTTTGCTTCAAATCTTTGTTTTCGAATATTCTATTGTATTCGAACTTATATTATCTGGCTTAGGTTTAAAATCGATTATGTGATCGGTTAGATCATCTCCATTTTTGTAGCAGTTTTCGTATGCAATAACATCTCGCTTATATTGTTTCGAATTTCTCTGTGTTCTTTGCAATAGCAACCTCCAGATTCTGAGGTTTTTTACTTTTTACTAAAATATCAGTTTCAGTGGATAATAAAGAATGCTCGTAAAAATTGTATTCTTTTTGTAAGTTTTCACTTTATACTAGATTCTAATTAATCCTAAGCTGCATTCTCAGGCTTAAATTCTGTTTTTGATTGGGTAGTATCATCGTCAAATTCTTCCATTATTTTTATGTATTTTCCTTCAGCAATTGGGATTCATCTATATGTTTTTCTGCTTCTTCTGTTTTTTTGGGACTTTCAGGAGTAATATGCATCTATCCTTGGTTATTGCTTATTAGTGGTCAATAAAGAGTCGTCCTTAACATATTCGCTCATATCTTCAGCAATTGTTTTTTGGATTGTTTTTTGTTTTGATGTTTCTAAACCGTCTGTTTCTATACTTTCCGGTTTAGATTTAGATCCTAATATGGCTTTGATCATTTTATCGTCAAGTTTTTCTATTTTTGAGAGAGATTCCTCGTGCAATAAAATGTCGTATACAGTTTTATCAGATTCTTTTGTCTTCGACAACAACAGCTACCACTGGGGATAAATACTTTTCAATTACTTTGGAACTTTTAGACAATGAATGCTTATCTATCGATGCCTTTGCATCAACTATCATTTTAGCCCATTCAACTATCAAAACGTCTCTAAAATTGTCATTTCTCAAAGTATCTTTAATTTCATCAAATATTTTATTGATTTTAATTCTATCTTATCTATATTTTCAGCTTTAGGTTGAGGTTATATATTAGGTTCTGACAATAGCGAATCATCTACTTTCTGTTTCCACTTTGTCCCCAAAACCAGAAATTGTCTTAGGTGGAAACTCCTTGCTTATTATTTTGATACATTCTGAGGATAAGGATTCGGGTACTGGCTAAAATGCTAAAGAATCAACTTGCAGTTTTGATATAAAAATTTTATTTATTATTTTAATAAAGTAGGTGTATTCAGATATATTTGATTTATAACTAGAAAGATATTTTATTTAAAAAATCACATATATCTGGTTTTGTAGCTGAGACTTGTTTGCTTATGCATATGATTGAACATCAAATGTATGATTTGCATCTTTATATTAATGTTACAAATCCCAATAAGTTTATTCTCGAGAAATTTGGGGTTGCTATAGAAAAAGATTATAAATGTTTATTACGAATCAGGAAAGTAAGCAGAAAAAATGAACAAATTAAACTCTTAGTGCATATCCCCATTAAACTTATTTGCTTCTGAATCAGCTGCTTTCTTTCAAAAGAGTTTCTGAAAAAGTAAGTAAGTAAGACGATTATCTTTCAATTCGAATCATAATGTTTGCTTAACAAAGATGAAATGCTTCTTATTTTGTTGGGTTTAAAGGCCTGTTTAGACGGGCTAAAATTTTACCAAATATTTGTTCCCAAGTCCCATGCAACTGCACATAGAGCAGTCGCATCTGAGTTTTGGGAACAAAATTTTGGTTACAAATTGTTCCCGTCTAAAACAGCCTTAATATTACTACCCATTATTATCTATTGCAAATTAATTTCTGTAATCTTTTTGCCCCTCTTCCATTACCCTTTTCAACAGTAGTATTTTTCGAATAATACAATTAACCTCTGATGAAAGCAGATCCACTGGAGGTTATTGAAAAAACTCCTATTTTGAAAACGGAAATGCTAAGAGCTACGAAAGGCAAATGCCTACTTTTGCACTTGCATGTCGTGCGCAAATATCTGCTTTGGCATCTAAAGACCTTTTTAGACGGGCTAAAATGCGTCGATTTGGGAACAAATATTTTTTCTTCAAAAATGGGTGATACTGGTGATTTGCAGTACAGGAAACCTAAATCTTGCGCAGTTGGTCACTGGCCACAGTGAAATAAAAAATACGTAATTTTAATATAAGTTTTACTTTTTTATCATTCAAGTAATTCCTAAAAATAAAGGTTCTGGGTCGTTCTTTGGTTAAAAACTTGTGTACTACCAATTTTGTCTTGTAGTACATAATAGAAACTTTTTAACTAGGTGCCACTAACACTAGAATGTATTCAGCGACCGTGATGAAAATTTTAGAGACGTCGCGTCGTTAAAGTTAATAACGTCTTTAAGAAAATATTTCTTATGAAAAAATATTTTTTAATCACGTGATTAACGATAACGACGTCTCTAAATTTTTCATCAGGGTCGCTGAATACAGGCTAGTAGGTGATGAGCACCATATTTTAATCGTTTTTCTTCAATAACGCCCGCGCCGTCGTCTTATACAAACTTTGGGGTTTTGTAGTTTAAAAACAAAAAATAATACCTCTTTAGTTTTTTGATATTTTGTTAAGAATACATATGGTATTAGATTTATACCAAAATTAAAAAAAGTGATGAGCACCATATTTTAATCGTTTTTCTTCAATAACGCCCGCGCCGTTTTATACAAACTTTGGGGTTTTGTAGTTTAAAAACAAAAAATAATACACCTTTACTTTTTTTGATATTTTGTTTAGAATACATATGGGATTAGATTTATACCAAAATAATAAAAATAAAAAGTGATGCTCATGCGTTTCAAAATTATTTCGCAACACACGCTAATAGAGCTAACTTTAAGGCGTTATAAATAATAAACAAAAAATTCTTCCAATTTAGTTTTTCGTTATTTTGTTCATAATCACATACAGGGTGACCCAGTCATAGCTTCTTTGCTATAAAACATATCGACTTGCGGTTTTCACCAACATATAGATACATGCATGCCCCACAATTTAAAAATATGTTCGATATATACAGGGTGTCCGATCATGGCCTACTGAACCAAAGTTATATTTTTTTTAAATGGAACACCCAGTATAGTTATCAAAAAATAATTATACTTTGTATAAACTTTTATGGGTGTCTTATCACTTGTTTTGCTGATATTTGCCATTTAAGCCAAAAAAGATCAATTTTTGAAAAATCACTGCTCTAAAACAGATGAACATTTTGGCTTGAAATTTTGTCAAAAATTTTTCAACATCGTCTAGTCTACAACTATCAAGTCAAATATTATATTTTAACATCAATCGATGGCATTTTTTACAAGCTTTCTATTGATACAGGGTGGGCCAACGAAAACGAAACAGACGAGTTTTGAAATAGTTAATAAAAAAATTTGAAAAAATGCTCGGACAGGTCAACTTTAGTTTCGAGGGGGACATATTTTGCAATAGAGCTGATTCAAAAATCCATTCATACCTGCGCCCTATGGACACAACCCCTTAAATTTTAATAGGGATGGTGGGGTAAGTAATACCTCGTTGGAAAGATCTTTTTATCCAGAGTAACATACAAAAAAACAGTTAAATCGATCGATTCGTTTTAAAGCTATTCAAAATTTAGCAAGTTGAGTTTTCATATCTTTTAAAATTGTGCTATGAACACCACGCCTTCAATTTTAAGACTTTTGATAGGGTAAGTAATACCTCCTTGGAAAGTTCTTTTTACCACAAGTAACATACAAAAAAACAAAAGTGAAATCGATTGGTTTGTTTTAAAGAATTCAAAATAAAACAGTATTGCACATTATTTTTTATTTAACCAAACTAAACTTAACTAATCTTTTTGAAGAAAACTTAACACTTCAAAGAATCCCATCGATCCCGAGACTTTCAAGGATGTTTTTATTATTTTATTAAATGTTCGAATTGAGTTCCACCAACCTCCATGCAAACGTACAAATTTTGCTCAAAGCGAATTCTTACATTTTGTAACATTTCAGCAGTAATTTCTCGGCATTCATTAATAATTCTCTGTCGTAACTTTGCTAGAGATCCTGGTTCCGTTGCGTAAATCTTACTTTTTAAATGCCCCCATAGGAAAAAATCAAGGGGAGTAAGATCGGGAGATCGCGGCGGCCACTCCAAAGGTCCTCTACGCCCAATCCATTGCCCAGGAAACGTCGTATCCAAGAATTCCCTAACAGGCCGTGTGTAATGAAGAGGGGCTCCGTCTTGTTGCAAAATCGGATGGTCTTCTAAATAACGATCGTCATTTTCGATAATATCGTCAAGAAATGGATGAACAAAGTTTTGAAGTAGATCCAAGTACATATCCCCTGTTAGATTGCCATCTAGAAAATAAGGACCAATAAGACGGTCTCCAAAAATTCCAACCCACACATTCAATTATTGAGGAGTTTGAGTGTGAACTTCATGAAATACCCTAGGATTCTCATCTGACCAATATCGACAATTATGACGATTAACGGTTGAGTTTAAGAAAAAAGTGCACTCATCAGAAAAACAGATATTATAAAGATAATTGTTATCAGCAATTATCCGTTCCGTCATCACCTCACAAAATTGCAGTCGCCTATCAAAATCATCTTCATTTAACTCATAAATTAAATGAATTTTATAGGGATGATATTTGTGACCTTTCAATATTCGGCGAATGGTTGTTCTGCTGATGTTAGTCACAGTCTCCAGTTTTCTTGTGCTTAAAGTTGGATCTGCAGCAACTTGTCCCAAAACACCTATTTCAACGACCTCATTTCTTATTGGACGAACATTACCGGGATCGCGTTTCTTATTACCAACAGAACCAGTATTTTTAAATTTTGCAACCAACTCCAGAACGTATTTTTGGTTACAATGTTTGGTTGGATGTTGTTCATTAAATAAATTATCTGCACGATGAGCATTCTCATCGTTTTTAAAATAAAAAGTGATTAATTCAACCCTTTCTGGAATTGTATAAACCATTGCTAGCAGAAGCTTTTACAGAAGTTCACAAAATTTTAAATGTTCATTTCTAATAAATAGTCATAAACAGTTTTAACACGATGAAAATCACCACTAATACAAAATACAACTGATAAAAAGAATCTCAATGTGGTTATAAATCGTTTTATGTTTTGCATTGTTTTGTTCCAGATGTTACAAAATTTTAAACAATTCCTCGAATAAATTTAAATTTGTTTTTTAAAATCTCTCTTTTGTAGAAAATGAAAATAAATTGCGTTTTACATATTTTTGTATGTTACTTTGGGTTAAAAGATCTTTCCCAGGGGGTATTACTTACCCTATCAAAACACTTAAAATTGAAGCCGTGGTGTTCATAGCACAATTTTAAAGGCATGAAAACTCTACATGTTAAATTTTGAATATCTTCAAAACGAATCGAAGGATTTAACTTTTTTTTGGCATGTTACATCTTTCTAACGAGGTATTACTTACCCCATCATCCCTATTAAAATTTAAGGGGTTGTGTCTATAGGGCGCAGGGATGAATGGATTTTTGAATCAGGTCTATTGCAAAATATGTCCCCCTCGAAACGATATTACTTACCCTATCAAAACACTTAAAATTGAAGACGTGGTGTTCATAGTACAATTTTAAAAGACATGAAATCTCTACTTGCTGAATTTTGAATATCTTTAAAACGAATCGATCGATTTAACTTTTTTTTTGTATGTTACTCTGAGTAAAAAGATCCTTCTAACAAGGTATTATTATACTTACCCCTTTTAAAATTTTAGGGGTTGTGTCCATAGGGCGTGAATGGATTTTTGAATTATTAAAAAAGCAAAATAGAGAAAGACACAAATAAGTTTTAGGCAAATATAAAATAATCCTGAAAAAAATTCACCAAGAGTGCTATTTTCACTGTTTCTCAGTTTGGATATTAATATCTCCTAAACCATTGATAAGCGACCATACAAACATTATATCAATAGAAAGCTTGTAAAAAATGCCATCGACTGACGTTAAAATATACAGGGTTTTCCATTTGAAAATTTCGTGTAACTGTTCAATTTGCGTTTTATAAGGCACCCTGATAAAAAAATATCACAAACTTAAATTTGACATGATAGTTGTAGACTAGACGATGTTGAAAAATTTTTGACAAAATTTCAAGCCAACCTGTACTTCTGTTTTAGAGTAGTGATTTTTCAAAAATTGATCTTTTTTTGGCTTAAATGGCAAATATCAGCAAAACGAGTGATGATATACCCATACAAGTTTATACAAAGTATAATTATTTTTTGATAAGGAATCCAAAAATATCATAATATACTGGGTATTTCATTTAAAAAAATATAACTTTGGTTCAGTAGGCCATGATGGGACACCCAGTATATATCGAAAATATATTTCTAAATTGTGGGGCATGCATGTATCTATATGTTGGTGAAAACCGCAAGTCGATATGTTTTATAGCAAAGAAGCTATAGACCGTGGGCATATGACTGGGTCACCCTGTATATTTCAATTCCCAAAAATAAAAAACTATAAAATTGGTGATTAAAAAAATTTGATTTTCGCCAATTTTACCCTAGATTTTTTAGGGGTTGTTTTAGTTAAGGGGTTGTTTTAGTTAAGGGGTTGTTTTAGTGAAACTCCTTTAAAAATAATTAGAAAATTATATTGGGGTAATTTTTTTGTTTATATTTTGCATATATTTTGAAATATAATCAAAGGATGAAATCTATTGCTAACTTCACAAGAGTCCGTGCGAATCGCTTGCCTATAATTTTCAAAACTTAAATTTATTTTAACTATCTTTTCTAAAAGGCCATGCAATATTAAATCAGAGAAAAACACCAAATTTTTGTGAAAATCGAAATGCAATTTTCCATATGATGGGAAAGCTTGCAGGGGTTTAGTACCCGCTTTTCTTTGTAATTATAGGGTAAATTCTCTCCTCCAAAAGGCATGCTGTAAGAAATCGAAGACCAAAAACTGTCTTGAGCTCCCGGCCTATAAATCATAACCACGATTTTGCCTTTGGTGTAAATTCAATATAGTGGGAATAATTTTCTGTCACTGTGTTAACCCGGGGAACCGCGATTAACAGGCTTCACGTTTGGAGGTTTACCAAATCATGCGCTGTATAACCAAGCCTTTATAAATACTTAATAATTGTGCAGAATTTATTTTGTACTGCATTTATAAATAATTTAAAATTAGATTACGTTAATTTATAGAGGACATAAAAGTAAAATGCAGGTTATGTATCAAAACCGTTATAAATAGCAAATTATGAGTATAACCTCGCCGAAACATCTTGAAAACTTAAATTGCGCATTCATTGCGGGCCCTAATTTAAATTAATCACGCGGCTGGTTCGAGCTGGCGCGGATTAATTAAAGCGGCCAAAGATGCACGTTTTGGCGGCTCGCGTTAGTTTCATTAGAATTAAGCCTAAAATATGAAGTGGTAATTATTTTAAAGATGCCTGGTGCCTCCCTTGATATTAATAGTTCTGGATCGGGATTATCGAGCGCGGATTACGGATTTAAACGAGATCAAATTAAATGGCTTGCACGGCTGAACTATGTGTAAGCTTATTATTTTTTAATTAGGTCAACGCGAGCTTTTATAACGCGAGTTTAGCAGCTTTACGTGCAGCTTTAGGCTCCGCCAAGATTAGTATACTTTATTACAGAACATAAGCTAGGAATTTAAGAAGCGGGCATGTTTTTTAAGAATAAAATTAAATTTCATTTTCATAGTCCCAACAACTAAGTTTTCATTAGCCTCAAAAGTTTGATAAATTACGGAATTTAAATAATTTTATTAATTTCTTGGAATAAATTTAAATACCTTAGCAATTATAAAAAAATAAAATTGAATTTTAAGGATTTTTTATAATTACGTTTAAATTAATTGCAAAAATATTATAAAAATAGACCTTTATTGGCATAATATACAAAAATAATTAAATTCAGTAATACCTACATAATTATAACTAAACAATATCAAAATAATTCAATTTTAATACCTTATTCTTTTGTTATTTTTATTTTTTCTCTCATCTCTTTTTGTGTTCCATCCGCCGCAAGAATATTCAGTCATCTCTTTTTCTTTAAACTAACTTGATTGAAATTCCCATACAACCTGTTGTCCAGTGTCGAATATTTTGTCTTCTTCCATCATGCATATTTGCACTTTCTTTGTACCTTCTGTAACCAGATATTGTTTCCCATTTCCTCATTTCCACAACGAAATCTTTCGATAATTTTGGTTGTTTCTTCTTCATATAAAAGCCAAAAGGTTTTCGTTAAGTAAATCTTGACATTTTCAATAACAGTTAAAGATTAACTTGATGAAAGCGTTCTGGCTTATTAAATATATTTTTAAAAAAGTGAGTTGTTTATTTTAAAGATTATTTTAAACGATGTCCCGGGGTATCGAGGAAATAACATTAATCCAAAATGATAAAGATTTCGACAGTATATTGGGTGTTCACGGAACTAGGGCCACTCCTGTAACTTCTTTATTTATGAAAATAAAAATTTAGACGCCCTCTGGTGGAATTTTACACGAAAGGAGTAAAAGTTAAAAAAAGTACGTGTAAATTATGTGATAGCGCTAATAAAAGGCGAATATTACCTGTTTAATGTGATTTATGAGCTAAAATAATTAAATAATGGGCTTTTGTTTAAAACATAAATAAAATAGAAGTATTTTTTACTCATTTCGATCAGCTGTTTCCGTCAAAACAGCGTCTCCTACAGGTAGGTAAAATTCCAAATACTATGGCATAAGAAAAGGAACTTATTGAAGTAAAACAATTTCAATTTCACTTTTTTTTTTAATATAACACCCTATTTTTTGTACTTATTATTAAACACTGGTAACTTCCAAGTATGTTTTTGACAAAAAATATTTTTTTTTGAACTGTTGGTTTTTTTTTATTTTTTTTGATATTTTTTTAATAAAATCCGTTAAAACTACTTTTAAATGATTTCAAATGGTAAAATAAATTGGAAATTATGAAATTCATTCGGGCGTTTTTGAGAAAATAATTTTTATAATTTTAAAAATACGTTTTTTGCAAAATTTTTTAAATGGCATGATAGTGAGGACAGATAGATAGGTAGTGGTTTTTTCCCGATTACAGTCATGCCCAAGATGTAGGTATGTAGGAATTTTTAGTAGATTTTATTAAAGAAAAAATTTTTTTACATGACCACTCCTAAAGTTGTCACTCTACAAATTCTAATCAATACGAAAAATTGATTTTTATAGTGTTTAGCTGTCATAGAACTGTCATTGTGCTAGGTTGGTAAAATATGCATGTATACCGGGTGGAAATGAAAACCGGGTCACCTCGATAACTTTTTTATTTATGAATAAAAAAATTTGAAATTTGGCTATGTTCAAAAAAACAAATTTTATGTGCATTTTTTATTCTCGAAATCACTTCCGGTTTCACCGGAAACACCATGAACTTTGTTTTTTTAAATATAACATCCCTTATTTTTATTCATGGCTTAAAATACTTTTAAAAAAGAAGTATTTTTGAGATATTAGTTTTTATTTTTTTTGTAAAAAAAATTTTTTTCAAAAAAAAAAGGTTTTCGAAGTCGGTGAAAAGTACCAAAACTAATTCTAAATAATTCAAATACCTAAATAAAATTGTAATTTGAAAAAAAGTGGTTTTTGAACTATTAATTTTTAAACTTAGTTAATGAAGATTTTATCAAATATCTCACTTTTTTTAAATGCAATGATGCCGGGTCATTCGACTTTTTAAAAAGAGGATTTTATAACGATTATTTTGGTAAAATGAGATATTTGATAAAATCTTCATTAACTAAGTTTAAAAATTAATAGTTCAAAGACCACTTAAATTTTTTTTCAAATTACAATTTTATTTATGTATTTGAATTATTTAGAATTAGTTTTGGTAATTTTCACCAACTTCGAAAACCTTTTTTTTTTTTGAAAAAATTTTTTTTTTCGCAAAAAATAAAAACTAATATCTCAAAAATACTTCTTTTTTAAAAGTATTTTAAGCCATGAATAAAAATATGGGATGTTACATTTAAAAAAACAAAGTTCATGGTGTTTCCGGTGAAACCGGAAGTGATTTCGAAAAAAAAAATGCACCTAAAATTTGTTTTTTTGAACCATAGAACATAGCCAAATTTCAAATTTTTCTATTCATAAATAAAAAAGTTATAGAGGTGACCCGGTTTTCATTTCCACCCAGTATAATCATCATGACTGTTCATGTTGGTTATACTGCTTTCGTTCATTCATTAATTTTTAGCTACTCGCTACTGCTCTTAAATTATCCTGACCTGACCACACTGTTACCCTCTTCATTTTCATCAATATCCTGCTCCAAATAAACAATAAACAAACAGTAAATATTGTTAATTATTTAAGATTTAAGATTACTTTTACATTAAATTATGAAATTTGTTTTTGTTTAAAGTTGCGATCGTGCAAAAAATGTTGTATGTACCTCGTGTAAAATGAAGTTTTATGTCATTCGGTCGGGATTTATCGAGATTCGCCTTCGGCTCATCTTGATACTTCCGACCTCATGCCATAAAACTTCATTTTACACTTTCGTTACATAAATAACTATTTTTTGTCAAAACAAGTTACCAATATTTAATAATAAGTATAAAAAAATAGGGTGTTACATTTATAAAAAAAGTTGATGTCATTTCCAGTGATATCGGAAGTGAAATTAAAATATTTTTTTATTTCAATAAATTCGATTTCTAATGCCATATAACATAATAAAATTTCAAAGGACCTTATCGTTCTCTGGGAGGATCGTGTTCCAACGTTGATATTCATACCACATGTATAGAAAAGTAAAATATTTAATTTTGTAAAATATTGGGTCATGAAAATATGGCCAAGCTTCAGAAAACGCTTTTGAAGTTGTGAATTTTTAACATCATTTTGCACAACGATGTCGCGATTAACAAACAACTAACATTGCAATAATGCAATATTAGTTGCCGACATTATTTAAATATTTTAATTTTCTGATGTTAATAATGTATTAATTATTGAAAAATGTCCTTGGCCAGGATTCGAACCTGGGACCTCCAAATCTCATGTTTGGTGTGATAACCACTACACTACCTAGGTATTAATTATATACTTAATTACATATTTATAAATATTTTATTTTATTTTAATTATTTAGCGTATAATTTTATCAAATTAATAAGTAAATTCACAATTAATTTTTTAAAATTATTTAATTATTGCAGAGTTGCCGTTTTTTCTTCAATTTTTACAAAAACTTGAATAAAAGATTTGGACCATTGCATAAGACTGATATTTCTATTACGTGATAAAATGGTATTAGTATTATAGTTTACGAAAGTTTTATAGATATCCATTCACTAGAACATCTTGAAATTAAAATGTTACGATTTTTACAGTACATTTCGGATTGGCAACTTTGGATAATTTTTCACCTACGTGTCACAAATAAATCCATTAATTTCCAAATGTATTATTTAATTGTAAACATAAATATAATATATCCAAGCGCAGCTAATTATTTTTAATAAGAAATACAATTTTTTGGAAATGAAAATAAAATTATCATCAATTTTTACAAGCGATTCCGGGCTCTGAGTTGCGGTAAGTTCTAAGAAAATCGCACTAATTCTTCTGACGAGATTGTATGATTTTTTTAATTTTATAGATTTATTTCTAGGAAAAACCATTGTACGTCCTTTTCTTCAAAAATATTTATAAAAACTTGAAATGTTCTTTCTATTTTGCACGAACGATTTAAATCGATCTCTAATAATTCACAACAAAATCAACTAATTAGAGGAATATTTAAAATTGTAAATCGTAATTACAGGTAACTAGCATATGTATTTTTTGACAATAATTGTTACACTTGTCAAAATTTTAAATTTGAATAGCCGCAGTTGCCAGCTTAATAATAGATTTTTGCCATACAGTTTAATTATTTAACAGCATCTTCTAAACAAAATTGAAGGTGATATTTTATATTTAAAATATTATAGTTCGTTTTGGTAAGTGATAAGTGATAAGGTCCTTTGTATTTTCATAAATAAAGATGGTACCTTCCGTGACACCCGGTATGCAATACTTTTAGGCACACTCTCTAAAAATATTTTAATAATCCATTCCAAGATGGCGGACTAATGTTAAGTTTTTATAATTAGAACACGCAGTATGGATTCCTTATCAAAAAATATTCAAAGTTTCTATAACATTTTATAGGTCTACCTTCTCTCGTTTTTTGCTGATATTTACCATTTAAACGTAAATAGATCTATTTTTGAAAAACACTGCTCTAAAACAAGTGACAAGATTGAGTTGAAAGGACCATGACGGACTCGGGCTCAAAATCAATTTTTACTCAGGGCATTTTGTACATTTGTACATGACCATAAACTACTGAATTTCCTGAAGTTTTATCGTTGAAAAAAAAATGCACAAATTATTGTTAAAAATGGGCACACTGTAACAATTCTCTCTTAAAAAATATATTTCAATTCTAACCTAACTTTTTAGTTTATTTAATATTTATTCAAGTATTAACACATTTTATGTTTGAAGATGCACTGAATTTTCACTAACTTGCATGTGCCTATTTTTCATATTTTTATTTATTCATACTAGAGGTTTGATCCTACATATGGGGTAAAAAAATAATCTTCTTTTAGAAAAACCGAGTGACCCGGCATCTTTGAATTTAACAAAACAGCTTCTCGTTACAATACAAAGTTTCTTCACTTGCCAAGGTATTGAGAAGGAATTATCCGCCCTATTTTTTGAGGTATTGGAAGAGTCAAGTCTCAGAAAAAATCAAATATTACTGAATAGTGACCACTGTGTGTCCATTTAACTTTCATTGACCAACAAAAATATACATATACATACAGGGTGTCCCATTTGACGTTGGACTGTATGGGTATCTTTGTTATTATTGGAGATAGGAAGTCGGTTAAATAGACAAAGTAGTAGAGATTTTTTCGAATATTAATAATTCGTTTACAAAAAATTTGAATATCGCATCATTCCAACGCAATCTTGAAAAAACAAGAAAATGCGATTTTTAAAATATGGCTATAACTTCTTTATTTTCTGTGGTACCAAAACACTTTATTGACATAATACAGACAATTTTTTGTGTATAATGCAGTAAAACAAATGAATATTTTTTTTCGCCAACGGATTGACCAGAAATGAACCAAATTTATTTATTTATCATGGCAGCCATGTTGGATTTACACATATTCGGAATCAGTATTTTTTTCTGAGTAATTTGGTATACCATATGTCATATTTAAAAAAAAATAAAATTATTTGATTTTAAAAATTAACATTGGACTTTAAGAGAACTATTTAAAATGTTAAATGTAAAAGAAATCTTAACACATATGTGTTGACAGTTTACATTTATTCAAAGCCATTTTTGGTTAGTAAAATAAAATTATTTCTATTTTTCTGTTCAAAAACTCCATTTCATTCTATGAATCACTTATAGACTCTCATAGTCCGGGTGCCAATAATAGAAAAAAAGTGTATTATACAGAACCATTATAAACCCCCAAAATGTTAATTTGTACAACCTGCGTTTTTAGTCCGAAATATCGAAAAATCTGGGGAATTTGTTTGCTTCAAGTTCATAGTAACACAAAATCATGTCAAAATCAAAACAAAGTAACTAGACTTCACAAAAACAGAGGCGTAGGTGTAATTTTTACCGTTGTGTCAAAGCTTCATATTTTTGAACTTCGTTATTGTGCCTTCTATTTCATAAACGTCAGTTTTTATCAAAATTAATTTGAATAAATCTTTGTTTTATGTTAGCATCTTCCTCGAAAATGAAGAAAAACATGTTCAATATTTGACATTTGCTGTGAAATTAGAGATTTTGGAAAAAAATTTTGCTACGCCATTGAATTACTAGGAGATTTTCTTTTTAAGATTTCAGTTGTACTAAGCTGCGTATTTGGTTGCCTACATATCAAACCACAATCATTTTAGCTCACCCTGTATGTCACTTCCAAATTTAACAGCTTTAGAGTCATTTGTACCCAGTCATCATGTATGGCGACTATTTTCCGTTGGCTTTTTTTTCGATAAACAAAATGCCGGATGGTGCAAAATGATTTGAAATTGTAGATTTTCCAAACAATTTTTTTGGAAGATTTTATAACCACAGCGAATTTGTATGGCGAATTAATTTTTCCGTTGTACATGTTCTACAAATTGAGATTCTGGATATGTTTAATACATTTTTTTTATTATTTATTTTTGAGATATTCCAAAAAGAGCTTTGTGTTATTGAGGCACTGAATCACAGAGTTTATGAAAAAGGTGTTTCCAATATTATTTAATCTTTTTAAAGAGGCAAGAATGGTTTTGGATATTTTCTCCTCGCCCAAATTGTTTATGCATGGAGAATCAATAAAAACTTCTTTTTATAAGGAATCTTTCGGTGTTAGTTATATTTTGAGATATTGGTAAATAATTTAATCTTGGAAAAGACGTTAAATTGTTGGAAACAGAAACTCTGGATGAAAATTGAGTTATAAGTAAATGTCTTAGAGAGAGTTTCCGTTGGGAAGTATTCCAAAAAATAGACGCATCATTCCCTCTCTGTATTGCTATGGTAATTCTTTGAATCGGATAATAAGTCGATTTTGGATCTTTGGTTACACCGCTTTTGCCCAAACCTTTGATGTCTTGTAATCCAAGGGATCTCCATACGGCAAAAGTTTCAATTGAATAAAAATTAAATTTCCTTTAACATTGATTACTATATTTAGATATGTAGTATTTTCTCCAATTAAAGTAACTGTACCATTGGAACTTGATGAAGATTTTAAATATGAAGGAGCAATTTTGTTAACACAAGTAAAGTTCAATACCGTTTAATTAAACATTAAATAATTAATAAGAAAAGTATTTAATGTACTTAGTTTTTTTTTGTTTTGCATATAATGAGGAATTGGAAATTTAAAACTGTAATTAAATCCAGTCGTTCTGTAAATGTTTAATAAGTCTTAAAGACCTTTCGAAACAAAGGATCAGGCGCTGCCTTTGAATCGAAAGTTTGCATTTCTTCAAGTCAACATTATTAACTTTAGACAAGAAAGCGCGCTTTATTGATCAAAACTGGGTGGAAAACATCTTTGGCTCGCTGCTCGCGTTTCACCCGAAGAAATATTGTTTAGCGCCTTTAAATAATTACAAAAGAATAAACAGAAGTGAGCAGGGGCTTGGGCCAAATTGGCAAAGTTCGAACAAGAGCTTGGCTGCTTGGCTCCGAATTAATTTAACTGTCATCACCAGCGGGCGAAAAGTTGCACAACTTTTTGCGAGCCACTCGATGTGTTTTTACTTCAAAAGGAAGTAATGCGGCGTGTAAAGCCTTTTTTTGTTAAAAATATTACTTGACGGGCATGATGTCTCTTTAAAAACAGTATTTAATTGCAAAGTTTTTAATGAGATGTTTTTGGAAAGATTGGGAGGTTGAAGAGGGTTGTCTTACAGAATCGTTTATGTAGTTCCCTGGATCGTGGATGATGTCGGGAGTGCCGCCTTCGCCACCGCCGTCTTAATGTGCTTGCGACAGGAAAAAGGCCGAACGAGGCTGACTCCGCACCGCCGTCGCTATTTATGCGCCCAAAAGTCGTAAAGACGCTTCTTGTGGAAATAAAACGACTCACGATTAATACTGGGAAAAAGTTGAAGTTGTACGTCTTTAAGACTTGTGGTCGACGTCTAGGCTCTCGGGTTCGGCCTTGTGGGGCTTAGGGCTTAATCTCGACTAAAATTCCGATTTGCTTCGTCGACGTTCGCCTTGGCTTGCAGGAATTTTGATTAAATTCATTTACGTCTCAAGGCGCTAAATATGAAGTGCTGTCTCGGCGACGCCAATAAAACCACCCTCGTTTATTCCCATTTTGCATAAATAACTCACTGATATATGAAGACTTTACGATGAGAATATATTTCCTATATTCAATAAATATTACGCCATAAATGCCATGTAACAGCAAGTTTTCTATTAAAAATGAACTTCTAAATAAAAATTTAAACGATATATTTACTAAAGTCCTAAAACACATAACATTATTTTTATTGGATTTTTATTACTTTTTTAAGATCTGACAACTTTTAGTATACTAATGCATAAAAATGCAATTTTAAAGTTTAGTTTCTTTTGAACTACAAAATGTGTTTTAAAAATAATTTTCAATTTTAAAATACAATTACTAAAATTATAAGTATCAAGTTTTTGGGTACCCAATGGCTTGTTATTTCATATTTAGAGCAGCAAGTAACAAGTCAAAAAAGCAATTTAAACTTAGGTACCGTCTTTTTTTAGAAAAAATGAAAACTAAATACAGGATGGTTTTTAAATATAAATACTTCATAGTAGTACAAATATTTTAAGAGGAAAAAATATTTGGTTCATCAAACGTGTCAAAAAAGTACATCCTCTTCTGACGCTTCACAGGATGCAACAGGTCATTCCTCTGTGTCTAAGGTATCTTATTTAATGACTAGGGATTACTAAAATGTAAAAAAAACAATTTTAAATATTACGAACTATTCTATTAACTAATTAATTAACAACTGTAGATATGTGGTGTGGGTATGTGACACGATGTTTTGGGCCAGTGTTGTGAGGGTTAGAGAAAAAAACCCCAAAATGATAATAATCGTAACTCCAACTTTATTACGCCAGTCTTCAACTAAACTACTGGCTACAATGCCTTAGACATTTACATAAATACTATCGATTTCTGGACATTATGCCCCATCTTCGAGTACAAAATAAGAATAATTAAACGTAATACCTTAACCAAAATTCAACAAATTCAAAGTAGCAATGGCTCATGAAAAATTCTTTGGTGGTAATATTGACGTCATAAGTTAAAACAATTTCTTGTAGATCGCAAAACGGCAATAAAACTCATCGGGAAGGCACTACTAGACCATTCTCATTAACAATATGTGGGGAAAATGGTTTCGTTGCATTTGAACGTTACTTTGGGTTTTGAAATTGCCGGGTGTCTCATACATGTATACAGGATGTCCCGTTCGTGGTTCACCAAACGTCAAGGTAAGAAAGTAAAGCAAATTTTATCAAGAAAAAACCAAAAAAGTAGGGGTGCATATTTTATGGTTTGAAAATTACAGGGGTTTGAATTTGGCATCGACCGTTTTTGCCAGAAATCAGTAAATGATCAATAGCTGCTTAAAAACTAAGTAAAAAGATTAAAAAATATATAATTTTAAAGCTGAAAGTATCTTAAAAAAAATCAAAAAGAAAAAAAAAAATCCAGAAAAAATTGTTTTTTCAAATTCAAACCCCTGTAACTTTCAAACCATAAAAGATAGACCCCTACTTTTTTGTTTTTTCGTGATAAAATTTGCTCTACTTTCTAACCTTGACGTTTGGTGAACCACGAACGGGATACCCTGTATAATGAATTATTAAAAATTTTTGAATTCATTTGGAAACACATACATTTAGATCAATTACAGTGTGCTGTGTTAATATACAGGGTGGTGAACCAACGTCATAACTTCCGTAAAAATTTTTTTTGTAAAAATCGCTCGGACACGTTAATTTTTGTTTTAAAAATGCCATCTTTTGGAATGAAAAAAATATTCATGACGTCACTGATAACTTCACTATGACGTCATCATCAATTTTTTTAAATGGAAACCCCTACTTTTCTTACACATTTTTCATAGACCTTTTTATCATATTAATGATCACATAAAATTATTTAAAATAATTTTAACCATTTTTGAAAAAAAAAATTTACTCAAAAAAAAAATTATTAATTCTCAATGCAAATATTACAAAAAAAGTAAATTTTTAATTTACAAGTAACAAATTTTAACGAAAATGTTGAAATTGTTCCCCATTGACCATTTGGCATTTGGCATTGTCCCATTCATTGTGTAGACACTGAATACTATTGTTAATAGCTTCTTCGTCAATTTGTTGCAATTCCGTCCTAATTCTAAGCTCCAATTCTTGTAAATTATTAGGTCTATTGAAATAAACTTTTGATTTTAAATGTCCCCACAAAAAAAATCTAATTGGTCCCCTCCGATCTATCCATTTGTTGGGAAACGTGGTGTTAAGGAATTCTCGCACCGCCCTGCCAAAGTGTGGAGGAGTCCCATCTTGTTGAAACCAAATGTTTTGGTTAGGAATGTTGCGATTTTCATAATTGGGGAAAATACGAAGTAAAACTGGTAGCAAATCTGTCCGCAAAAAATTCAAGTATCTTTCGGCAGTAAGGTTTTCATTAAAAAAGTAAGGTCCTATAAAACGTCTGCCAATCATTCCCAATTCCCACCCATACATTTAACTTTCCCTATCTTTGACTATGGGATTCTACGGCCCAATGAGGATTTTCCTGTGACCAATACCTACAATTACGTCGATTCACTGATCCATTCAATTGAAAGGTAGCTTCATCGGAGAAAATTATACTACTTAAAAAATTTGGATTTTGATCACATCGCGCCATCATTTCTTCACAAAATTGCAGTCGGCGATCGGGATCATCTTCATTTAACTCTTGTATGAGTTTTATTTTGTATGGGTGATACTTTTCCTTTTTTAATAATTATGCGACATAGGAATGATCCACATTATTATTTCTTGAAATATCTCTTGTTGAAATATTGGGATTTTCTTCAATCGCAAGTAATAAATTTAATTTGGTTTCTTCATTCACTTGAAGCCGTCCTTGTCGAGGCAAATCTCCTACAAATCCTGTTTCTGCAAATTTGGTAACTAACTTATACTTACTGTAGATCTTGAGATTTGCGGTCTATTTGGATATTGCTCATTAAACAAAGCACAAGCTAACAAGCTTCCCCATGGGTTCTTTTTCTATCGCCGTATCCTACCATAATTAAAATTTCGATTCTTTCGCGTTCGCTTAAACGAGGCATTTTTAATTTCGCAAAACTTAATAATTGTTGATTATTATTAAACAAACGAAGTAAGCTACACAAAATAACGTTAACTAAAGCACTTTTATAAAGGCAATTTTTATTTCAATATATTTTGAATATCAAAAGCTTTTTCAAATTTATAATAAATTACAATTTTATTTAAAGTTTATTATTACTCAAACATTTTATTTTAATTACCTTCTTCATTAAAAGTTATTTAAAATTAGTTTTAAGAAAATTCCAATTGTGTAAAGAAGAACAATTCGAATATTTTCAATAATAATTTGTTATTTTTAAACTAAAAATTAGTTTAATTTATTTTTCTTGCCATATTTTCATTGAGAATTAATAATTTTTTTTTTGAGTAAATTTATTTTTTTTTCAAAAATGGTTGAAATTTTTTTAAATATTTTTATGTGATCATTAATATGATAAAAAGGTCTATGAAAAATGTGAAAAAAAGTAGGGGTTTCCATTTAAAAAAATTGATGATGTCGTCATAGTGAAGTTATCAGTGACGTCATGAATATTTTTTTCATTCCAAAAGATGGCATTTTTAAAACAAAAATTGACCTGTCCGAGCGATTTTTACGGAAGTTATGACCTTGGTTCCAAACTTTATCACCACCCTGTATAGTATATTATTGTTGTAAGTATTTGTTCCTCCATTATCTATTTCAAAAATTATAAATTGATGAAACACATTTGTGTGTATGTAAAGGCCGTATGACACTTGCGAGTTTACTGTATAAAATCTTCACATGTTTTCTCGTGAGTTTTCTATGGTAAAAACTCGCAAGTATCATACACGATTTTTTAATAGATTTTTCTCGCGAGTTTCTTGCATAAAATTTTTATTAGAGAAAAATCAAACTTGCTCTTTATTCAATTAAAATGTATTTACATTTTGAGGTTACTTATTTGTAAATAGAAAAAATCAAACACTCGCGAGAAAACTCTATTAAAAAAACGTGTACTTGCTAGTTTTTACCATAGAAAACTCACGAGAAAACATGTGAAGATTTTATAAAGTAAACTCGCAAGTGTCATACGGCCTTAACATTATAGCGATTTCTGGTTGTTGCGCACCAGTGCTGCACTGAGTCGGTGCGTCGTTTTCCGCTTACTTCTTCGGTGCGAACTTTTCCAGTGTTGCTGTTTTCTGCTTACACCTAAATTACACTCAGTGGGCACCGAATGCAACTTTATCGGTACCGACTCGTCTAGCTGGTGCATCAGTTCCAGTGCAAATATGGCGGACCAAATATGTCATTTGGCTATTGTTGTTTCAAGAATTTAGGTTAGGTTACGCAAAGTTTGCAATTCTATCGTTAGGCGTCCTTACTAAAACTTGCATTGAGTGGAGCTTTCGTTTTAGGCTTCGAGTGAATTCCTCAGTAATCCGTAAAACTGCACGATGTCACATGTTGCACTCGGTGCGCATTTGTACCGTTGAAGCAGATAACCTACATACAATTTGGTAATTTATGATCAGATGCACTTAATGCCTAATATGAGATTTTTGAAGATGTGTGATAGTAACTAATTATTATATGTATTTTTGTAGTTCTGAAGAAGCTCTCATGCATAATGTAACGTCAACTTAATGCTCTTGTAGCTGATAATAAAAATTGGGTCCAATTAACGGACTAATTGTTTTACCATTCGATAAAATTATATCCTATATGAAAAATGAAAAACAAGATGATTCTATGGAAACTTGCCAAAACAACGAATAATAATTAATGAGTAGTAGACAAAAGACCGAAGTAGACAAAAGGCCGACTTAGAGTAATGGTCGACTTAGACAAAAGGGCGACTTGAATAAAAGACCGAAAGAAAAAAAGCCGAACGATTTGCATAAAAGGCTGAACGATAAATAGCTGATATATATGTATAATATATGAAAGCTTAGTACCTGATAAGGAGGTTATATTTTTTCCAAAAATGTCATAAGTATCCAAGAAATGGAAACTTCAAAATTTATTTTAAAAATGGATATCATCAACAAAATGTTTTTCATACAATCCTTAGTTACGGTAATATTTTCATCTATCAGCTAAGGTCAGGTCAAGTCAGGTTAGGTTAGGTTGCGCATTTTATCCAGGTCGGCATTTATCGTTCGGCCATTTTTCTTTCAGTTTTTTTCTGCGCCGGCCGAAAAAATGAAACTTTGTTAAATTCGGCCTTTTTTCGTTCTGTCATTTGTCCTTCGGTCTTTTGTCCGTGTCGGCCTAAAGATTTTTATAATAATTGCACCGTTGTGAAGCTGGTTCCATTTACTTTTTATTTTTATGCATTTTGACCCTTATTGCCATTTGAAATTATCAAGTTGATATCAACCTCCTATTAGAGGTTGGAAGTGGGTAATTATTAGAAAATCTGCCCCCCTAACAAAAATCGACCTGTTTCACAGTTTTTCCAAAAAACTGAACAGAAATACTGAAAAACCGACTTGATAAGTTCATTTACATTAATTAACTAATAAAAATTTGAATGTAATTTTCTCAGCGAGTTAGGCACCGATTTTAAAAATAGCGGCACTGTTGTAAAGCTGGTTCCTTGAACTTTTTATTTTTGTGCATTTTGACCCCTATTACCGTTTGAAATTATTAAGTTAATATCAACCCCCAGTTAGGGGTTAAAAGTGGGTAATGGATAATTAGGTAAAAATCGTACCCCCTTGAAACAAAAATGGACCTGTCCGAGCTTTTTTTCAAAAACTCAGGTTAAATACCGAAAACCGGGCTTGTGAAGTTTTCGTTGGACCACCCTGTATTTATTTACCTATAATAATAAATAACTAATATTATACACAGAGGTTAGGTTAGGTTAGTTTTAACAATAAGCGCCCTTTAAAATAATATAAACCAAAGAAAATTGAATTTCTAATTGAAAAATTTATTTTCTTATAATTTAATTAATAATTCATAATTTGAGAAATAAAAATAGTATTATCTGCTTATTAATATCTAACAATTTAATTAAAAATAGCCTCGGGCTACGTTAAGTAAATGTGAGTACAAAGTAATTTTTTTCCTGAAAAAGGTTATTTCCTTAATTGATAAGACAAATGTACAAATAAGGAAAATTTACCACAATTACCAAAGTTTGCCCACAAAGTAAATTTTACTTTATAATGTAAATTAATAAAATGCGTCGAATTGTGGTAAATTTAACCTGGGGTTCGACCTAAAAGTTTAAAGGACTTTAAGGTAAAAATTAATTAGTATAAGAAAATATGATTTTCAAAATATGGCAATAACTTCTTTCTTTTGGAATATGACAAAAATGTGATATAATTTGAATGTAATGGAACTTTTTTGTGTACAATTCAGTAAGGTCACTCTGATATTTCTTGCATTATTTATGATTTAAAAACTAATCAATGAATAATTTGAAATTTTTGCCTTCAATCTAATAGCTAATAGAGTGTTGTAGGAACACAAAATTGATTTTTTTTTGCTGAAAACCTAACGAATTATTTCTTTGTTTTGGCATTCTCCTTGTTGCTTCGAAGATGTGCTACCAGAGATGATTGACAAGAATTTTCTAAATAGTTATAAGAAAATCTCAGTATTTGAATTAACATGTCATAACTTTCATAGTTTGTGGAGACTAAGCAGTAAGAGTGATTCGTGAAAAATTAACTATAAAGTGGATAAAAAATAATTTTTCTGTTCCTATCTACGCTCAGCACTCTTCGGGACTTCAAATTTCTTTAAAACAATAAAAAAAATTGCTATCAACACCATTATTTATTCTTTTTTATTAATAATTTTAATCTCAAACAACGAATATGTAGGTTAGGTTGTTAGGACTAATTTTCTTCTTTTATAATTATCTAATACTTTAAAGGGAAGAAAATATGAGAGGAAAAAATGAGAAGAATTAAAGTGACATTGTTAATATTTAGTGACTAACATTTTTCACCTAAACCAATTCATTACATTTGTAGTTTCTTTAGGAACTGTACTTTCATTGTAGATTTAATCCATTCTAATCAACCTAAATGTTTTGTATTCAAACCAAGTTGATCGAAATTAAGTTTAATTTAAAGTAATTGTTATTTCGAATAGAATGAAGATAAAAAAATGCATTCCTGTCTTGGATAAAAATTTATAAATACGCTACATTAAATCTAAAAAAATGAACACCATTTAATTCTTTAAACTTTAGGATTGGAGTTAATCACTCCATCATACGATAATGTAGTGCATTATAGTTCCATATAATAGAATGTAGATCATCTGGCAACAGTCCCACTTAGCCATTACTAAATTACGACTTCCCAGTGCAAGATTAGCGGTTTTCAATAATAATAATTTATATCGTACCACTTTAGCTAAATATATTTCATATTCGAAACGATGATGTTATGACACTGATTTATACATGGCGTTTTATAACTTAATTCCATGTTAACAACAAATAAAACTCAAGAAGATTAGTCTTTTGGCAAAATTTCATCAATTTATGTAAAGTTTATGTAAAACTTTCGAAATAAAACAAATGCTGATATTTTCTATTTATCTTATAACAAAAATTGCCATATTTTTTAAAATACTAATCGCCAGTATACCCAAATTAAGGAAAAGGTATGTTTGACAATACTGTAAAATCTTGGAGAATTTATTTAAAATCCTTAAAAAGACTGAAATGTTGCATAACTGTATTTTTAAATTTTATAAATTCATTCCTATTTTCCTCTCTTATTCCGAAAAAACAATTAATTAAAATTTAAATTAAATTGTATTTACCATGCATAATTTCTTTTTATACAGGGTGTCCCTGAATACCTGTGCCAATTCCTTTGGGGGTGATAGAGGGAGTGAAACTAAGCATTTATAAAATATAAATATTCTCCGCATACCGGAATGCTTCCTTAAAAGATCACTTTGAAATTTATCAAAAATATGTCTTTGTGAATAAAAGATATTTGAAATTTTTGTGGTAGTTTTTTATATGAAGATGCATATTTAAGAGTAAAAAAATTTTTAAAAATATTTCCAGGAGCGTTATATTTGATGAGGTCTGAGGTCACTATAACTATTTCTTTACTTTTTTAATAAATCTAAAACTGGAATAATCCTTGATCATTGTTCTACTGAAAACCCAAGTAACAGATCATGGGAAATATCCCTGTGCTTAAGGAAAATTTACCCAATATTGCCCCAAATAACGACTTCGTTGGGGCATTTTTACCTGGGAGATATTTTTACCTATAAGGCGAATACTAGGGAAAATTTACCATTATTTGACCTAATTTATTACTAATTTCTTCAAAGTTGAAAATAGGGAAAATCTAAAGTAAAATTTACCTAATTATTTTACCTAACGTCGTCTTTAAAGTAAAAATGTCCTGTTAGTCAAATTTATAGTAAAACTTACTGTAATCTGACTCTTACAATGACTGTTAGGGAAAAAATACTTCATAGTAAAATTTTAGTAAATTTGGTTGCGTTTCCTATAATAGTAAAATTTCATTATTGGTCGAAATTACGGTTATTATAGTCAATAAATTTAAATTAATAACTTTGTGGTCAAACCTACTAGTTTGGAGGACTTTAAAGGCATAATACTTTCTAGGCAATTTATGTAGTTGTAGATGAAGAAAAAATTACATAATTTAGGACACTTTTTAATTCAAAGTTGTTAACATCTATTACTTGTTGATGTTTAATATAATATTTTTTAGTAACATTATGTATACCTTAAAATTGTAAGATTATTATTAAATCTAACGAGTTTAATGTATTGTGTCTCAAACTTCCCATCATGATTTATCATGATGGGAAGAATTTCATAAAATCATATCGGATGTCTACAACATATTATTACTTATAAAAAATACTACCAGGTACCTTGGTATTCTTCACAGAATTTAAATGAACCTTTAAATTTAAAAGAGACCATTGGTACAAATTTTTAGGTTATTTTTTAGGTTATAGGAACTTCGCGTTTGATCGCAAACGTTCGTGCCCTATTCTTCCGTTCAAAGTCAAATTTACTTATTCAGGACAAAAATACTTCAAAGTATTATCGACTTTAAGGTAAAAAGTTTCAATTTAGGGCAAAATTACTATAAAGACAAATTTATAAGAATTTTCAACTAAAAGTTACCTAATAGGCTAGAAAATAAGTAAAATTTCCTATTAGGTAAATTTTAGCAATGACGCCATATTTATTACTAATAAATTTTCAAAGATTTTTGAATGGGGAATTGTATTATTTCAAGGTAAAATCCATAAGTTTCACAGAATTTTTTTTCATCGCAACCAAATTTGAAGCATAGGCGAGTAGTTTCAACAACAGAACACCCCTAATACTATACATAATAAATATTAGTAAGTCATCATGGATACTTTAACTTATAATGGAATTCATGTTCCCAACATATTTCTTTCTAAGAAAAAAAGTTGGTAGTCTTGAGCCAAAATCGTTGTAGAACATATTTATTATTGAGGTTAGGAAATATTTGGGAAATATGTAGTAAATTTTACGTCGGCATTAGATAAATTTAACGTAATTAACTTCCTATAGGGCGACAATTAGGGAAATATTACGTCCAAACTACAGTAAAATTTTTTCCATGTAAAATTTACGTAAAGTTTACGTAATAACGACGTACTTCGTATAGGGCACACCTTGCCGAATTTACAGACTTGGAATAATAGATGTTAAAGTTCTCAGCTAGTGTTCTGGTTATTAGAGATGCATCTTCCAAACCCACTAGAAGAGCCTAGTTATGGTCTAAGCTGGTATCACTAGCTTTGAAGGGAAATATCCAGTATCGCAAATCGTTTCTTCACCGAAAATATCGTTGAAATCGAGAAATGAGTTATCTCGAAGTGGTAGAGCATAATGTAATTTATACCATATTGAAGAATTATACTATGAAAAATGTCAATTTAACTTACAAATTAAAATACCCTGCAACGGTTTTATTAAATGGGTAATTTCCTCCAACAACACTATTGATTCTGAATAATTCTATGAAACTAAATAATCAATGAAATATGAATTTTATTAGTCATGCATCCAATAATCGCTAACGCCTCTAACTCTGAATTAACTTACATACATATTTATTTAAATCTTAGCAGATAATAATAAAGAAGTATTATTCTTCTTCAAATAAAGGTAGAAGAGGATCCGTAGCTACTCTTTATTGAAACTGAAAGAAAGACTACACTAGTTATTGACGTGCTACCACTTCATCGACAGTTCATTTCAACGACACTGCTTCTTCATCAACCTGAACTTTCATTGACACGGATGTTTCATTAACACGACCAATTCATCGACACACACGTTTCATCGACAACCATTTCATTGGACAAGGACGTTTCATCAACACTGCTTTTTCATCGTCACAAACGTTTCATCGACATTATATTATCATCAACAATACCTTTTCATCGACAAGGACGTTTCATCGATATTACTTTTTCATCGACACAGACTTTTCATCGACAAACCTTTCCTTCGAGTTTCATCGACACTACCTTTTCATCGAAAAACAATTTCTTCGATGTTACCAATTCTTTGAGAATGTCGATTCATTGACTACTGTTTCATCGACACCGCCCATTTATCGAAAAGAGCGTTTTATCGGTACATACATTTAAAATATTATAGAAGGTTCGGAAAAATGCGAAAACGGTATCTGATGAATGTTTTTTAAAATTACTAAAAAAAAAGAGGTTCGTCATTCGACGTTTCCACATTTTTCCAAATATACGAAAGAATAATAATAATAATCTTTATTTCTTTCCTCTATACTTTACATATACATAATATAATATATTCAAGATAACAGGAAGGGAAATATGCGATGCTTCAGATTACTCTGCCGTTCCAGCATGGCAGATAGAATAAATAGAATTAGAAACATTAAAATATAATAAAAAAAAACAATTAACATAAGCTAAAAATTAAATAACACGAAGGTAAAGTATATAACGTAGATTTACAGTAATTGCATTTTATCATAGGTATATCACATTTTATTAAAAAGCTTGACTTAGGTCTATATCAAAAAAGTCTTGTATAGAGTAGGGTGCTGATTCAATAAGGACCCTAGGGACCTCTTTCTTAAAGTTGAGATAAGATTTTTCCTTTATCTTATTGGGTAGAGCATTATATAGGTGTGGGCCTATGAAGTTTGGTCCTATCTGCGATTTGGTGAGACTGCAGAAGTCGCCCCTGATGTCATCTCGCTTCAGAATTTCATATTGGTGAATATCACCTTGTACCTCAAATTGGTTCAAATTTCTATGAACATACAGTAGACACTGCTCTATGAATATGGATGGAAATGTTTGTATTTTAAGTTCTTTAAATGCATGTGAGCACTCTTCTCTGTAGCTAATTCCAGCAAATCACTCTAACAGCTTTACGTTGCATCCTGAAAATCCTGTACGCATCAGCAGCATGACCCCACACCAGAATGGCATAGGAAATCAAAGAATGACATAACGAGTAGTAAGCAGTAGTTGGCACCTTTTGTGAGACACAGTTCGACATTAAACGTAGAACAAAGGTATTCCTTGACAGCTTGTTGCACAGTTCATCAATGTGTTTATGCAATTGCATTCCAAGATTTATAACAACTCCAAGAAATTTTACAGATTCTGGGTTGCCCCAATTATGCTTTTTCATTTTGATTGATTTCCCTTCATTTAGCTTTAATTCATTTCTTTTAAACCAATCGTTTGCTTTGGAGAGTGCCTCTGTATTGATAGTTACTAGGTCTTGAACTTTATTAACCTTACAAGTAATTGTTGCGTCATCGGCGAAGAATATTCAGTTCACATAATCAATCATGCTCGGACAGGTCAACTTTAGTTTCGAGGGGTACATATTTTGCAATAGAGCTGATTCAAAAATCCATTCATCCCTGCGCCCTATGGACACAACACCTTAAATTTTAATAGGGATGGTGGGGTAAGTAATACCTCGTTGGAAAGATCTTTTTATCCAGAGTAACATACAAAAAAAAAGTTAAATCGATCGATTCGTTTTAAAGATATTCAAAATTTAGCAAGTAGAGATTTCATGGCTTTTAAAATTGTGCCATGAACACCACGCCTTCAATTTTAAGTGTTTTGATAGGGTAAGTAATATCGTTTCGAGGGGGACATATTTTGCAATAGACCTGATTCAAAAATCCATTCATCCCTCGCCCTTTGGACACAACCCCTAAAATTTTAATAGGGATGGTAGGGTAAGTAATACCTCGTTAGAAAGATCTTCTCACCCAGAGTAACATGCCAAAAAAAAGTTAAATCCTTCGATTCGTTTTGAAGATATTCAAAATTTAACATGTAGAGTTTTCATGCCTTTAAAATTGTGTTATGAACACCACGCCTTCAACTTTAAGTCTTTTGATAGGGTAAGTAATACCTCCTTGGAAAGTTCTTTTTACCACAAGTAACATACAAAAAAACAAAAGTAAAATTGATTGGTTTGTTTTAAAGAATTCAAAATAAAACAGTATTGCACATTATTTTTTATTTAACCAAACTAAACTTAACTAATCTTTTTGAAGAAAACTTAACACTTTAAAGAATCCCATAGATCCCGACACTTTCAAGGATGTTTTTATTATTTTATTAAATGTTCGAATTGAGTTCCACCAACCTCCATGCAAACGTACAAATTTTGCTCAAAGCGAAATCTCAGCAGTAATTTCTCGGCATTCATTAATAATTCTCTGTCGTAACTCTGCTAGAGATCCTGGTTCCGTTGCGTAAATCTTACTTTTTAAATGCCCCCAAAGGAAAAAATCAAGGGAAGTAAGATCGGGAGATCGCGGCGGCCACTCCAAAGGTCCTCTACGCCCAATCCATTGCCCAGGAAACGTCGTATCCAAGAATTCCCTAACAGGCCGTGTGTAATGAGGAGGGGCTCCGTCTTATTGGAAAATCAGTTGGTCTTCTAAATAACGATCGTCATTTTCGATAATATCGTCAAGAAATGGATTAACAAAGTTTTGAAGTAGATCCAAGTACATATCCCCTGTTAGATTGCCATCTAGAAAATAAGGACCAATAAGACGATCTCCAAAAATTCCAACCCACACATTTAATTTTTGAGGAGTTTGAGTGTGAACTTCATGAAATACCCTAGGATTCTCATCTGACCAATATAGACAATTATGACGATTAACGGTTGAGTTTAAGAAAAAAGTGCACTCATCAGAAAAACAGATATTATAAAGATAATTTTCATCAACAATTATCCGTTCCGTCATCACCTCACAAAATTGCAGTCGCCTATCAAAATCATCTTCATTTAACTCATGAATTAAATGAATTTTATAGGGATGATATTTGTGACCTTTCAATATTCGGCGAATGGTTGTTCTGCTGATGTTAGTCACAGTCTCCAGTTTTCTTGTGCTTAAAGTTGGATCTGCAGCAACTTGTCCCAAAACACCTATTTCAACGACCTCATTTCTTATTGGACGAACATTACCAGGATCGCGTTTCTTATTACCAAAAGAACCAGTATTTTTAAATTTTGCAACTCCAGAACGTATTTTCGGTTATAATGTTTGTTTGGATGTTGTTCATTAAATAAATTAGCTGCACGATGAGTATTCCCATCGTTTTTAAAATAAAAAGTGATTAATTCAACCCTTTCTGGAATTGTATAAACCATTGCTAGCAGAAGCTTTTACAGAAGTTCACAAAATTTTAAATGTTGATTTCTAATAATTAGTCATAAACAGTTGTAACACGATGAAAATCACCACTAATACAAAATACAACTGATAAAAAGAATCTCAATGTGGTTATAAATCGTTTTATGTTTTGCATTGTTTTGTTCCAGATGTTACAAAATTTTAAACAATTCCTCGAATAAATTTAAATTTGTTTTTTAAAATCTCTCTTTTGTAGAAAATGAAAATAAATTGCGTTTTACATGTTTTTGTATGTTACTTTGGGTTAAAAGATCTTTCCCAGGAGGTATTACTTACCCTATCAAAACACTTAAAATTGAAGCCGTGGTGTTCATAGCACAATTTTAAAGGCATGAAAACTCTACATGTTAAATTTTGAATATCTTTAAAACGAATCGATCGATTTAACTTTTTTTTTGTATGTTACTCTGAGTAAAAAGATCTTACCCCACCATCCCTATTAAAATTTTAGGGGTTGTGTCCATAGGGCACAGGGGTGAATGGATTTTTAAATCATTTCCATTGCAAAATATGCCCCCCTCGAAACCAAAGTTGACCTGTCCGAGCGTTTTTTCAAAAATTTTTATTAACAATTTTAAAACACGTCTGTTTCGTTTTCGTTGGCCCACCCTGTATTAAAAACAGTAGCGGGCCAAGTATGGATCCTTGAGACACGTCCATTGTGACTTTCATCCTAGAGGAGTACACGTTATTCATGTACACAACTTGCCGCCGATTTTCAAGGTATGACTTCATGAATTTGATAAATAAAGAATGTTATACAACTATACAATAAATCGTGTAAAAATGTTCTGTCGTAATTTTTTACTATTATAGTGTCGATGAACCGTACTTGTCCATACAAAAAGACCTGTTGATGAAGAGATAGTGTCGTTGAAAGGGTTGTCCATGAAACGTCTGTGTCGATGAAAGAGTACTAAAACTTCCTTGTCAGAAATAGGGTTTGTCGATGAAAAGAGTAGTGTCGATGAAACGTCCTTATCGAAGAAAAAGTTTGCCAATGAAAAGGTAATGTCGATGAAACGTCTGTATCGATGAAAAAGTAGTGTCGTTGAAACGTCTGTATCGATGATAAAGTAGTGTCGTTGAAACGTCTTTGTCGTAGGAAACGTTTGTCGAAGGAAACGTTTGTCGAAAAAAAGGTAGTCTCGACGAAATGGTTGTTGATGAAGTTTGTGTCGATGAAACATACGTCTGTGTCAATGAATTGGTCGTGTCGATGAAACGCCTGTGTCGTATAGGTTTTAAAACTGTTAAACTATAAAAAAATTTCATAAAATAATGACGGTAACATTGTGAGGGTTGTCGGTTGCAATTTCGTTCCGTTTCATAAGTCGGTGGGGGTTACAGATTACTAAAAACTAGTAACTAAAGACATGGCTAACATGAAAATTTGACAATCAAGAACAAGGTTACACATTTTCACCTCAGGAGTGCATCTCAGCTTCAAGATCTGTCATGCATTTCTCCTTCCATTCTATTTAGTCAGTTAACAGCTAGATATTAAAAAAAATAATTACGACGCTACAAATATAAATTGTTATTTATACATCTTAATGACAAGTGCCGAATGATGAGAGTCGTATTACAAATTTCCTGAAAAGTGAAATATTTTTATCCTTAATTTTATATAATAAAATTATTATTAAAGGCTTGATGCACTATAAAGAAGACTATATCTGAGATACACTTAATCTAAGTAAATTTATAAAATCATAACCGTAATAATAATTATTATAATTATTATTAATATTAGTTTTAAACCCGAATTGAGCTGTAAATTTAGATCAACCCGTACGTCTGCTCGTGTTGTATATCTCTATGAAGTAGGTAGGGTTGTAAAGATAAGATTACCCTTGGCGTATTGTTTAGTTGGCACGTAGAAATTGCACGTTTTATGGCGTCTCTGAACTGCAGTGCTGTCCTTTTAACCGCTATCTCACCAGTTATAAGTTTAATTTCAGTAGCACGTGCATTGTTTACACTATTTCGGTGACATTTGCATACCCTTGCTTCCCTGCGTGCACGTTAATCAGCCAATTCCTACTTCGCCCCTCCACCATTTACTTTCATCCTTTTCATGCACCACCGAAACTCCCCTTCAGGTCCCGTAAAAGATACCGCAAATCCTCTGGCTATAATTTACACAAAACTACTTTGCATCGACCGTGGAATTTATTCGCGCGCTTATTAAGGTTTTGTCGAGGCTTACCCGATTATAACCAGCGGGTTACGCGAAAATATTCATGCTATAATCCCGCGAAAGTGTTATGTGTATACATGCGATGTATATGCACGAGCATGCTCATCACAAAATGATTCAATTAAAGGACTCGCAGGATCCACTCACAGAATTAATATGTAACGTAATTGCATACGCACAATGTTTAACACTCTAAAAATCGAATTTTCCAATTACAATACACGATTTCATGAAAATTCTATTTCTTACTAATTATTTAAAATCCAATATTTTTATAAAAACTGGATAAATTTAATAGGATAAATTTTAAAAAATTTCACCATTTCGCTAAAAACTGTGTTTAGAAATCAAATATGATTTCTTTAATCTCCAAATAATCGTAGGATTTCCTAGAGGTGATATTTTTTGATATAGTCGCCATTAAAATTTTATGATTTACTTTGAACGTAACGACTATTCGTGGCGAATGCGCCGGGCACATTATTTTACTGATTCTTATAACTTACTTTTTGAATTATAAAATAATTAAAGGATGTAGTCATTCAGATATACAGAGTCCGGCAAAAGTAATAGAAGAGCAATACATTTTTTGATTGCGTGAATAAAAAATATATTGAAATACCGGGTGGAAATGAAAACCGGGTCACCTCTATAACTTTTTTATTTACGAATAGAAAAATTTGAAATTTTGCTATGTTCTATGGTTCAAAAAAACAAATTTTATGTGCATTTTTTATTTTCGAAATCACTTCCGGTTTCACCGGAAACACCATGAACTTTGTTTTTTTAAATGTAACATCCCATATTTTTATTCATGGCTTAAAATACTTTTAAAAAAGAAGTATTTTTGAGATATTAGTTTTTATTTTTTTTGTAAAAAAAATTTTTTTCAAAAAAAAAAAAGGTTTTCGAAGTCGGTGAAAAGTACCAAAACTAATTCTAAATAATTCAAATACCTAAATAAAATTGTAATTTAAAAAAAAAATTAAGTGGTTTTTCAACTATTAATTTTTAAACTTAGTTAATGAAGATTTTATCAAATATCTCACTTTTTTTAAATGCAATGACGCCGGGTCATTTGACTTTTTAAAAAGAGGATTTTATAACGATTATTTTGGTACCCCATATGTAGGGGTATTATTTTGCATGTGCCTGTAAAATTATTTATTTCTTAAGTTGGAAAATACTAGCTATTAAGTATCTTTATTACAGGCACATGCAAAATAATACCCCTACATATGGGGTACCAAAATAATCGTTATAAAATCCTCTTTTTAAAAAGTCGAATAGTTACAAACGAAATTAAATTAAAAAAGAAATTTATACAAATTGTTCAATGTGGGCTCCACCGTGGTCAAGACAAAGCTTGAGGTTGCATTCAAAATCATTCCCGGTGGTATAGTGACAAGCGTCGATAATTTTTTGTCGTAAAATTTCAACAGTATTAGAGGTAGTTAAATATACCTTATCTCGAATATACCCACAAAAGAAAAAATCTAATGGGTTCAGAACAGGGGAACGGGCGGCCATCGATTTGCTCCATGTGTTCCAATCCAAATTGTGAATTTAAAAATTGAACATTCATTCTTGCATTATGTGGCGTAGCCGCATCTTGTTGAAAAAATATGCGAATTTCTTCGGCGAGTGGTAAATTATCTAAAAAAATTTGAAGATTTTCTGTCAACAGTTCATGATATTTTTATTGATTTAAAGTCCCATCAATAAAAATTGGTCCAATTAAAGTATCTCCCAAAAGGCCGCATCAAACATTTAAGCTGAATCTTCTTTGATAATTACATTCGATTATTGAACGTGGCTTTAATCAGTAAAAATTGCAAAAATAGTTGGGCCGTCGGACGAAGCATTCAAATTGGTCGGAAAGAGCCTGCACACGTTCCGATTTGGTCGGACGCTCGAGACCTTCCGATCTGATAATTTGGTTGACAACAAGCCTCCACACGATCCGATTTACCGACCAAATCGGATCGTGTGTAAAGCCTCAGCTTTGAATTAATTTAAAGTACCTATCTAGTTGCCTATTTTTACCGGTTTGTGATAGTTACTAAAGTAATATTACAGTTTCTATGTTAATTACTTGTTTTATGACAGTATACAGTAAACCAGAAAAGTTCAGTGAAAAATTAGTCGGTTTTCAAACTCTGTTCTTACGATGAGAAAGCTTTAAAATAGATAATGCTGTAGATGCTGCTTATTTAAATACATTGATACCATAAAAATCAGGAAAATTAGATGAAGTTACATATAGCAAGCCTTGCAGTTGGTGTGAGTTGAAAAACACCTCAACTGTGAAAGAAAGGGAGTAAATATTCAGTGTTACGTACAACAATTTAGTTGAATAAAAATACGGATATCAGATATCAGCAAACTTAAAAACGCAAGAATATTTTTAAAGAAAAAGGTTGAAAGATTTTTTAAGGAGACAGACGGTGAAAAGCATTTACTGATAAAAGATGATTCAATGACCATAACCATCAGGTTGAAGGTCACGTCAATAAAAATAGATGTTTGCTATTTAAAAATAGTTAAGCGATTAACCTCAACTTGCTAGTTAAGGTCATGGAAATATTCCTAAATAATTCATGGCTAAGAATCGTACAACTTTTATTTGAAACATTTTGCTCAAAAATGCTTAATTTCAATAATAAATCGGCGTTGCCGAACTTTATGTACTGAAAACTCTTGTAACTTCGAAACTGTTTACTTAAAAAAAAATAAAAAAATATGACCCATAAAAATCTGATAGTAGGCTATAATAATATGCAATAAGAATGGATACTTGCTATTTAAAATAAAGTAAAGTAATTATTGCGTGACCTTCAACCGGCTTGTCTAAAGCAGGAAAAAAATTAAATTAGCAGGCGAAAGTTTGCAGAGCCAATTATTTTTTTACTTTTTAATTCTTATATGAAGCTACACTTTCGTGCTAAATTTTAAGCCGGGACTTGCCAGGATTTTTTTTAAATTCTAAACTAAATTTCGAAAATAATATCAGTCTAGAATTAAAATTTTAACTATGGATTTTTTTAAATTCGGAATTATAGGATAGAGCTCTGCCTCTGTCACGCTAGTATAAAACCTCAGTAGTAATTTTCAATTAATATTGTTTTTAAATAAAAATTAGAAGAATTTTTAATAAAAACATTCTAAAAAAACACTTATGACGACTTTATCCTCTATTCGCACATAGAAACATGTAGGTTCAATACTGGCTTCGATAGTTCATTAATTTGCCACAGAGGGCCAACAGCGCCATCCATTGGCAGTTAAAATTCCCAATACAAAGGCAAATTATAAATATATTATAATTTTAAAATAACATACTTATTCTTAATTCTATGGTGAAGTACTTATTTATATTTAGACAATACGACACAATCACGTTAGAACAAAACTTTATTTTAGGTATAAAAAACAATCGCATAAAAAGCTTTAGTTGCGCAACACAAATTAATCACGCTTATAAAGAAGTTAAATAAACTCCTAATTTTCTATTAAATGACATATATATCGAAGCTCACGAAAAGCTCCCGAGCTGTTGGCTAACTGCTGACGAACTTGGCGTGTACTAGAGTTTGCGAACAGCTTGGTTCGAGTTCGGAGCTATATAGGCGAACTTTTCTAGCGAACACTAGGCGAGCTACAATTGTTTGCAGTTCGTTTTTAAGTTGCAGTTTTTGTTTAAACTCACAGCATTTCATATATTCCGCAAAATGGAGTGGAGTGAGGAACAAATAATAAATCTAATTGATCAATATAATCAATATTCATATCCAAGTAATCATCAGTCAATGACATGTTGCGAATGCAAACTGCAAACACTTACATTCAAAACTAGAACTCCTGCCGAACTTCGTGTGGATGTGAAGTTCGGAAGCTGATCGCGAACGGATATTGGTATGAACCCAGCTTAATGAGTACGCAATTGGCAATTTAAACCAGATTTAAGAAGAACTGGCCCACTGTCCAAACAGTGTGGATACCGAGTCAGGATTATCAGCGGAGAACGAGGTGGTGGCGACAGAATTATCGTAAGGTTCTCACATTTTGAAGTTCTTCAGCAAAAAAGTGATAATTCATTTCTCATCTCTCCTAATGTTCAATTTGGTAATTTAAATTTATATATTATTAATATTTATAATAATAAATAAACAAAATGGTCTAGTTAACTTTGTAATAATTTAAACACTAGTGAGTAAAAGTAATTAGTTTTAGACATTAGTGCGTAAGATGCCACTTGGATACAAAAATGACATTAGAAAAAACGTCATTATGATACGAAATTATAAAATAGTATATTACGCAACGAGCTAGAAAGTGACGTATTTTGTGCGAGTGTGAAAATAGCCGAACGAGGCGCTAGCCGAGTGAGGATATTACACGAGCAACGAAATTCACTTTCTGCGAGTTGTGTACGCTATTTTTCCGACGACCACGGAGATTTTGCGACCATTATTAATATTTTGTAGTAACAACATAACATAAACTATGTTAACAGCAGCTGACATTGAAGTTATCGGTTATTTTTAGTTAAATGTAAATAATTGTAGGTGGCGCTGTTTTGACGGAAGCAACTTATCGAAACGAATAAAAAATGTTCCTATTTTATTTAAAATTTACAGAAAAGTGAATTATATAATGATTTTAATAATAAAATTATTAATATTGGCGGGGTTAAATATAAATTTTTATTTGAACTATCCTTTTTTGCAAGTTCAAAAAAATCCAAGAGAGGGCTTTCGGAATTCCTTCGCAGCGCCTCCATCGAAAATTACAAGAACTATTTGACAGTTACAAAACGGAAAGTCAAAGTCACTAGTGTTGAAATGAAAGATTTTCTAAACTACTAATATGAATGACATATACGATTTTCTCATATGGTCGTCGGAAATAGTTATTTATCTAAAAAGTACAAAAAGTGGCTAAATTGTAAATTCTAAACGAGGCTGTGAGCCGAGTTGGGCAATATGCATGAGTTGCTTACACTATTTTTTCTAGGATTGATGATCATCGATCATTGAAAATAATAAAATTCCTTAAGAACAAAAAGCACTTTTTGCACCATCGTAGATAAAATTATTTTAATATTCAATTTATAATAAAGTTATTTATGAATATTATCATGAAAAGTAGTACGTTGCCTTGGTTAAAATTGAACTAAATAATACCTAATGAAACGTAAGGCCCAGGTACATTTTCTATACTAAAAAAGAAACTGCAATACCGTAATTTTTACAAAAGTTGTTAAATCCAAACAAAATTATCATGATGAAATGATTTGACATAAAGTGTTAAATAATTAAAAAAAAACTTTATTTATATGACTTTTTTAAATGAAATTGTTAAAATAACACTGAATTTAAACAAACAATATATGTATTTTATTTTATTGCAAAACATTTTACTTTTTTTTGTTTATTTTTTTTTATTTAAGAACAATGATTGAGGATTGAATCATTTGAAAGGTTTGAAAAGGTTTTTCTCATTCCGAAAACTATCGAAAGAATCTTTTAGTAATCTTTGGATTCATTATTGTATACGAAGTAAAATAGGGAACAATGACTTTAACTAAAGTAAATTTGTAGACTTTCAGAATTTAATGAAGTATTTGTGCATAATAAAATTAATTAAACAATTAAAGTTTTAAAATGCGCACCCACAACTATTATGATATAATTGAGCTTTTATGCAGGGTGTCCAATTTGAGTTCCATTACATATGGCTACCTTTGTAACTAATCAAGTTAGATATTCGAATAAATAGTTCAGATGCCATATAAAGCTCTATTTATGCACCCACATTTAACATTTAATTTTAACATTCAACGGTTTAACCTAAAACATTTTAACGTTTAATAATTAAAAACTAAGGGTAATTAAAGAGATTCTGGTCAAAATTAAAGGCCTATAATTAGAAACATTTAAGATAAGCATGGAAATTTTTCATTACAACTCAAAGAACAAATTTAAATGTTAAATGATTTAAACCAGAATCTGGGTATTTATCAATGTTTTTAAAAGAGATCATTTATGAAAAATTATTAAGTTCTTAGTTTAAATCGTTAAATGTTAAAATTAAATGATAAATACTGGTGGAAAAATAGAGCTTAATAAAATCTAAAATTCCGAGCTATTTCGAAGATAAACAGAAAAATACAAAAATGCATTTAAAACAAAACGATTAATTCGTTAAGTAGAAAAGATATTATGCCTTTCATGGGTCAGAAATCTACGATTTTACGTTAAAAGTAGTTGAATAGGGTAAATATTTGAAAAATATTTAAGTGAATTAACGCGGTCATCTGATACTATAATATAATTACCATTTGTAGTGAGGGGACCAGAGGCGACCACCTCTTCCGCCTCGAACTGTCACTTTACATTATTATATCGGTATATTGTACAAAATTTTGAAATACCTACTTATTAAAATTATTGTATACATTAATTAGTCATGGAAAAAGTTGTCATTAGTTAAAATGACATAGGGCCCGGATTCATTCTCCCAACATTTTATTAAAAAAAATATATACATATAAAAAGTCCTTATTTCTTGATAAATTTGAACATTTTATTGACTATTTTATTTGGAAACGGTTTAACTTGTAATTCTTAATGCAAAAAGTGCCTCCACTTGTGATGGTTCTATTAGAGATTTAAAAAAAATAAAATGTTTACTTTGAATCTTATTTTCCCACAGAAAACACACAGAAGGATTAAAAAAAAATATTTTCCGGTACTTTGCAGGTTTCTGACATTGTACCGAGACGCTTGTTTTGGAACACTCTTTTTATAATTTTATTACAAAATTAGTTAATAATTTACATATTTATAATTACTGCCATTCCTCATACTCAAGCAGATCAATAAATTTGTGTAATTATTTTGTGGATGAAATATTGATTAAAAGTTAATTGAATTAAATAAACGACGTTAACTACATTATATTATGAAGTTTAATTTTCATCATATTTTAGAACTTAAAATTTTTTATTTTGTTGAGATGCAGTCGTTCTTAAATTACAGTAACGTACTTTATAACAAAATTACTGTAGATAATATAATATAGTGTATTTTTCCACGTCTCAACGAGGGCATTAGACACCTAACAGACGTAAGAATAAAACTTAAGAAATTAATTTAACTTAGTCCTGTCAGAGCTTCCTCGCCTCTGAGAAAAGTAGGTGCTTAGGTATCATGTAGTTTTCTATATTACGACTTTTGGAGTTTGCATATTTTAATTCTTTTATCTTTATTTTGTGAATTTACATGGGAATCTTAGTTATATTAAGAGATACGAAGTCGGTTAAATTATAGCAAATTTGCATTATTTTATGCTAATTATATAAATCTAAAAAGAAACTCTTCTTTTAGTTTTAAAAATATCGCAAAAAAACCAAAAAAAAAATTGGTTTTTAACCGAAAAGCTATCTAGATAGCTAAAATTGTCCGGGAACCAGTAATAGAAAAAAAGTGTACTAAACAGAACCTTTGGAAAGCCGCAAAATCTTAATTTGTAGAACTGTACATCGGAAAAATTGATTCGCCAAACAAATTCGCTGGCTAGTGGTTATAAAATCTTCCAAAGAAATTGTTTGGAAAATCTACAATTTTAAATCATCTGCGCCATCTGGCATCTGGCATTACTTAATCGAAAACAAAACCAACGGAAAATAGTTGCCATACATCATACATTTTGGCTGGGTACAAATGACTAGAGTTTTTCGAATTTGAAACTGACATATTATACAGGGCTTTCATTATTGACTGTTCGTCAGGCTAGCAAACCTTAAGATACTACAGTTGGCTGGCCTGGCCTTTTAACAGTGGCGTCCTTAGAAAAATAACTTTTTCAATAATAATTTATTTTTAATAATAGTAACAAAATATTTATTAAAAAATAATTCATTTGCAATAAACAATATTTATTTGTAAAATTTAATTACATAATTAAATTGTAACCTAAAACTACTTTGAAGGTTAGAAATTACAAAATAAAAAAGGATTAGTTTCAGATCATCATTTGCCAAGTTCAATTGAAGAAAGCATCTTTATTTTTTACAACAAATGTTGAAAATGATTTCCTTCATTTTCTATACAAATAGCAACTCTTCGTTTCATATTTTCAAAAACGGATTGAAGTTCATCTGGTGATATTAGATTTATTTTTTCTTTTATTGCATCCTCCAATTCAACAAGATTGTGTAATCGTTTTTTAAAAACATTGTTTTTAATTTTTTCGAATAAATAAAAATCTAGTGGAGTAAAATCTGGCGACCGTGGAGGCCATCGATTTTGGGTTATTAGGCGATCATCAGAGTATTGTTGAAGATACCTTATTGATGTTCTTGCAGTATGTGCTGTTGCACCATCTTGTTGCATATACCCATTTTGTAATTCGTCATCGTGAAGCTGTTCAATAAAAGGTTGTAAAATCAAATTTTGGTATCTTTCAGCATTTATTGTTTCATGAAAAAAAATTGGCCCAATTATTCTTCTCCGTGAAATAGCTACTAATTTTCTGCGAATGCAAGCTACTTTCCATGTAGGTATGAGGATTTTCGGTAGATCAAGTTCGATGATTTTGGCTATTTACATAACCAGACAAGTGAAACCATGCTTCGTCCGAAAAGAAAGTCAAGTCTAGCATATCGTTGTTATTTATGTGATTATTAAAACAATTACAATATTGTAACCTTCGCATGCATATGCAGTTTTTTTGTTAAGGCTTTGTGACAAGTCCCAACAGATAACCCTAAAACTCATAAAAATTAATAAATTGTTTTGCAACACTTAATTGCTCTAACTAACCTGTTTGTGCAGAAAGTTTTGGCAATGATTTGTTTGGACTTTGTGCCATGCGAACACGTACGTCCTCTAAAACTTCATCGGTCAGTTTTGTAGGAGCTCCGGTACTTTTACCTTTGCAGATGCAATGACGAGTTTCAAATCGCTGAATGATTCTAGACTTATGAATTCTAAAATTATCATAAGCAAAGGGAAATTCAGGAAATGCTTCCCTAAATTGGGTAATACACGATAGCAAGTTGTAAGACCAAGTACCATCAACCTGCACTCCACTTCGGAAGTGAGCCATCAAAATGAAGGCATCGTACTGCGGCGAAAAAGCCATCGTAATTCGTAATAAATTTCAGTACTGCGGAAATTAGTACCTATTAAAAAAAACTGTTGTTACTTTTAGTTTCAAGAAAATGATAAATAATATGAATTTAAAACAAAACCCGGAGGAAACTTGTAAGGGACGCTTTGACTAAAAATGACAGTTCAAAACCACAGAATAACTAAAATTGGTTGCATCGTATACTTGGTTACCTAGATTCGTGACCTTGACCGAACAGTAATTAATGAAAGCATTGTACAAAAAGCATCGATATTTCGGACTAAAACGCACAGTTTTATATAGCCAACTAAATATGGCGATCACATTACTTACCTCATATGTGAGACAAAAATCTAGGAAATTATCAAATTGCCAGACGGGTCAACAAAATTATAAAAAAAAGGTCAAAAAAGCAGCAAAATCGCACAAAAAAGGATTAATTGGTAACTATTGTATCTGTCGAAAATATATGGCGATTAGTTTCCGTTGGATTTTTTTCTGTTTAAGTAATTTAAACTAAATGCCAGATGGTGCTAGATGATTTAAAATTGTGGATTTTCCAACAATTTTTTTCGGAAAATTTTAAAACAGCTAGCCAGCGAAATTGTCTAGCGAATCTATTTTTGCGATGTAGATGTTCGACAAATTAAGATTTTGGGGGTTTTGTAGTGGTTCTTTTTAATACACCCTTTTTCTATTATTAACTCCCGGACTATAAATAAATTATAAAAATTCTTTTTAATGAGGAATTCAAAAATGTTATACTTTTGTTTTTTTTCTCAGGAAAATAAATAATTGACAGTATTTTTTTTATCAACGCCATTTTCAATTTTGTGAATGTACGTTTTTTGATTATTTTAAAATTCCTTTTAAGGTTTTTACATTTAAAAAAAACTGACATGAAAACAAAACAATTGGCAATTTTGAAATTTTAGACGCCCTCTGGAGAAATTTTGTGAACTACGTTATCTATGGAACTACGCGAAACGAGTAAAAGTAAAAAAAAAACGTTTAAATTATGTACTCGCGCTGATGAAAGGCGAATATTACCTGTTTAATGTGAATTATGTGCTAAAATAATTAAATAATGGGTTTTTGTATAAAATATAAATAAAATTGGGTTTTTTAATTCCTTTCGATCAGCTGTTAAAATTCCCAATACATTGTTTTTTAAATCAGTATTTTGATAATTATTACAAAAGCCCATACTTTGATTTTCTATTTTATAAGCATTTTGTGCTAAGCTGGGATTTATTAAGAAATAAATTATATTTGATAAAAATAAACCTTAGTACTTTTTGTTTGTAATATAAAAACATTTTAAACAACAATTCATATTTTACTGCACTTAATGAAAATCTACTTTAATAAAATTTATAAATTTATTTACTTGGGAAGTAAAATAAACTAAAGTAAACACAAAATATTATTATTTTAGGAAACAAAAGCTTATATTAAATTATGAAAGTTAACAAAGCAAATGGATTTTAAACAATGGATAGTTAATTATATTCGTACGCTAGCAATAAAAAACACATTTTCGAGCATTATTTTAGAACCCGACTTTTAAATTCGACGGATAATTGAGTTATCGAACATAATGTCTTGCAATATTTTTTGTTCATACAGTGCGCGCCAAAAGTAAGTCCCCCCTGCTAACTTTTGAACAGCTTAATTTTTTATTCTGAAAATTTGGTGACAGGGGTAGTTGATTGCGTGTTTTCTAAAAAACGTAGTTTTGTTTATATAAACCTTCCGGTTACACCGGAAGTTGACAATAACTTTCTTTACTGATAAGATCAAATTACTCAATAAGACTTTGAATCTCTAATAATAACAAAGATACTCATGCAGTGAACGTCTCCTAAGACACCTTGTATAAAATAAACAAATAAAATTATGTATTAAATAAATTTACCTACAGTAATAACTTAATATTTTTTAAGCAAAATAATCAGAAAATTCCTTGAAATATTATTCAATAATTAATATTGAAAAAATGTATGTTTTTAAATCCGTTGATTAATGTGTAAGGTGTGGTTTATGTGGCTTATGAAGCTCAATTAATTGTTCAATGATTACATGGGTGCAAATTGGCAGGAAACACAGATACGGCTTTAATATGGCAAGCTGTCTATCAACAAAAATTATTGATGTTTACATAATAAGTCACATCAAAAATTATTAGAAAAGCTATGAAAATCTCCCAAATTTTGGTTTTTAGATTTTATGGTTTAATACATTTTTAGTTAGTTACTGAAGTCTTTTAATTGCCCACTTTTTATTAATAAATATCAATAATATTCCTACGATTTTGAGTTTTATATTAAAATTTATTAATTTTCGCTGGAATAAATTGGTAACCCTAAATTTCAGTAGAATTTTATTTTTGTACTTTTCCTATAAAGGGTGTCTCATGGGACGTTGGACTGCATTTATTTTATTATACAAGATAGAATATGTATTAAATAGACAAATTAGTAAATATTGTAAGTATTGTCGACCAAAAACATTAGAATTTGGCGCAGAAACGCTATTTTGAAAAAAAAAACAAATTTGAAAATATAACTATAACTTCTTTATTTTGGGTCGTATCAAAACAATTCAATCTGGCCTCCATAAGAAACTCATTTACTGACAATCCATTTGCGAAAAGAATTATTTGTCTAACTGCATTTTGAACAAAAAGGTGCCTAAATAATATCAAAAACTTATTTGGTAGGACCCAAAATAAAGAAGTTAAACTCATTTTTTCAAACTCGCATTTCCTTGTTTTTTCAAGGTATTCTAGGAAAGATGTGAAATTCAAATGTTTTGTCAACGAATTATTAATATGCAAATACTTTGGCAATTTAACTGACTTTCAATCTCCTCAGCAATACACAACTCAATTTTTCTATCAGGTCGTAGATCTACTAACACAGCAGTTTTTGATATTTATTATTGGCAACATCCTTTCGAAACGTATCTATGAGGTAACTAAAGAAACCGTTCATTGTAACCCATATAACAAACCTTACTTAAGTTTCCTTGCGGGTCTAACGAGATTGCACAGAATCGACCTTTTAGTTACTTTGGTGATATAATTGGATTTGTCAAAGGCTTTTGACAGTATCGATCACAACTACAAGATCTGATAATGGGATGCCCTCTAAATTCAATAAAGTCCTATCTATGAAATAGAAAACAGAAAGTCGGAGAATACTGATTCATAACTCATAACCACTTTTGTTAAAACGTGTACACAGGGAAGAATACTTTCAATGGTTTAGGAAACCTCAGTTTGAATGGCAGTCTAATCATATAAACTATGAAGAGGACACAAACCAAATTATTACAGGAAAAAATTCCGAGAAGTAATTCAAAAGGAAAAGAAGAAGACTTTAAATTATGGTGATAAAATAGATGGGTCTAGATCAAAGTCCCGACAATCACAATACCGACAATTCGAAATATCGAAAAATCAACATCTTGACAAATCCAAACCCTGTCAATTTAAAATTAGATTAGATTATATAGGAGGGCGATTGGCTGCAAATGAGTCTTACCGAACTGCGACCATTTTGGTCTTTTGTTCAACCCTTACTCTAGTGGAGTCCTGGGATATCTAAATGCTTAATAAAGCTGTATAGATCCATAGGAGGCATAGCCTTTACTTCATCTGGAATTAGAGTTGTCCAGCCGAAGTGATCAAATCTAGTGAGAGCTAATGCGTCGCATTCGAAAATGATGTGCTCCGAAGTTTCATCTTCTAGGCCACAGAAACTCCAAGTTTTAATTTCTGACTTGCCCATTATGTTGAGATGATACCTCAATGAGCAGTGTCCAGTTAAAAGCCCTGTAATGAGCCTCAGTTCGTCCCTCTTAGGTCGAGAAGCTTTGTGGCTTTCTTGGGCGAGTATTCAATGCATTTCTTCGCCTGTTTTGAACCCGGAGTATGACTCCAGTGGAACATTATACTATCCATTTCCCACCGTGTGATCTGCTCCCGTAGATGTGTCTTGTTCAGCATACAGAACGGTTCTGGACTACTCGGTGTAAGGTTTGAGGCCGATCTAGCTAACTCATCAGTAATTTCGTTGCATTCTATTCCCTGGCTCCCTGGCACCCATATTAGGACAAGCTTGTTTCCTTTTGCCAGTTCCTTCAGGGATTTTCGACATTCCGAGGCCAATTTGGACTCAAGGGTGTAGGCCTTTAAACTCCAAATCGTTTCCTGACTATCGGTCAATATGTATATTTGTGCTCCTTTGAGTCTCCGTTGTAAGCACTCCTGGGCACATAATTCCACAGCCAGAGTTTCTGCCTGCGTAATGGTTGGGGAAGTTCCCAAGGCCATGGAAACCCTATAACTGGGTCCATAAATGCCTATACCTGTTCCTCTATTGGATTTTGATCCGTCCGTGATCCACAAGGATGCCTTGGGATCCAAGTGATTTAACGTGTGTTTTACCATTTGGCGGTCTTGGACAACCATTTCAAATGGAGTTTCAAAGTCAAAACTTCTCGGCATTATATCCGATGGTTTAGTTATGAAGTCTGGTTCCAGAGATTCCAGAATCTTCAAGTGGCCTGCAGGTTTCCACTTTTAAGGACACAAACCAAGTTATTGCAGAAAAAAATTATGAGAAGTAATTCAAAAGGAAAAGAAGAAGATTTTAAATTATGGTGATAAAATAGATGGGTCTAGATCAAAATCTCGACAATCGTAATTCCGACATTTCGAAATATCGACAAATAGACATCTTGACAAATCCAAACCCTGTCAATTCAAAATACCGACATATCAAAATTATTTTAAATAACTTGGAATTTACCACTTTGGCAGTGTTTTATGCTCCCTTTGTCTTAATGTGTTAATGACTGCTGCGTTAAAAGAAAATCAGAAAATTGTAAAAGTAGAGTGACTACTGTCTTAATTAATGAGCAATATCATCTTCGAAAGTCTTGCTGATGTTAGTAATAATATTCCACAGTATGAATTTCTAGTCAGGGATTCAACTTTTGGGGATGAACGACTTCTTCTTTTTACTAGGTACAGATGCAAATCTTCATCGTTTATCACATGCATAATATTGGATTATGGACGAAACATTTAAAACTGTTCCTACAATTACTTATCAAATATACACTATACACGCCACAGTTAAAACTCTAACAGCAGTATTTTACCATTGGTATATGTGTTACGGGCCAGGTGGAAAATAGGTAATTGACTTTGTCCGGGTAATGTGCAATGTGAATATGCGGTAACCCCGTAAAACTTATACAAAATTTGACTTTTTGATTTGTCGAGATATTGATATGTTTGATTTCTGATTTGTCGGGATATTGGTATGTCGGTATTTTGATTGTCGGGTTTAAGATTGTCGAGATTTTGATCGCCCCCAAAATAGATACACCTAAACCAACTAATTCTAAACTATAAACCATGAAAACAACGGGTTGATATTAAAAATAAATAATAATCGCAATAATTATCCCTCCATTATTGTCTTCGACGATAACAATATAGCAGAAGTGGAAGAAGTCAAATTTCTTGGTGTAATGGTAGATTACAAATTGGAAAACATACTATAAATTGCTAGCATCCAAACGTTTTATCAATCATCAGACATGGAATAATCTTTTTCTGGAAGCAGCACTGATTTCAACAGACTTTTCATAACTCAAAAACAAGCTATAAGAATTATATAGAACATGAAGTATTGAGTTTTGCCAAGGCGTTTTCAGGTGGTATAAGTAGATAAACTATCTTCTTATGGTCTGTATTGTATACAGGGTGAACTAAAAGTTAAACAAAACCTGTGTATTCATCGCTCATATTCTTAGTGGAGCATTTTTAGGAATATTGCTATGACCTCGAAAAGCTAGTTTAAGGTCACGCGATAGTCACTTAACTTTGTTTAAATATTAACCCCCAATTTATTTCCATATTATTAATATAGGGTGTCTTACTTTTTCCAGCAAGAATTTTTTAGATAGTTAGTCACTCTGAACAAAAAATTTCCTAATATTTTTTGATTCCTTAAAAAGTTACAGAAATTTTAAAATTTAAATGATTTTTTGGGACACCCTGTATAAATTTAATTTAATTTTGATTTTTTTTATTTAAATCAAGTATACTTTGAATGTTGTTTTTATTTTTAAGCCGATCATCTGATTAATTAATTTCATCAAGAAAAATTTTAAATGGTCTACTTAGTTAAAAAATAGCCAATAATGTTCAAAGAAACAAGTTGGCAAAGACAAAATCTAATCCATCATAAATTGATATAAAAAATTGATGATAAGAAAGAAAATTATACCGGGTGTTTCACAAATATCATAAAAATATACTAATTTTAAAATTGCTGTAACTTGTTAAGGAGTCGCAAAAAAAATTGTCCATAGGTAATATGTTATTCAGAATGACTGTTACTATCTAATAAAATGTTGGAAAAAGTAAGACACTCTGTATTTATACTATTACTACTAAAGAAACACCTACAAACATTGTTCAAAATTTTGTCCTGGGCAAATTTGTACTTGAGTCTAATATTTTGTTGGATACCTTTCATTCATAACTATTGCAGCTTCCACTGTATTACGACCCAATATTTTCAGCTTATCTATGGCTTTTATCTAATATTTAAGTAGATGAGATTACTGTATACCTACATCTTTTTATCGATCTGACACTAATTAATTAAATATTAATATGGTAAGACACTCTGTATTTATAGGTTTACAGAACATATTATCTTATTTGTTTTAATAAATAGTTAGATACTAGAATACTAAAATCACCAGTAACATATCATTCCTAGAAGACTTGATATTTACACGTACAAAAAATAAAATATTTTCTACTTCTAATTTTTTTATAGAAAATAAATTCTAATTACTGTAAATAAATATGTACGAGCTTCAATCAAAAACTCATCAATAACGAGAACTGCGCTAATTAAACATTTCATCGACTATACGGCTACATTCGCATTTCTTCTAAAAACTTAATTTTATCTAACCAAAAACATGTTATTAACATTTTGTAAATAAAGCTTTAAATTTAAATTTTAATAAATTTATTCTAATTGATTTTTGTGGTGATATGAAGGTATACACGCTTGAATAATAATATATTAATAGTTATTAAATTTTAATTGCAGCTCATTTAAAAACAAACATAGATTTATTTAATTATTTATTTATTCATTTGTTTTATTTGATATTTTAAAAACGAAATTATAAAATAATTTTAGTAATTTTTAAATTTTTAATTAACAATTTGAGTGAATAATGTGAAATTTAAAATATTTTTTAATTACATTTATAAATTTCTATATTAATACAATACAATTTTAATATTTAATTTACATTATCAAACCTTAATTCACAGAATTTTAATTTATAGAATATTTATTTTATTTGACATTTTATAGATATTTTCTTTCATCTAAATATTTATTTGCTTATTTGCATTTCATAACATTTATTTATGTTGATAACCATTTTAGTAATTCGATTTAATCCTATTTATATTTTTTTAGTTAGTAATAATAAAAATGAAATTTATGAGTCAAAACTTACCCTGTATATTAAACCTAATATAAGAGGCCAAAGAATACACAAATCTATTTCAATGAAAGAAACAGAAAGAGAAATACCTGGTTATATGATATAAATCTAATATAAAGAAGACGGTGAAAAGTCCCAGTTGAAGAAATGTTTTAAAATAAAAGAGTTTTAATATTAATTTAAAACGGCATAAAGGCAAAAGCAAAGTCAAGCGAACTTTTCTATTTCAAATTCAATTTCATTTTTATTAAATTTATATACAAATTATACATGTCAAGTCAAAAAATACAGTTGCAGTATTCAACCCACACACAAACTTAGACTATTTGCGAAGTTAAACTATTTTCGTAGTTAAATTAGATGCAAGGTTTGAAAAGTTCGTGATGCTAATATTCTTAGAATCTTCATGTTTAGTCAACTTTCCGAGTTCAATTTAAGTATACATAGATGTATGTCATGTTTGGTCATGTTTAATAATTAAAGTAATTTACATTTTACATTTTTATAGAAATAATTTGAGTTTTCTAAATTGACGAATGCACCAGGCACACTTCTTCATTATTTTTAACGTGCATGATTAAAACTTTTATGGCAGTTGGTAATTTTTAATATAAGAAACATTTAAAATAATGTAAGTATATCAAAGTTATTTAAGTCTTACTTTAATCGTAAATAATATTAACATTTAAAAGTGAAATTTTTTGTAATAAAATTATTTATTTATAAAAATTAATACTATAACTTTTTAAATAAAAGTTGATAATCGAGTAAAAACTTTTAACTTGTTTAAATTAAATTTTCATGTTTTATCAAATTCACTGATTAGGCGTATTAATTCAACACAGTTACCTCCATTTGTTGAATTTAAGCTTTCATTGTTCTCTCAAAATAGAATTTATTTAACAAAACAAAACAACTTGCAGCTTTTAAGCATTTTAAAAATTTGTTTTGACATGTTCATTGTGTAATTTTATTTCGTTTGTATATTTACTTTTTAATTATAGATCAATTCCAGTTTTTCCATTATGTTTTAATGTTGTTAGTTTTGAAATTTACGACTTCGTGGATTCGCTTTGTATATTTTTTATAATTTTAAATGAGTTTTATAAACGCATTATTAATAAATAATTCGATAAATAAAATAAATAAATTTTTCTTACTGCCTATAATAGAAAATGCCTTTCTCCCGAAAATCGCTCTTTTTTTGACTCATTTTTATGATATAAGTAGCTCTTCAGGAGCTTATTGTAAAGTACTAATTTATTTTTTAATCGAATTAGGAAAGTACTTACAAAAAAGTTTTTTTTAAATCGTTAAGTCACTTAGCATTTGGCAATGTATTCGCGATTTCGGAGATCAGGTACGACCTCTGGAGGTCATTTGAAAAGCTAAAAGGGGAGAAATAACTAAAAAGCTATTTATGTAAACTTTATGGGTGAGTGCTTATAAATCAATTTCTTAGTCACCAAAAATGGTATAAAAGTTTACTAAAACTAATTAAACCTCAAAGAACAAAGCTTTTACTCAGCTTCCTTCTTTTTTTATTTATGTGAAAATAGCGCCATTTATATGTAGTAGATTTTACTTATACCGGAAGCGCATTTTTTGTTGATCTGAAATCTGTCATACTAGCAAGTATTGAGTGTACATACATATACACCAGGGCAGGATATATTGCATGTGTATTATCATCTTCAAATCCATATGATGGTTTGAATTGGTTCAAATCCTTCAAATCGTGTTTGGTTTTAATCATGTTTTAAGGTAACTTGGCTGTTAGTTTTTGGCGTTTCGGTGTCAAATTTTGTGTTTAAGAAGTATTGTGGCCTCTGGAAAAATTAATTCTCAATTTGGATAAATGATTGCAACTGATGCAACAAGAAGTATTGTTGAGATATAAACACTATTTTAGTAATGATAATCAAGTAGTGAGGTGTTGTTTATTATAGTTGTTTTATATATTTTTTAATTGTTTGATTTGATTGACATTAATATTTGTGAGAAGTAGTTTTAATAAAAGTCTTCATAATAAGGATCATTTTTCTATTGAGCCTCAACAAGTATCCCAACTCTACTTAAAAACAATATAAGCAGCACCATTATTTCAATTTTGAATTTAAATCTTTATTATTTTGTATGTTGTAAGTACCTCAAAAATATTGAGAAAGATCAATAAATGATATATTTTTTATTTTTTTTTTATAAAACACCCAAAATTATAGTACAGAAAAATATTTACCCTTTGTTAAATATTGTACAAAACATAATATTTAATAAAGGTTAAAAATTAAATATAATTTGAAAATATTTGATAAAATTAAATAACAAAACATTTAAATTTCCCGCGGATTTATGCCATGAGCGCTAGTATTGCCGGTACAAAATTTTGTATTTCACATACAGGGTGAGCTAAAATGATTGTGGTCAATTCAAATTTCCCGCCTAAAAATCTGGGGAATTTGTTTGCTTCAAGTTCACAGTAAAACAAAATCATGTCAAAATCAAAAGAATGTAACTAGACTTCACAAAAGCAGAGGCGTAGGTCTAATTTTTACCGCTGTGTCAAAACTTCAGATTTTTGAATATCGTTATTGTGCCTTCTATTTCATAAACGTCAGTTTTTATCAAAATTAATTTGAATAAATCTTTGTTTTATGTTAGCATCTTTCTCGAAAATGAAGAAAAACATTTTCAATATTTGACATTTGCTGTGAAATTAGAGATTTTGGAAAAAAAATTTGCTACGCCATTGGATTACTAGGAGAATTTCTTTTTAAGATTTTAGTTGTACCAACCTGCGTATTTGGTTGCCTATATTTCAAACCACAATCATTTTAGCTCACCCTGTAGTAAGATAGCTATATAGGGAATTTTTAGATTCCGCTCGCCCTCTGGTGGCAAATTCTGAACTTCGATATTCGGTATTTACGTTTTTTATTTAACGCATTGGTACAAGTTTTTTGAGATTTAAGGTGAGTTTATGCTCAACTAACCACTAACAATTAGCCACCAACCACTAGCGTAAAATGTGAGCGTTTATACTCCACTAAGCATTAAGAAATTTGACATATGCGACGCGATATTTCAAATTGTCGATTTGATTATCAAGGGTCTAAAAAGCTTCAATAACTCCTCAGCACTTCCAAATCACTTCCATTACAGGTTTCACTATCCATTATATGATCTTATAATATTCGCCAGAGGTCAAAATTTAAACAGACACTGTCAACTTTAAAGATCAAGCATGCGTATTTCTAGATTCACTAACCACTAGCAACTCCTAATTATAAATTCGAAATTTGGTCCATTAGTGGCTAATTGTTAATGCTTAATGGATAGTTATTAGTGGCAGTATAAACAGTCAAATGCAATTGTATGCATTTATCTTTTTAATTGTTAGTGGCTAATTGTTAGTGGTTAGTTGTTAGTTGAGCATAAACTCACCTTTACTGCAGCTTTAAATGATAAATCGATTTGTATTTTGTTGAATACGTAGTTATAAGGTACAAGAATGCATTTTAAATACAATTTTTGAGAATGAAAAGTGCCGAATATCCTTCATTTATAGCGCAATCTACACGTAGTTAAAATTCCAAATTAGCTATGATATACACGGTGTCCCATAAATGGTGAAAAGGATCTCCAGTTCTTTATTGGGAACCCATCAGTAGTGATACATAGAAATATAGTAAAAAAAATTATTGACCATCATTCTTGAAATATGTATTAACAGACAACTTTAGGGCAAATTTGGCAATATTGGTACAGGTTTATAATTAAAGGTAACTTTGACAATAAAAATATAACAGGTAACTATTATTACTTAAATTTATTTTTGGCGTACATGTTTGGTGCATATGTGGATTTTTAAAAACATGTTCAAAATTTTGTCATTGCACTTCTGGGCAAATTTGTACTGGTGTCTAATATTTTTTGGATACCCTTCATTTTTGCTGCTTCCTCTGTATTACCACCCAATATTTTTAGCCTATCTATGGCTTATCTCATCTTTAAGTACAGTCTAACTTCCCTAACTCAAATCCTCAAGTGACTAAAAAAAAATCGAGGTATAGAAATTATTTCACAAAGTTAAAAACGAATATTTTTACAAACACATTACAAACAAAATTCGAGTTATGGAAAAATTCGACTGTATTTCAGATTACTGTATACCTACATATTTTTATCGATCTGACACTAATTAATTAAATATTAATATGGTAGGAAACAAAATAACAAAAAATACGAATTTAACACTAAATGGAACTCAAATCAGCAAAAACTAATTAAAATGAATAAAACTCAGAGCCCGATACAGGGGTGGACGAAATGGGCGCTTCTCCACATTGTGTAATTTTGGGGCGGCAAATTTTGCATACAATTGGTTTAAATTAATGGTGTTATTCCGAATAAAATTGTTAACCGTAAAAGCGTTGTTTAATTTGAACATCAGCCTGATGTCAAAATACACCAGGTTTCTTCATCACAATATTCTGAATCTCACTCCCAAACTAATTCAAAACTAACTGACGTTACATCTAAACTCGCCAAATATTTCTCTCGGGGGTTGGCACAGATTTACATACTTTTCTTATCAAAGAAAATCAAGTTCTAATTAATGTTATTTTTCTACAAATGAACTTGTCTCGATTGTATTCATCGATAATACACTTTCATCGACTTAGCCTTCCTTTTCACCCAATGCAAATACTTCGACATTTCGTTTCATCGACACGACAGTTTCTTCGATACAACTGTTTCATTGCCATAGTAAATTCATCGACAACCTTTTCGTCGAAAAAACTTTTCTTCGACAAGGACGTTTTATTGGCACAGACACACGATGAAATCTATGTCTATGAAATTGTTTGTTGTTTGTAGTTGAAAAGGCGTTGATGAAACGGAAGGTCGATAAAAAAGTAGTATCTATGAAAAAGTAGTGTCGACAAAAGTTCCTTGTCGAAGCAAAGATTTATCGATGAAAAAGTAGTGTCGATGAAACGGTTGTCGATAAGAAGGTAATGTCGATGAAATGTCTGTGTCGATGAAAAAGTAATGTCAATGAAACGTTTTTGTCGAGGAATAGGTTTTTTATTGATGAAAGCTAGTGTCTATGACATGGTCGCGTCGATGTAAAGGTCATCTCTAAAAAACTGTTGTCGTTGAAATGGAGTGTCGATGAAGTGGTAGCACATGGATTGTCTCAGATGTCTCCGATACAAGGAAATACTGAAATTTTCAGAACTGATGATAATAGTTCGACCCCAAGCTATGAAAAATTCTTCACATCGGCCCTGTGACCTTCAAATCTGCGGAACAACTATAATTTTCCTTTGGTTAGAAAAAATCGACAGTTTACATTCAAAAACTATAAAAGATGTCTTAATTATAGAGAAAAAGCTATTCGGGAGTGACATGTTTACTGTAGCTTTCTGCTTTTACTGCAAGGTATTTAAAACTGTTTCTTCTTTTAGGCTATCAAAGAAAGCATAATGGCCATATTTTAAAATCCCACAATCAAAATGTTGAGACAAAGTTGCTTGGCTTTTCAGGGTTTATGGAAAAACTTTATGACCTAATAACTTAGAATACCTAAATTGTAAAAATAAGTTTTAATTTTTTAAATGTTAGTTTTATTTAAATAATAAATCAAATTAATTTTGGACAAATATTATATAAATGGTTGAACTGTAAAGGTCTATTTATGCTCAAATATTTAAGATTTATGATTAAGGAATTTTGGAAATTTATAGAATTTATACGGTTTTAAAAACTCGTAAATCATAAATTTTAAATCTTAAATCTTGGGTCTTAAGGGGCAGCCGGAAGCTATTTTTGAATGAGACTTTTGACGAGACTACTAAGTAGAATAGAATTTGATTTTTTTATTTCCGTGATTGCTTATCCACGGTATCTTTCCAATAAAATATTTATTAAACTTGTTAAAGCTACAGTATTCATAAAAGTCTCAATGAAAAATCGAAGCTTTTCAGGTACATTTTTGCGTTTTTTCATTTTATTCCTAAAGTATTTATTTGTTAGTAGTCTTGAGTAAAAATAAAACAAATTCTGCCATCCGGTTGCCCCTTAAATCTTAAATGATAAATCTAAAGTCATAATTCTTAAATCTGTGAGCATATATAGACCTTACGAGATTCATTGAAATTGCGATGGACCTAATGATAAAATATAAAACTATAAAAATTACAAAGAATTGATAATTATTTAAAAGGTTACAGACGGAGATGGGGCGGCAAAAAGAGGATTTACCCATGTCTTTAAAATTATGATTAGAGAATTCAACTTCTAAGATTTGACGTATTATTGTTTAAATAATTAGTTTATAAACACTGATGCCAGATTTATTTTTTTTTAGTTTTCGATTTTCAACTTTAAAAACTAAAATGTGAAGTTAACTAAGCATTAAATTTAATTTATTGCAAAATGATGAAAGAGATGACATGGGAAATATTACAAAGTACTGAAGAGCTCTTTCGCCAATTATGGGCTCTTTGTATTTTGCTAAAAAACGGATTAAAATAATAATCTAGCCAAATACTTTATACTTTATAATACTTTTATAATTATTCTTTCTCATCTTTTTATGCAATTTAAAAAAATAATTTTCTCTTTAAATTGTTGGAGATATGTAATCCATGTAATTTTACAAATAACTACTTGAGTTTCCTAGAATTATGAAATTTAAGCATTTTTTCAGTTAACGATGGTAGAAATTATTTTTAACGACACACACCACCACAAATTTAAAATGAAAATCCTTTAAGTTCACAAAACTTTCCAATAAAATAAAATCTATAATATAAAAACGCTATATTTCTTTTCCCTTGCAATTTTTAAAAAATATTATAAAAATACTTTTTAAGATGATTAATGATAAGCCAAATCCCTATGCATTTGCTGAAAAATATTTACTCTATAGGCTTACAATTTTTCGCAATAACAAAATCGATTAAATTTTATTTTTGCCACAATTTATTCCTTATACCCCAACCAACATTTTTTGCTCCAATTGAGCTCCAATTAATAATAAATATTTTGTAAGCCAGTAAGGCTATTAATAGATACGAAGGCTAATAATTAAAAATATTGACTTTATCTGGTTTGGCCGAGTGCACAATTTTTCCCAGTCCCGTTTCGATTGAAGCGTACAATTCCCAAGGGCTTCCCAAAATAAATGAGCGCCAAGCTGCGTTATTTTCCCCATTTAAGCGCTTTGATTCCATTTGAAAAATGATATGCCCTTCTCATCTTAACTTTGATCGCCACGTCCAGACAAAAGAAAAACCCAAATGACCTCTCACTTACTCAAAATCGATTTTCATTACGTTAATTCGATAATTCTGAACTTAAATCGTTTTAATTGCGTAAGTTTAATACTTCTCGTCTCTCGTCATGGTTACGTGAGTTAAGTAGGTAGTAAAATAAAGGGATGAAGAGAAATTAAAGGAATATTTCCACTTGATGAATGTTTGAAATTTTGTAACCGTTTGCACCGTGTTATGGGAAATGTGTAAATAAATATTGATATTGGTAAGAAAAATAGGGTAACTGGCGTAGCAATAAGGAAAATACCGTCGGCTTCTGTAAACACCAAAAAGGTTATTTAAAGAGAAAAGAAGATTTATTTAAGAGGGGAAATTTTATGATTTTCGTATTTGCTTTATTCGATAAATTAGTTTTCATAACAATAAAAATAATGTAGCCTTATGTTATAAGTTTATCCCTCCTAAAGACAGTATATTTACTTAGAAAACTAACTTACAAGGTTCTTGCAATAGTCAATAATGTCCTATAAAGATTTAATAGTAAACTTACCTTAATATTAGTTTCACATAGTTTTTTTTTAATTTTCTTTGATGAGTGAATAAGTTTTAATTGGGTACTACATTTAATTTTTATTAATTTTTAGTGAAAATAAATTAATATTTTTAATTCCAAGGTTCATCAGCTCATATTGGTTACTGGTGAAATATTCTTTAACAATTAATAAGAATAAGTTTGCTGTAAAATATTTTTTATAATTTGCGTTTATAATATTGCTTTTAAGACACCGCTAGCGGTTTCATAATGGGCCATAGCGCGCTCATTATAGCACCCGCTTACGAAGTTGGTAGCATTGGTCTGTCAAATTTGTGGTATTGATTAAAATTTTCACCAAACTTCAGTGTCATTCAACCTAACTTTTCCTAAATTTCCACCCATGAGCCAACGAGGGGCTCATGCCAATTTTTTTATGGGGGCTTTATGACACAAACTTTAATTCTTTTCATTGGCATGCAGTATAAAAACGGTGAAAATCATATTTTTTTATTACAAGATCACATGACCGTTTGAGCCCTTTGCGACCGTGCGAATCGCATGCCTACAATTTTCAAGACCAAAATTTATTTTAACTATCTTTTGGTAAAAGGCCATGCAATATTAAATCAGAGAAAATGGAAATGCAATATTCCATATGATCGGAAAGCGTGCAGGAGTTTAGTACCCGCTTTTCTTTGTTCTTATAGGGTAAATATTCTCTCTTCCAAAAGGCATGCTGTATGAAATCGGAGACCAAAAATGTCGCGAGGTCCCGGTCTATATATTAAGTTTTCATTAGCATGTCTCCATAGACGGCATCGATTAATGGACCAGGATTTGGATAATAATGTTTAATAGTCTTGATCTCTGGAAAGGGGGGGGGGGGGTATCTTGGTACAACTTGAATAAATAAATATACAGGGTCCGGCAAAAGTAACGGTAAAGCGGCTTATTCCTTTGTCCGAAAGACAGGAAAAGTCCTTGCTCATTGTTCAATTGTGTCTAACTGGTTGATGATGATAATAACCATTATCGATTCTCCCAATTTAAGACAGAACTGAACATATTCGAAATTGAGTCCTAGGTAGTGTAGTGGTTATCACACCAAACATGAGATTTGGAGATCCCAGAGGTGGAAGTTTATAACTTCTAACGTAACGAGAACGGTGGATTGTTGACTACACTACCGTGGATACAATTTCTGTCTTGTTTCCACATTATGTACGTTTTCGTGTGTAAGAGAGGGACATAAAATATCTAACGAGTCAACTCCCAACCGAGATCATGTCGTTAGAGTTTAAACTTCCACCTCAGGTTCGAATCCTGGCCAAGGACGCTTTTCAATTTAATTATTTTCCGAAAGCTATTAGTCTTTATAAGGTATTATAAAAACTACATTCTAAGATAGTTTAGAACTTTCCCATCTTTTGGGGTCTTCTGGGGTGAACTACCCCCTTTTTTAAATTGCAACCCCTATCGAGTTTCACCTCATTTTAAATGGATTCCTGTAAATCAGAAGCTATTATGTTGTTTTGTAAAAATCTTATTAAAGATTAAGGGCCGGTTTATTCACCTTGCAGTAATGTGTTCAGTAGTGTTACCAGGGAGTTATTTACATGTAAAAGTGATCAGTAAATTAAATTATTTAATATATTCAATTTACTGAAAGGTTTTCACCACTGGGTGTTGAATAAATATTTATTTTTATGAGTAAATATATTATAAATTGAGCTCTCAGTAGCGAAAACCCTTCAGGGAATTCAGATTACCGAATAGTTTAATTAACTGATCACTTTTACATGTAAATAACTCCCTAGTAACACTACTGAACACATTACTGGAAGGTGAATAAATCGGCCCTAAGTGTAAGAATTTTTGTGAATTTATTACATGACATCAAATAATACCTAATCTTGAAACTAATAAAAAGTAATTAATTTGGCCTTAGCCGAAAGTTATTACAACTGCCCATTAAATAAGTTAATGAAATTAAACACCAAATTTTCTTACAGGTCAAAAATAAAGTTTTTACTTTTTATATTTTATAACAAAAATGCTTAAATTGTCGGCCTTCTTCAATTTCTCAGAAACCCAAGACCACTTGTCGCCAGATAAGGCGAATTTTGTACATTTTGGAGCAAAAGGTGACAAAAATTCTTAAACAGACAACTTTTAACAAACCAATATAATAACTTTTAGTTTGCAGGAATATGTTTTTCTTTTTATTCCCTTTAAAATTAGGTGAAACTCAATAGGGGCTGCAATTTAAAAAAAATGGGGTAGTTCTCCCTACAAGACACTCCAAAAGATAGGAAAGTTCGATACCATTTCAGAATGTACGAATGTAGTTTTTATAATACCTTATTAGTATGCTAATCTTTGAAAATAAAATATTGACGCAGTCAAAAAATTCGCCGCTGATCAAAGTCATCTTTATTACTTAGGGTGGGAAATATTTGGGAAATATGTAGTAAATTTTACGTCGGTATTACGTAAATTTAACGTAATTAACTTATAGGTAATTTCCTTAAAAGGCGACACTAATTAGGGAAACTTTACGTCGAATCTACAGTTTTTGCCCCAAATATTTAATTATTACATAAAATACAAATTCAAGATGTAGTGTCGGTCCAGTCGAGTAAGTCATCTAACGAGTCAACATGCTTCTATTGTAAAGTCAGTGTGAAAAACTACGTCTCTTGTTTAGAGTGCGAAAAGGACATCAAGTAAACGCAAGATGAAGATGTTGATAGATTACAGTATAGAAAACTGTCTTCTTCGTAAGTTAACCCAAGCAGAAACCAAAGTTGTGAAAATATTGTTATACTATTATAATACAATTTTAAAAGATTATGGTAAGTTTGTGTACAATATTGTGGAATCAGCAAATGTTCATCGGTGATAATATTGTGTTGATATTATGGTGGGACATTACCACAAGTTATGGTACGTGTCTGTCACAATATACTTACACGTCAAAAAAAAGAGATCTTCCATTCAGGAAACATAGTAATCATTGTTATTCAAATTATCTACCTACTCAAATTTTTCATTATAAATAAAGTAATTTATGACCGAGTGAATATCCGCATAAAATTATCGATGTATTTGATAATATTATAAAATGTGGATTGTGACTTTTTACTTCAAAATTGTACACATAAAAAAAAATAATATTGTATTATATTGTTTTCAGAATTTTTGCTCAACATTGTGTACACATTAAAAGTATGTACTTCATACAATATTGTAATAAAATATGAACACAATATTTTGACTAGGTAGAATCACTTCAGAATCTTTAGGCACAATACTAGAACAATATTTAAACTACAACATTGTCAGAATATTTCCCAAACATTTCCCGAACATATTGTTACACAAATCTTTGTACAATATTTTCACAACAATTCCATACGATCTACAATATTTACATGTTCCTAAAATATTAGCACGTTCCAACCACAATTTTTATTTCTGCTCGAGAATGGTAGGAAAAACGAAAAAAACCCCTCCTAAGGGACAAAATTAATTATCTTACTAAAAACATTAAGGCTCTCTTTTCAGTGTATTTACAGTTGCCTTACCGACCATTTACATTTGGGTGTTATTTTCTTTAATGCTGTAAAATTGTGGAAAATTTGCATTACGATAAAAAAATATAAACAATATTGATCAATTTGAAATATGGTCACTCAAAAGATCTTTTTAGATGTAATATCAATAAAAATAATTTGCAGGAACCTGTACAACGTAGGTCGCGCAAATAAATTGTTTTTACTGAAATTATTACCTAAAAAGACCTTTTGGGTAACCAAATATATTTCAAGTTGATCATTATTGTTTATATTTTCTTATTGTAATACGAGTTTTACGTAATTTTACTGCTTTAAAGAAATTAACACCCAAATGTAAATAGCAACTTTACATACACTAAAAAGATAGCCTTAATAGTAACGAAAATGAAAAAGAGCCTGCAACCAACATTGCAATACAATCCTTCGCGCCATCAAACGAATTTTCGAAAATTTCGCGACTATTGTTAAAAATTGCAGTTATTTACAACGCGAACCCTACCCTTAAGGTCGATTTATAACGATACATAAACACAAGGACTTAAGATACCTAAAATTTCAACTATACGTTTTTAATGCTACCATTTATAACATATGCCTAAGAACCATAACATAAGAAATAAATTCATTTCATTTCTTAAGTTCTTAGGTATTTATGTCAAATTTGCGCATGCGCCCCGAACAGACTTGAAGTTAGGAAGTAGTTCATTTCACTACAACAATTGAACTATATGAGGTTAGAATTATGCTTAGAATCATATTTGTGTTGTGTTTCCAATTGTTAATAAAGATGGAACAATTTAAATTCGAAGTAAAATTCTTTGAAGCTGTTCAGCAATACAATTACATTTAATTATTTCTTTTTCATCTTCATGTAGCAAAGCAACTACTCCCAAAACTACTGAAATTTTTTTAAATATGAATTCATTTCGCATTTTAATTTAACTCTACCCAATACTAATGAAAATAGGTTAGATTCTTATGTCAAGTTATAAATAGGGAAAATTATGTATCTTCGTCCTTATATATGTTTATGTATAGTTATAATAATGTGTTATTTACACCAAATGCCACATAAATGAGTACACTACGAATAACGTCGTCCCTAATCATAACACAAGACAAAATGATCATTTAAGGATACCATTTTTACATCTAAACATCACATGTACCGGCATAAACTACATATTACTGAGTTAAACTTTTTATCAACTCTCACCTAGCATAAAAACATTGTCGATTCAAGCTTTTAAGTCTAAGGTTAAGCAGCTTCTTGTTGAAATGTGTCCCTTTTCAGTGCAAGATATATTATCTAGCAATTTAATGTAATTAATTCAAGTATACGTATTATCCTTTCTTCTTTTGTTGATATGTGTAAATGTATTTGTACACATTAGCACGTAATAAATTTATTTATTTGTTTAAAATTTACGTAACAACGACGTAATTATTATAGGGCACGACGACTTGATATACCTAATTTACGTTAAGTCGATGTAAATTCGACCAAAATTGTTACATGAGGTCTATATTTCAGTCGGAATTCCTGCTGAAAAGGTGATCTATTAATGAAATGAACTTTAAGTACAATTTATTTTAGTATTGCTATTATTCAAGAGTGGTTTTAATAATCGAAAATAATTTTAATAAAAAAATACATTTTCTTAAGATTTGAAAAAAAAATTGGTCACAAACATACCAATATACAGGGTGGCCCACCCAGGTTATTTCGAAAACCAATAATTTTTGAAAAAAACCCTGAAACCGATCAATTTTTATTTGGCGGGGGACCAATTTTTATGGTAACGCAGGGGCAACCCGTCACCCATTTATGCAGGGAAATACCTTTTCAGAAATCTTAAATGGCAATAGGGGTCGAGTGATACATCATTGTAAAGCTCCTACTATTCTCTATAAAGCGGTCATATAATTTTTTTAATTTGATGGAATATTTGAGAAGTTATAGCATTTTCACGTTAGGCGTGTAAAACGTGTTTTTAACAGGTGACATGGGCTAAAAAGGGTTTTATAGCTTGATTTTGCTAAAAATAATTATAATCATACTGTTGTACCCAACCATGTGTGTAGATATTTATTTCTAAAATCAACTAATTTTAGTTTTAAATTAATTAATAAAATAAAGTAAAATAATAGGTAATTCCTTGAAACACTCACTTCAATTTTAATTTCATATTTATTGTTTATTGTACTTTTAAATTCAATTCTTAGAAGATTATAATCCAGCTTTTTCAGTCTATTTACCTGTCATTTTATCTATTCTTTTATATTTAATTTTATTACTTAGAATAGGTCATTTAGATTTAAGATGTATTATAAACCTACCTAGAATTACAACTTAGGGTAGGTCATTAAGATCATTTATGGTTCAGATTTAGTAAGAAGAAGGGTCCGGGTATTTCCAAAATTAAGATGATTATTGACCTTTTCCCCACCCTTGGAATACAATTTTATGTTTAGGTTTTAAGGTTTAGTTTCAGAAGCTACACAGTTCCAATTCGGAGTTCCAATTCAGAGTTCCAATACAGAGTTCCAATTGAGGGTTCCAGTTAGACATCGGTCCTGACAAGCTTTAGTTAAGTTAGTTAAGTCTTGTAAAAATTAAATAAACAGTAAATTCGGAAAAACTACGCCCATCTTTTATTTAAATAAGTGCTGTGACTTCTAGAGCAGAAGAGCAGTACGTCTTGTGAACAAGTTTTCACGCGATCACAACAATACTTTGATTCCCCATTTAATAAGGATTGGCCGGTTTCAGAGTCTTTTTTTCAAAATACTTTTAGTTCCCACCCAGGTTATTATGAAAAAAAGTAATTTTTGAAAAATGGCCTGAAACTGATCAATTTTTATTTAGTGGGGGACCAATGTATGGTTGTATTTATTTTTATTGTAACTTTTAACAAAATGAAGCTTTAAAAGCCTTGTTAATGCATGTTACTAGTTAAAAACGAGTTTTAGATGTTTAACGTGAAAATGCTACATCTTCTCAAATATTGCATCGAATTAAAAAAAAAATGACAGCTGTATAGAGAAATAGTAGGAGCTTTACAATGATGTATCACTTGACCCCTATTGACATTTAAGATTTCTGAAGGGGCAGTTTCCCCCAATAACTGGGTGAGGGGTTGTCCCTTGCGTTACCATAAAAATTGGTCCTCCGACATATAAAAATTGACCGGTTTCAGGGTTTTTTTTTTCAAAAACTATTGGTTTTCGAAATAACCTGGGTGGGAACTTTTAGTTGGGCCACCCTGCATGTTTTTTAATAACGTACAAAAAATGGGTGTTATACATTTAAAATAAGAAAGTTGATGTCATTTCTGGTGAAACTGATTTTTGTATTCCTTTTAATCTGTTTTCTTACCCCTTATAACATACTAAAGTTTCAATTTTGTATTTTCATAAACAAAAATAACAGGGGTGGTCCTAGTTTCGCGTACACCCGATGTATTGGTGAACACTATGAGTAGTTCAGTTAAGGAATTAAGGTGTATGAGACGAAACAAATATTCCATGTGAAAATTGTTGCACTAAACCTATTTTTAAATAATACATTGTGAGTTGACGTTTATTGTTTAAACTGTATTATGAATATGAAATAAATCATAAAATATTATAATAAAATAAAAATAATATTCTTAAACTGTCTTTTTAAAGTTTTCCGAGAAGAAATATAAGAAATAACCGTCTCAGCATAAGCATCCATATAAAACTTATAATTTTCTCATATAATATAGACACAGCACTTTTGAAAAATCTCCTTTTATATTTATGACAAAATTTATCGTTGAAATTCTAAATCTGCTTGCTTAAAATTTAGGTCTTCGTTTCAGCAAATGCTCCCAATCAATAACACAACAGGATCAAACTTGAGTGAACCTTTGGATGCAAGAATCGTGCATGTAAGACCTTTTCTTCGCTCGAATACAGTCCACTCGTTACGTTTAGCCCCCAATAAATCGAAGTGTAGAGAGAGAGACGTATTTGCCAACTTTGCACTCAAAATCTTACATTGGAATCTAGGATATCTCTTAACATGAGCAGGATAAAACGAGCGGCGAGAGTAATCCTTTTAAGCTCCGACAACATCGTATTACCTTAAGCTCCACTATATTTAATGTGCCTAACGAATAATGAAATTGAATAATTAAATACTAAAAAATGGGTAGAAGTTGTTTATTCGACCGGTTAAAGCGCATCGCAAGGCCAATTTTGTAAAAAGTTTCTGTAATCTTATAAAAGCACGCTTCATTTAATTTTGATCCGTGTCGAAATATTACAAAAGCTTACCTTTAGCCTCGTACGTATAAACAAATTCAATTCCCAACCTTGCTTGGCTTAAAAATATAACAACGACAATCTTGTTCCTACTTCCTACATGCATAATATTAAAATAAAAACACAATTTTTTGTTAAACCCGAGGGTTTTGAATTTTGCAATTTCTACCTTGTAGGGGATAAGAGGTATTTGGGGTGAAACCGCAATCCGTCATTATTGCGGCCTGAGGGTGCAGGCTTATCTTCGGCTTAGCGACTTGCATACCACGCACTTGCAAGATACGCAAGATCGGTCAGTACCCTCCACCTTCACCCTCCGGTAATATAATCGTAACCGCCGCGACCAAATTGCGGTCGTAAAGTTTTCCTTCAATGGCCAAACGTTAAGACTTTTATGCCCTCTGAAATTTTCTACCTACTTTACTTTATCGCTAAACATGACCGCACTACTGCCGTACGCATTTATCAAGTCTCATGAGAATCCACTGTAAAAACAAGAAATACCACTTTTTCTTTTACGTTGGAACACAATGAAGGTGTCATTCAACGAATAAATATTGAAGACACAAAATATTTTATTGCTACTCATAAACAAACAACTAAAAGCTATACACAATAAAAATATATTTAACGATTGTTAAATGATATACCTACTTCATGACTTATCAAATCCTGAAAGTTAAAAGTCCGAGACGACATTTCTAATGGAAGCATTGAGTTCGTCCAAATAATTTATGTTACATTACAAATATTTCTTTACCTTTCAAAACGTGCATTAGTTTTTAAAGGAAATCAAAGGTTGAAAATTGTATGGAACTATGTGAAATAAAAGCTTGAAAAACGAATACCAATTCATGAACATGAAAAACTAATTTGGTAACTTTTCATTTTTAGTTTATTGTAGATCGAGTAACGCTTTAAGTAGTTTGGAGGGTTGCATACAAATTGGGTCTCCTTTTTGCAGGTAGTTTTTAAGCATGATTTCGTAATATCTAAGGTTAATTCTCCTATTCTCGGTTGGGAGATAGTTGTTACCTAAATTTTGTAATCTACGGTAATGGCAACAGCTGTTCGGAGCTACTCTCCCAACTACTCATCAAAAGTGTTTCCGGTCGTTAGATGAAAATCTTCTTAATTCTAAAGTATCCCCATTTTACTTCGCTTCTATTACCTGATTCTTACCCATCTTATTTTCAGAAGAAAATTTGCAATATACAGGGTGTCCCATTTAAATATTTTGAATACCAATTGATTCCTTATTCTTTAAATATACAGGGTTAAAAAGTAGAGCAAATTTTATCAAGAAAACACCAAAACAGTAGGGGTCCATCTTTTATGGTTTGAAAGTTACAGGGGTTTGAATTTGGCATCGCCCGTTTTTGTCAGAAATCAGTAAATGATCAATAGTTGCTTAATAATCAATTTTTATAAGCAAAACTTAAATTTTGATGGCTTTTGAAAAAGTTGTATTATTAGATAATAACAAAAATGAAGGCGCACCTCAATTGTAACTAACTATGCTTAGAATCAATTCTCATAGGAGTAAGTTTAGAAGGCTCTAATGAATGCATAAAAAGAGTTAGGGTTTCAAAAATTTTCATAATTTCTAGAGAATTTAAGGAACTTTTAGAAAATTAAAAAAAAACAAGGCTTTAATAGGTCATATCTTGGAGAAAATTCAAAAATTGCTAAAAAAACAATTTTGTCTGAATTTTTTTTTCTTTTCGATTTTTTTTAATACTTGATAAACGATTTGTGTTTTATCATTATTACCAATGGAAAGAAGATACTTTCAGCTTTAAAATTATATTTTTTTTAAATCTTTGTACTAAGTTTTTAAGCAGCTATTGATCATTTACTGATTTCTGGCAAAAACGGGCGATGCTAAATTCAAACCCCTGTAACTTTCAAACCATAAAAGATAGACCCCTACTTTTTTGGTTTTTTCTTGATAAAATTTGCTCTACTTTATAACCTTGACGTTTGGTGAACCATGAACGGGACACCCTGTATTTCATTCAAAAGTTGCAAAGTTTCGAAGGGAAATTTAATAATGCTATGGGTTTTTAATTTTTATGGAATTTAATGGTTTTTTTGAATGGTAACCCATAACACAAGTCAAAGATGAAAAAATTATCTTGAATAATGGGTTTTTTTGGGCGCTGATTACTGGAAAAATAATGAAAAACTTCTATCACGTACAGTTTTCCCAGAAAATATTTTAGTTTTTACGAATTTAATAAATAATTCACTGACTCAAAAGTTGGTTTTTTTAAATAGAATTTTTTTATCGCAGCCAAAGCAGTAAAGATTTTTTAAAGAAATTTTGTATACGTACATTTGAATACTGAACGCTCAGTTGGTAAAAATTTAGTTAATCCTCGACTTTTGTGAATTATGTTTGAGAGAAGAAAAAGACAAAACAGTCAACAACTTTTTGGGTATTTAAAAATTTTATATAAAAATCATTTTTATGTACAACGTTGGCCGTAATTAAGAAAATATTTAAAAAAGAATCAACTTTAGAAGCTTATAACTCTTCAGGGGTACATTTTTTATTTAAATGGTTTTGGTCATACTTATTTTTAGGTCTAGTACCTCCAGTTAAGCGTTGTCGGTCGAATTTTGCGACACTCTGTATACTACAAACCCTCACTAAGAAAGATTTTTTTTCCAAAACCCACTCTAAGTGGCAGAATTTTCTACTCTCTTTCTTATTGTATTTATAATTCGGTAAATCAAGCTAAAGAGGTTCGTACTCAAATTGGTATCGACAGTTGTACGAGATTTTAAATATTGACGTATAGTGAAGAGGGAGATAACTATACTAATGAATCTATTTATTCTCTGGAAATGTTAAAATTCAATACGTATAGAGCAAGTTGTGAATTAGTGGGTGCAGCAGGAGAGATAGTTTGGTGTACTGAGTCCCGCCTATTCGTAAACTTCAGTTCATGGGAAATCATTACAATGTAATTAAAGAGTTATATTGGACGGAAAATTTGGTTTCTTCTGCTACTGTAGATTCTATAGTGTAGAATCTCAAACTAAAATAAGGAAACGTGCTCGCTTTTCTGATAATACTAGAGGAACTCAACTCAAAAAAGGTTAAACAAAATATGTGTCAAAACATCCAGATTATCATAAAGCTGCCGTTAAAAAGAATACACAAACAAATTCGGAGGTTAATAGAGCCGCTGTTCAAAAATATACCCAAAAACATCCAGAGGTTAATAGAAGAGCTGCTCCTCGTTAAGATCTTTTCAACAAAAGAAGAATTGAACGAAGGGCATTTTCTTGGTTAATAAAGAAGAATTGTGGGTTTTGCTACGATCCACATATGGCATATACAGACACGATTCAGCTATAAAAATTGGTTCCATGAACGTTAAAAAGGCACCTACCATGTGCTGTAGTAAGTCAAAAGTGCAATTATCTTCATTTGAAAAATTCCCTGAACCATTAATTAGCCTTATATTTGAAGTTAACACATAATTCAGTAATTTTATAAAAAAAAGTTACTTCAGACATTCTATACTATCTTGACATTTTCATAAATTCGTCGACTTTCCTAAAATCGCAATTATTGTAATTAAAAAGTTCTCTTGGGCTGAAAACGTGGTTTCTTCGGCTGCTGAAAAATATCAAACAAAAAAATAATACGTCGAGCTTTTTTGATAGTACTAATAGAAGAACTCAACTCAAAAAATCTCAAACAAAATGTGTGTGTTAACACATCTAGAGCATCATAGAGCTGCTGTTAAAAAATATTCAATAAAAAAATCCGGAGGTTAAGCTAACTTGAGGCACTTTCTTGGTTATGAATATAGTATTATAGCAAAATCGATTTTGAGCAAAACTTCACTTTTTTGTAAAGTTACCTTACGAGATGAAAAAACGGTTATCATTTTTGAAATCAGCACTAAAAGTTATATCAAAATCATCATCCCATTTACGAGGCGGAGGAAACTAAACCTACAAACGCCTAAACTAAATGGACAAAAATCGACTTTTCCAATGAGACAAAATATCTCGGAGTTCTCTTAGATAGTAAGTTGTCTTGTAATCCACATGTCGACAAAACCATTTCCAAAGCTACTGCTGCCATATGGACATGCCGCAAACTCTTCGGAAAAACATGGGGAGTCCAACCAAAGATGGGCTACTGGTTATACACCACGATAGTGAGACCCATCGTCACATATGTCTCCTTGGTGTGGTGGACGAAAACGAAAGAAAACTACCACGCAAAACAAGCTGCAGAAACTGCAGCGGTTAGCGTCCTTGGGAATCACAGGAACTATGGTAACCACACCCTCGGCGGCCGTGGAAGTAATGCTGGACCTTTCTCCACTATATCTGCAGGTACGGAAGGAGGGCCTGCTAGTTGCCTTAAGAAATTCCCAAAACAAAAACCTTAAAAGTGGAAACCTGCAAGGCCACTTGAAGATTCTGGAATCTCTGGAACCAGACTTCATAACTAAACCATCGGATATAATGCCGAGCAGTTTTGACTCTGAAACTCCATTTAAAGTGGTTGTCCAAGACCGTCAAATGGTAAAACACACGTTAAATCACTTAGATCCCAAGGCAACCTTGTGATTCACGGACGGATCCAAATCCAATAGAGTAATAGGTATAGGGTATAGGCATATATGGACCCAGATATAGGGTTTCCATGGCCTTGGGAACTTCCCCAACTATTACGCAGGCAGAAACTCTGGCTGTGGAATTATGTGCCCAGGAGTGCTTACCACGGAGACTCAAAGAAGCACGAATATACATATTGACCGACAGTTAGGCAACGATTCGGACTTTAAAGGCCCACACCCTTGAGTCCAAATTGGCCTGAAAATGTCGACAATCCCTGAAGCAACTGGCAAAAGGAAACAAATAATGTCCCGCTGGTGTCATACTCCGGGTTCAAGACAGGTGCAGAAATTCATTGAATACTCGCCCAAGAAAGCCACAAAGCTTGTCGACCTAAGCAGGAACAAAGTGAGGCTCATTGCAGGCCTTTTAACTGGACACTGCCCATTGAGGTATCATCTCAACAAAATGGACCAGTCAGAAATTAAAACTTGCAGTTTCTGTGGCCTAGAAGATGAAACTTCGGACTTCGGAGCACAGCATTTGCGAATGCGACGCATTAGCTCGCACTAGATTTGATCACTTTGGCTGGACAACTCTAATTCCAGACGAAGTCAAGGCTATGCCTCCTAAGGATCTAATCAGCTTTATTAAGCATTTAGATATCCCAGGACTCCAGTAGAGTAAGGGTTGAACAAAAGATCAAAATGGTGGCAGTTCGGTAAGGCTCATTTGCAGCCAATCGCCCTCCTATATAATCTAATCTACATCAAAATCAGGTGTCAAATTAAAACAATTTTTATAAAGTATTTTTTGCAGACGTGTGTATTTCTTTTTAGATAACTAAACTAAAAAAAAATTATTAAAAATGACCTTCATAATGTCCTTGGCGCTTATCTTTAATTTTAAAAAACTAAATTTCCCTAAAAATACTTCTAATATATTTTTTAATGTTGAAAAAATGCGGGACACCCTGAATAGCACTATACAGGTAAATGTCGTTTTGCGCCGGTTCGATTTATGCCGATTCGCAATTACGCCGGTTGGTGTCGGCGTGGGATTTTCCGAGTTTTCGAGTTAGTTTTCGTTTTGTTTCTAAGAAAAATAAAAATATATGATTATATTTTTTATTTTCTTATAAAATTAAAAGAATATTCAATTTGCAGTTTCATTATGGGTGACAATAGTGATTCAAAACCCAAATATTGTGCGAAAAAAGTACGAAAAATGTTCATTTAACGCCCATTTTTTTACGCCGGTGTCGTTCGGAACGGAACTCCGGCATAAAACGAAGTTTACCTGTATTTAATTTTGGCACAAGAAGCTTACACTACAAGGGATTTGTAAAACTTGCAAACTTATTAATCACTCAAGGACTATTATCAAAGATAAAATATGTTCCAGGTACAATTAAGTAGAATTATTTTTAATTAGAAAGGGATTTAGATCAGAATGAAGATCACGATATTTCTTTATTCAACTTTATTCTTAAGATACTTAAATACATCAACTCAACACAGTAGTAGTTCACACTTCACCGAATTATTTTTGTTTATTAAATAATTCCAGAGCGAATTCCAGAGAAAGTTAAGTACGAAATACAAAATACAGGATGTCCTGCTACGTGTTACCTTTTTGTTTGTTGAATTTCATCAAAACTGTTGCCAAGAACATTGTAAATAGAGGTAGAGATGAAATTTTACATTTTATAAATTTGGTGTAACATTTTATACAAGTGGTCATTCAGGTTTATTAAAAAAATGCGGGTAAAAATGATTTTTTGAATTATTAACATTTAAGATCTACCATAAAATATTGTAACTAGCTATTAATAATCTCAAAAAAATACCTTATCATTTCTCGATTATTAACAAACTCGTTGGTTTAATAACTTCGAAATAGCTATAAATTTATTATAACAAATTTCTATTTTAATATTTTATTATTAAATGTAAATTAGGTATCTATCCTTAGGAAGAACAATTTTGAGATAAACAAATATAGTTGTAAATAGATTACAGCAGAGATTATTTTATTTTAAAATATCTTTTTATTCCGGAAAAACTGAAATACTGAATTGAAGTTTTCCAACCCTCACTGGGGATTTCTTTCCCTATAGACTTTAGATTGCTGCAATCCAGTTGCAAGTTACAGGTAAATTTATTTTTGAATTCACTGTGAATATTTTTCACACAATTAGAATGTACCACGAGAATATGTATAATGAATTTTCGATCTGGAAATGTCAGTATAATTTTTATAAAGTGAAAATGAATTTTTAATGTTATAATATGACACCTCTTGCCTCATGTTTCATGTCTCACATCTCACATTTATTAGTTATATTACAAGGAGAACTCACGAATATTATTTTTAGCAAGTTTTTTGCAGCAGCAAAAGAATAGAGAAAGACATGAACAACCAAAAACGTAAAAATTTACTTTAATATTTACTAAAAAATATAAATGATATAGAGGGTGTCCCAATTTCAGTTGCATGGGTATCTTTGTTATTAATAAAGTTACAGATTCGGGTAAATGGGTAATGTTTGGCAGTTTTTTATATTTATTCAGATGCCGTTAAAAAATCAAATATTCCAAGCGATTCCGAAGATAAACGGAAAAAATCGAAAAATGCATTTTTTTAAAAAGTCTATTATTTCTTTAACTACATTAGTTACAAAATAATACTCGGTTTTCAAGATATCAATAGCAACTTTCTTATTTTAAATAGACGCCATATTGCATTACAATCACAATCCATCTTCGAAGTAACAATTAAATTAAGTTATCTATGACTTTTGGACAGGACTTCTTTAAACAAATGATAATTCAAGCTGTAATTTTAGATTATTGTATAGGATATAAGTCCAAAATTTGTCATATTGTTCATTTAGGTAGTAGAAAAGTTGCCATTTGTAAATGATTAATCAATCACTAAAACTTATTAATTCTAACTTGATGTACAATAAACAGATACAATAATCTAAAGTGATAGCTCAAAAATTTAATTCAAATAATGTCAAATATTTCATAGTCCATTACTTCAAACATGGATTGTAATCCATTGTTGAAAGCAAAAAAAAACTAATTTACTTCTGGAAAAATTCAATATGATGCCTACTTAAAATAAGAAAGGTGCTATTGATATCTTGAAAATCGAGTTTGTCGCATGCTTGTTAAAAACATTTTTATATTAGTCTTTGCGAAACTTTTATCCTAAACATTTTTGTAACTTTTCTAGTTAATGAAATAATCGACTTTTTCCAAAATTTCATTTTTAGGTTTTTTTCGTTTATCTTCGGAATGGTTCGGAATTTTTGATTATTTTAGATGTCATCTAAATAAGTATAAAAAACTGCAAAGCCTTGTCCATTTAACCGAATCTGCAACATTATTAATAACAATAAAAGACACCCATGCAATACAACCCAAATTAGGACACCCCGTATAAGTCTTCACTTTTTCGAACTATTGTTAAAGGTACGTGACTGATAGTAACATTAATCTGGTTATAAAATTTCACATGGAACAACCGAACTAACAATGAACAGATATTGAAATATTACGTACAAACTTAAATAATTTACATATGCGAAAAAAAGAGAACAACCAATTTTTATTTAACAACATTTTACTTTTTAAAAGATAACAATCAATGATAGGCCACTCAACAATCAAGAAAAACTATTAAAATTCAAGTGTCTATGATTTGATAGTGATAGATTTTGCTAAGGTTATCACAATCTGTTTTTAAGTTGACACAATTATTACTGGGTTTTTTTTATGAAAAACATTTCACTAATTAATCTCTTGTAATAACCCGGTTCCACATCTAAAATCTTCGTTTTCTCAAAATCAAATTCGTGATTTGACTGAAAATGATGTTATCTAAGCTTGGTTTTATTTGCTTTTTTCTTGTTTATTAGGAGGCAATCATAGGAATGACTATACAAACGTTTTTTTTAAATATTGGCGGGTTTGATCTATATATGTAATATCAATCCCTTGCAAGGGATTTGATAAATTAGGTTTTATTGTTGGTCTTTTTGTAATTTAGACTTAAGTTTAGCAAATAGTTTTTTATTCAACGCCAAATTGTAAAAACAAATGTTGTATTGTTCAGAGGATAATACCTTTTTAATTCGGTGTGACAATCCTTTTATATAAGGAATTTTAAAAAACGATTTGGTTATACTACCAGTGTCTAAAATCGAACCCTTCGAAACATTACTACTGTTGTTATCTTTTTTAAAATTGTTAAAAACAGAGTTTATTAAACCCATGGGGAATCCATTGAGCCTTAACTGATTTTTGAGATCTTTCATGTTTTTTGTTTTGAATTTCTCGTCTGAAAAAGTTAATATCTTGTTATAATTTTGAAATACTATATTTAATTTTTGATTTAAGGGGTGAGTATATTTAAAGTTCAGTAACCGTTTCGAATCTGAAGGTTTTGAATAAATATCAAATATTATCCTATTGTTACCCTTGAAATTATTTAAAAGTAATAAGTCCAAAAATGGTAATCTATAATCTACCTTCCTCTTCAAACTCAATTGTAAATTGAATATTGTTGTCTATGGAATTGAAAACGTTTAAAATTCGATCAACTTTGTCTCTTGGTACAATAGATAGACAGTCTTCTACATATACATATGTATACCAAAAAAGGACGGTTCAAAATCTAACTCTTTCAACGCACACGCAATTATTTCATCCATCACCAAGGCTGAAAGGACAGGACTCAACAATGGGACATCCGAAAATTTTGGAGTAGAACTGTTGATCATGCATAAAATAACTAGTATCAAAAATCAACTATACAGGGTGGGCCAACGAAAACGAAACAGACGTGTTTTAAAATAGTTAATAAAAAATTTTGAAAAAACGCTCGGATAGGTCAACTTTGGTTTCGAGGGGGACATATTTTGCAATAGAAGTGATTCAAAAATACATTCACCCCTGTGCCCTATGGACACAACCCCTATAATTTTAATAGGGATAGTGGGGTAAGTAATACCTTGTTAGAAAGATCTTTTTACTCAGAGTAACATATAAAAAAAAAGTTAAATCGATCGATTCGTTTTAAAGATATTCAAAATTTAGAGAAGTAGAGATTTCATGTCTTTTAAAATTGTGCTATGAACACCACGCCTTCAATTTTAAGTGTTTTGATAAGGTAAGTTATACCGTTTCGAGAGGGACATATTTTGCAATAGACCTGATTCAAATATCCATTCATCCCTCGCCCTTTGGACACAACCCCTAAAAATTTAATAGGGATGGTGGGGTAAGTAATACCTCGTTAGAAAGATCTTTTTACCCAGAGTAACATGCCAAAAAAAAAGTTAAATCCTTCGATTCGTTTTGAAGATATTCAAAATTTAACATGTAGAGTTTTCATGCCTTTAAAATTGTGCTTCAATTTTAAGTGTTTTGATAGGGTAAGTAATACCATGTAATACCTCCTGGGAAAGATCTTTTAACCCAAAGTAACATACAAAAACATGTAAAACGCAATTTATTTTCATTTTCTATAAAAGAGAGATTTTAAAAAACAAATTTAAATTTATTCGAGGAATTGTTTAAAATTTTGTAACATCTGGAACATAACAATGCAAAACATAAAACGATTTATAACCACATTGAGATTCTTTTTATCAGTTGTATTTTGTATTAGTGGTGATTTTCATCGTGTTAAAACTGTTTATGACTTATTATTAGAAATCAACATTTAAAATTTTGTGAACTTCTGTAAAAGCTTCTGCTTGCAATGGTTTATACAATTCCAGAAAGGATTGAATTAATCACTTTTTATTTTAAAAACGATGGGAATACTCATCGTGCAGCTAATTTATTTAATGAACAACATCCAAACAAACATTGTAACCGAAAATACGTTCTGGAGTTGGTTGCTAAATTTAAAAATACTGGTTCTGTTGGTAATAAGAAACGCGATTCTGGTAATGTTCATCCAATAAGAAATGAGGTCGTTGAAATAGGTGTTTTGGGACATGTTGCTCCAGATCCAACTTTAAGCACAAGAAAACTGGAGACGGTGACTAACATCAGCAGAACAACCATTCGCCGAATATTGAAAGGTCAAAAATATGATCCCTATAAAATTCATTTAATTAAATGAAGATGATTTTGATAGGCGACTGCAATTTTGTGAGGTGATGACGGAACGGATAATTGCTGATGAAAATTATCTTTATAATATCTGTTTTTCTGATGAGTGCACTTTTTTCTTAAACTCAACCGTTAATCGTCATAATTGTCGATATTGGTCAGATGAGAATCCTAGGGTATTTCATGAAGTTCACAATCAAACTCCTCAAAAATTGAATGTGTGGGTTGGAATTTTTGGAGACCGTCTTATTGGTCCTTATTTTCTAGATGGCAATCTAACAGGGGATATGTACTTGGATCTACTTCAAAACTTTGTTCATCCATTTCTTGACGATATTATCGAAAATGACGATCGTTATTTAGAAGACCATCTGATTTTCCAACAAGACGGAGCCCCTCCTCATTACACATGGCCTGTTAGGGAATTCTTGGATACGACGTTTCCTGGGCAATGGATTGGGCGTAGAGGACCTTTGGAGTGGCCGCCGCGATCTCCCGATCTTACTTCCCTTGATTTTTTCCTTTGGGGGCATTTAAAAAGTAAGATTTACGCAACGGAACCAGGATCTCTAGCAGAGTTACGACAGAGAATTATTAATGAATGCCGAGAAATTACTGCTGAGAATTCGCTATGAGCAAAATTTGTACGTTTGCATGGAGGTTGGTGGAACTCAATTCGAACATTTAATAAAATAATAAAAACATCCTTGAAAGTGTTAAGTTTTCTTCAAAAAGATTAGTTAAGTTTAGTTTGGTTAAATAAAAAATAATGTGCAATACTGTTTTATTTTGAATTCTTTAAAACAAACCAATCGATTTCGCTTTTGTTTTTTTGTATGTTACTTGTGGTAAAAAGAACTTTCCAAGGAGGTATTACTTACCCTATCAAAAGACTTAAAATTGAAGGCGTGGTGTTCATAGCATCTTTAAAACGAATCGACCGATTTAACTTTTTTTTATGTTACTCTGGGTAAAAAGATCTTTCCAACGAGATATTACTTACCCTACCATCCCTATTAAAATTTTAGGGGTTGTGTCCAAAGGGCGAGGGATGAATGGATTTTTGAATCAACTCTATTGCAAAGTATGTCTCGAAACGGTATTACTTACCTTATCAAAACACTTAAAATTGAAGGTGTGGTGTTCATGACACAATTTTAAAAGGCATGAAATCTCTACTTGCTAAATTTTGAATATCTTTAAAACGAATCGATCGATTTAACTTTTTTTTTGTATGTTACTCTGGATAAAAAGATCTTTCCAACGAGGTATTACTAACCCCACCATCTCTATTAAAATTTAAGGGGTTGTGTCCATAGGGCGCAGGGATGAATGGATTTTTGAATCAGCTCTATTGCAAAATATGCCCCCCTCGAAACTAAAGTTGACCTGTCCGAGCATTTTTTCAAATTTTTTTATTAACTATTTCAAAACTCGTCTGTTTCGTTTTCGTTGGCCCACCCTGTATACAATCTGTGAAAAGGTCACAACCAATTTCAATGAAATCTCGAATTATATTCCATTTTCTTTCTTTAACTTCTAAAACTTTCTCTTTGGATACATTAGTAAACAGAGATTTTACACCCAATTAAATTAACTTATCATTCTCAGACACATTAATATTGGATAACTTCTCTTTTAATTCTATACTATTCGTGATATTATATTTCAACAAAGGTACGACATTATTTAAAATTTTACCCAAAAATTTCTGGAGGTTGTAAGAAATACCATCTATACAGGACACTATTGGTCTTAGTGGTCTATCAAGTTTGTGAATTTTGGGCAAACCATAAATTCTAGGTGGTAGGGGGTTTAGAGAAATTAATTTATCTCGTTCCTTATCGTCAATGTAATTGTTGGAGTGAAGCTCATTAATTACTGCAATTAACCTCTTATTGAATTTATTTGTTGGGTCACCTTTTAATTTTAAATCTGCAATTATGTCGTTTAATTTAGTTTCATATTCTGACTTATTTATGATAACAGTTTTTTTGTCTTTATCGGGCCTTGTTACTAGTACCTTAGGATTATCCTTTAAGAATTTTTTTGTTGATAAAAATTGTTTGTAAAACTCTCGTTTGTAGAAAAAATCTTGTATGATGTACGTGTTAAAAGTGCATGTTTATGGCACGCGTATGAAAGCTTGTAGAACGAGTACAGCGGAGCTACTTCTTTTTGTTTTTGTAACTCATTTAAATCGATTAAAAGGACTATAAAAAACTAACTATTTAATATAAGTATTAATATATAAAAAACGTGTATTTTTTATGTTTTTTTTTTCAAATTTCTTAAATTGGTCTGCTATTTCCTTAGTTAATTCAAACGATAAATTTTGTTTAAAAAGTACTTAATCTCAAATGAATATTAATCCTGCCATTTATCTACCGAATTTTTTACGATAAAACTGTTATAATTCGAACAAAAAATTAAAATGAAGCGATGTAGCTTAAACATAAAAGCAATAAAATTATCGAGTGCCTTTTGTAAACGTAAAATGGGCCAATAAAATATTTACGAGCTTAGTCGTATAGATTTCTGATTGCGTCCGGGGCTAGCAAACCAAATAAAACCGCCCCAGAGAACTTTTCCCCTCGTTCCCCCTTGCGTCACTCTTTTAAGGCTGTAAATTCTTAATAAGTACCCTCGAAACTAGATCAATCGTCTGCAGGGAAAATTGAAATTTGATTAATTAAAAAAATATCAGGGACAAGAGACACGAAAGGGAATTGAATCTGGAATCTTTAAGTAAAGAAAATGTTTGTAAGGTGAGGTTAACAATATTTGTATTAATTTATTTTGAGTAAACGCTTTGTTTTAAAGCAAAGTACACGAAGAAAATTAATTACGTTACGTCTGCGGTTGGCGAGAGAAGAGAAAAGTCATTAATTTCATCGCAGACGTGCTTCAGGCGCGAAACAAACAAACGCGCACCATTTTTCGTTTTCCTGATAAACTCGAAAGGGAGCAACTAATTTCCTATTTTTTACGTCAGCCTCAATTAGTGTTACTGTTTTTAGGAGGGCGCGATGAGGTATTTGGTTAATGGAGATCAAATGGGTCGGCTAATGGGTTTATAATAAGGACATTTACAGTAGCGCGTGGTCGAGACTCGAGAATAGCTGCGTAATATTTTGGGGTTGGGGAGAAACGGAAATGACATCAAGTTTACTTCCTTTGAATTGCGACCCAAGTTTGCGGTTATCTTGTTTCGGATCCCTTTAATTTACACGCACAATCAAAGAAGTTGGGAGGACTTTGTGGTAGTTAAGAAACTGGAACTCAATTTAAAATTCCAAGAGCTTCACATTGTTTAAATTTTCATAAAACAATTACATAACGCGTACGGATGTTTACGCGACAACTTTCTCGCTCTTCAACCAAAACTTGAAGTGTATCAAACTAATGACAATCATTAGTTACACTTTACCCCACTCGGGCTTACAGTTTGCCTTTGCCAATTACACTTAACAGCTGGACAATTGAAATGGGACTTAATTTATCATCTTGTGTCTTGATTCGACATAGCTTAATGGTTTAATTCTGAATCTTGTATTTATGAATAGCAATCTAGTTTTTGTCAAGTGAATTTTTTATTTCCATAAATTAAGATGTAATATACAAAGTTTCATTTACATTTAAAATTAGTTGCTTTCAAAAGTAGTCACTTTGAATGTTTTCTATTAATATTTAATATTATATTATAGCATCATTTATTTTTCTCAGTTTTATTAAAATTTGCTTAAAATTGCTTAAAATATATAATAAAACATGAGTATTCAAGATGGCGTTGTCAATAATTTTAAGTTTTAAAACTATCCCCATAAATTGGCTTTCAATAAATCAGTAGAAAGGTTTAATAAAAATTGAAAACTTACAAGTTTATCAACAAATAATAGGAATTTAAAATAAGTATACAGTGTCTGCAAGGCATAGGTATATTTGTTATTATTGGAGAAAAAAGTTGGTATATTAAAAAAACAATTGAATTTCTTATCGTTTCTGGGCAATCTTGGAAAAACTAGATAATTCTTAAAATATGATTATTACTTATTTTTTTTTTGGGTCGAACCAAAAATGTGTGTTGGCATTCTACAAGTACTGTTTTTAAAACCAAACTTTTTTCCTATGGTGGCCATATTGGATTTATCCATATGTGGAATCAATGTTTTTTTCTTGGTCTTTGGTATTTGGTATAACGTATGTAATATTTTAAGAAAAATAGTAATTATTTCATTTTACAAACCAACATTGTCCATGCAGATATATCAATTGTCAATAAAAACATACAGGGTGTCCCAGGGCTGCGAGGAAGTAACATTACTCTAACGGCCTGTTTATTCACCTTCGAGTAAAGTGTTCAGTAGTGTTACTAGGAAGTTATTTACATATAAAAGTGATAAGTAAATTATACTATTCGGTAATCTCAATTTTCTGAAAGGTTTTAGCCACTGAGCGGTCAATTTATAATATATTTATTCATAAATATTATATTTATTCACCTTCCAGTAGTGAAACCTTTCTGTAAGTTGAATATATTAAATAGTTTAATTTACGGATCACTTTTATCTGTAAATAAATACCTAGTAACATTACTGAACACTTTACTGGAAGGTGAATAAACCGGCCCTAAAATGAAAAAAGATATCGACATGCGATTTTCGACAGAATATACAATACTTTTAGGAACACATTCTAAAAATATACCAGGTGTTCATTCCAAGATGATGGACCAAAGTTACATTTTTTTTAATTAAACACCCAGTATATTATGACATTTTTAAATTCCTTATCAAAAAATAATCATACTTGGTATAATCTCTTATGGATCTATTTTCACTCGTTTTGCTGATATTTGCCATTTTAGCATAAAAGAGATCCACTTTTAAAAATCACTGCTCTAAAATGAATGACAATTTTGGATTGAAAACAAAAAAATTTAATATCGTCTATACTTTATTTTTTAACTAGGAGGAGTGACAGGAAAGGACAACTTACACTATAAAAGTTACTAAAAAAATAACCAAAAAGGTTTTGACAGGAACTTTTGGTTATTTTGGTTTTTCAATGATAAAACGTGTCAGATACATAATTAAATTCTCCATTTCTTTGTACTGAATACAAATTTATACTTGTAAATACATTAGTAATTCAAATTTTATGATTATTATTTTGAGGTTATTGTCAAAAATCATCGAAAATAATTTTCCGGTGTAAAGCTTGCTGACTTTTAACCAATCAGGAACGTTAATTTTTAACATTTTAGCGCGGAAAATTTAAATCACTCCTCCTAGTTAAAAAATAAAGTATAGTTTACAGCTATCATTTTAAATTTAATGGAACAGTATGTATATTTTAACATCAATCGATGTCATTTTTTACAAGCTTTCTATTGACATAATGTTTGTATGGTCGCATGTTAATGACTTAGGAGATATTAATTTCCAAACAGGGAAAAAGCAAAAAGTAAAAAATAGACAAAATAGCGCCTTTAATAACTTTTGTCGAGGATTTTTTTTTTAAATTTGCCCAATATTTGTTTGTATCTTTATCTTTCTTACATTTTTATTGATGCTGGTTTTTAACAATCGTAGTTTTTGTTGTTTTGCAAAACAAATAAAATCAAAACTTATCAATTTTGGTTTCCTAAGTCTCAGTATGCTTTGGAAATTTAACAACTGATGTTACTAAGGAAATCCTTGTTTAGTTGAATTTTGATTTTACTCTCTTTTCTGTACTTTTGATAATAGCTAAACCGAAATAATGAAGTTTTCTAAAAAAGAAATCGCAATTATGGGTCATGCTATTGGTGAAGCTGAAAGATAAACCCTCTTCTGGCCATTAGAATTTATAAAGAACGCTATCCAAACGCCAGAAAACCAAGAATTGAAGCAAAGAGACAATTGATGGGGTTTTTGAAAATTCCGGCAATGTGTTGTACAATAAAGAAGACTAATCAAAGTATTAGCGCGAATTCTGTTCTGGATGTTTTATTGATGGTTGAAGAAAATATCTGCTCAGACTAATATTACAATATTTTAGTCGACCGAATTTTGAAATAAGATCGGTTTCATCCATATCATATTGAATTGCACCATATACTGTACATACAGTAATGAGAAGATAATGGAATTTTCTGTTTTCATACAACACAAGATGACTGCAGATGACGAATTCTGATTTTCAAATGACGCTTTCTGAAATACTTAATTGACTATTCTGAAATATAATTGCTCTGAAATTAAATTGATTATTCTGAAATATAATTGATGATTTCTGAAATTGATTTGATCTTTTCTGAAATACAATTGGAAAATTTTCATTTATTTTAGAGCAGTGATTTAAAAAAATGAATCTTTTTTCGCTTAAATGGCAAATATCAGCTAACAGAGTGAAGATTGATAAGGAATCAAAAAATGTCATAATAAACTGAGTTTTCCATTTAAAAAAGTAACTTTGGTATATTATTAAAATATTTTTTTCTTCAAACGTCATTAAAGTACAGTCTTCTGTGACGTTTGTTTGACAGGCTTTAAAATGTCACATTTTATGTTCGTTGATACTATGGTCACTTTGTACTGCCTTGGAGTAGAAATTACTACTTTGCACTGACAAGGAATAAATGGGCGGAGTAGAAATGAATTTTAAGCAACCCAATATATACTAACATTGTATTGTGTGTTGTATGTAAATTAAATGTCAGATTTTAAAATTATTTATTATATTACTTTTTTAAAAATTGAGATTCTCGAGAAAAATGTTTCAAATAAAAGTTGTACGGTTTGTGGTTATTTAAAAAAAAGTCGGTACGGCGTTGTAAAATACAAAAATATGCTCCATAAACCTCTGAAAGCAAGCTTTAATAATACGCAATAAAAATGCGTGGTTGCTATTTAAAAAAAGTTAAGTGACTATCGCCTAACCTTCAACTTGCTGTTCAAGGTCATGGCAATATTTCTAGAAAATGCATCACTAAAAATCGTACAACTATTATTTAAAAAAATTTTCGGTAAGATGCTTAATTTCCAAAATAAAGTAGTTTGCCGAAATTTATGTATTGAATATTTAAACTCGTGTAACTTTTAAACTATTTACTTTAGAAAAATAAAAAGATCTGTTCCGTAAACCTCTGAAAGCAAGCTATAATAATATGCAATAAAAATGGGTTGCCCCTATTTTAAAAAATTAAGAGATTATTGCCTGATTATTGTTGTGCAATGTTTCCAGATAGTGCGCCAGTAAGAATCGTACAGCTTTTATTCAAAACATTTTTCTGGAATATGCTTCATTTCAAAAATAAATGGGCGTGGCCTAACTTTTTGTACACCCTGGATACGAAATAATTTATACTACTTTGTTCATTTAACCGAGTTTCTTCAATAATAACAAAAACACCATTATTGCAGTATAATGTCCCGTGAGACACCCGGTATAAAAATAAGACAACCTTTAAAAATTTTAGTTTAGTTAATCTCGCTTTGTAACTTTTTTATTGTTGACTTTGTTTTATAAACTCCATCCTTCCATCTGTTTCCGCCGGCAATCTGATAATAATTTATTACCTTGTAGTCCTTATATCTTATATCTCACGCATAAAATGTTATTATTTCATCCGCAACGAAAGGCGCTTCAGACGAGTGTTAAATAATAAGTAATCATACAACGATACACCGTAAAACATTTTCTACCTTTCACGATTAAATAAATATTAATTTATCAAAGATTTTAAATATTAAAAACCTCTTAGTAAACTTTTTTTACATCTACACGCATTTCAGTTTGATAAATATTGATTATGCAAACATGTAGTGTTGTCGTAAAGTTGCCCTGATGGAATCATAAATTTAGATTCTTGAAGAGTTTTCGTGTTTTCGTTTATTTTTTCCTCACAATATTTATGGTAGGTCGTAGCTCGTTTACAGGTAATAATTATTCTCTACGACTCCAATAAAAAATAATAAATAAATTACCTATCAACTAAAATTGCTGCTTCTTTAAATTTTATTTATAATTAACCTTTTTGGAAACAAATCGAGAAAATTTAATACTTTACACAATTTTTTTAATATTTGTCAAAACGCAGTATCCATTATTCCTGAAGATAATAATCAATAGCATTCTTCTGATTAAATAATTATAATATACTCCTTCAGTCCAAAAATATGGTATATATTTTGAAAACAAATATTGGTATTAATGAAAGGAAATTGTTTTGATCTTTATATATTTTTATTTCGAAATATGTGATTGTGGGTCAACAAATAAACAATTTGGGTACTAATATTCTTCCATATGTTAAAAAATATTCATGGCTTATTGTTGTTACAAATTACCGAATTTTGATCAAAATTGTGTGAAAATAAACAGACAAAGTTTCAAATCGAAGCAATTAAGCCAGCGTAAGGGTATACTCCAAAAATTGTTAATTATTGTCCTTAATTTTTGTAAATTCTAAAAATACTATGAATAGCATGAATTTTTTAAAATTCTTCTTTACTCAATTATCAGAATATCAAGATTTAGTATCAGAATATCATTTTATATAAAAATTCGTAACTTTTGAACGAGACATCGTAGACTTCAATTTTTTTTTCTACATTTTTAAATTATTAACTTTCAAATTTTTAATTTGAAACGCACTACTAATATCACTATTAATTTTTTGCTATTCGATTTAACTATTACTTTTATCTTGTTATACTAATAAAACATAAAGAAAAAATATTTTTATTTATTATGTCAAATTTATTTTATTCTTAAGAATATTTATTTATTTGAAGCTGTTTCTTTATTCACATGTGTTGAAAAGTGATGATTTTAAAGCGAGATATTTTGTATCCTTTTTCTTTAGAAAAGTTTTCCAGAAGGAAAACCATTTACCTTAACTTAAAGCATACACATTTGAGGTGTTTGATCTCGGCGGAAATCTCAAGTGATCGATGTGGCGGAAACGCATCGCAACTTCCAAATTAACGTCTCGGAGCAAATGTTATCTGCCAAACGATAGGCCTCTTTAATTTTAAATTAGTCACGATTTATAGACCCAGTGTTAGCTCTTAGAAGAAAAGACTTGTTAGGGCGTTAAGTTTTAATTAATTACAAACGTAAAGGATCTATTTAAAATTCCCTCATCAAAAAGATTGTTGGTTTTTAATTTGTAACCTGGCTTTGCTTTTTAAATAAATTCCCTCTTGTATAAAAGCTTATTTTGGATGAAAAATATTTTCTTACTTTTATATATAGGATGTTTTACGTGTAGGTAATTTATCACGTCAAGGAATTTTTGTTTGGGGAAAATAGTTTATTTTTGACGATTCCCACTGCCGGCATTGATTTTCAAACATATCAAAGCGCTAAATAAACATCAAAGCCAATTTTGAGGAAACGGAAACGTTTTTTTTATACAAGCAAGCTTTTCGTACTGCTAAAAGATTTCTTTTAGGAAATATTAATGGGTATCCTAAAGATACTTTATTGTGTGGTTTGTGTTTTGTCTTGATTATCTACCCAAAAAAATATTATTAGAATATTTTTTTATATTTTATACTTGAAATTTTTTCTTAATGTTTTTGTTTCCTAATTTTTTTAATTAATTAATTGCAAAAATGCTCTATATTTTGATAATCGATATTTCTTTCCGATTTACCCTGTATATTTCCTATTTACTACAACCAATCAATTCTTATAAATATTTACGCTATTTAAGGAAGTAGGTCAAAAAGTTTTGAAGACAAGTTATTCTAATGTGCTAATGACTAATCATGAACTTGTCGAACAAGATTTAACCTTCCAAAAGGAAATGGTGCTCATCCCACAAGGCAGTGCGGTTTATTTTAACTGTGAATTTGCCATTCCTTTACATTACCTTATTCACCCTTTTCGGTTATTGTGATATAAAGCCACTTTAAATTAGTCCAAATTGTGTTTCAGAACTTGTATAAAATATTTTTAATATCATTTCAATACCTTTATTTCTATATAAAAAATTGTAATGTAGGGGAATTCGGGGCAGAATGGGGTAACTAAGTTTTTATTGCAATTTGAGAGAGTTTGAAAGAAATAAAACCATTATTTGTCAATTTGTACGTTTATTTACTTATTTCTTTACAAAAAAACCAAAGCTAAACTTATCGAAATTAGTAGTAATAATTATACTATCAAAAATTACTGTCTGAAAAAAATGGAAAATTTCCTATTCTTCCCCACACCCGGGATAGAATGGGAAATGAACCAGGGGTACAATGGGGGTACTAATTATTGGCACAGGACACAGTTCACAAATGGAGAAATGGAAACACTGTCATCATCATCACCGTCTAGATCTAGAGCACCACATGCTATGAATGCCCTTTTTACAAATGCAATTTCTCTAATGATGATCGCATAAAGAGCTTGGTTTATAGCATCCGTAAACCTGGACTGTTGGCTAGTTTTTCTGATATATGTATGTACCATCTGCATACCCCATTGTGCCCCGACGTAAGGTTCTTAAAAACACGAGTATTTTGTGGGTATTATTTGTTGGCATTGAGTTATCACTAGACTTTTAGTCAGTAAAAATTAAGGTGTTCACACACCAAACTTGTTACAATAACATGTTGACAGCAAAACATGTTAGCGTTAGCAGCAAAAATGTTTTCCACATTCATTAGGTTTGTGTAAATACATGCTGGTATCCACATGTTGATAACTTAAATAACATGCGGATAGTAACTTGTATTTACACAGGTTTAATGAATATTGATAATATATTTGCTGCTAATGTTTCGCTAGCAACATGTTATTTACATCCTTTTATCCGAACCGTTTCCAGAACGATCGCAAAATTTGTGCTGCCAACAATGCTGACAACATTGTTGTTATTGAAAATAATAACAAATGCTGAAAACAAATGTTATTGAAAAAGTTGACAGCTAAGATGTTATTGACATTTTATAATAGTTGATTAAAATTATTGTCAGCAAATGTTGATAACAAATGCTATCAACGTATCTGCGTCCCTGATTTTAATTTGTCGCTAACATTGCTAGAAACATATGTTATCAGCAAAGTTACCTCCGGTGTGCAGTCTCCTATATGTTCTAAGTTCAAACAAATAGGTATGTAATGTAACTTTCCGAAGAAACAATAGTGTATAGTGGAATTACCTTGGTGTCGGAGAGCAAAGTTTAGAATTTGCAAGTTTTTTCTCCAACCTTCAGTAAAATCCAAACTAAGCCCATTTCGTATTGCGCAGCATGGTGAACCGAATGTTATGCGCGAAGCTCGCGTGTTTCCGTCGGCTGTAGCGAGCACCCCACCACTTTCCCGTTCTGCCTATATACAGGCGATTTTTTATTCTATCTTGAGTAGGAAAAATAGTACATAGTTTTATTTTCCAGAAATCGGCGAAAAAATACCTACTTTTTTAAATTGTACCTGCTCTATGTCAGAAATGTACGAAGTTGTTTGAACACTACCATACACTCAACTAGAAGAGAGGCTGTACTTTATTGACCTTTGAAGAAAAAATAATTAATTGGAAAAAGGTGGTATTTAAATAATACGTTTGGTTAAAATTTAGCAAGTAGAAAGTGCAACTAAATAGAATTGGAATGAAGACAAAGTAAACAAAATAAAAACGCAATAAACTTTAAAGTTGGGTCAATTTATAAAAGTTGCAAGTACAACTTTACGTTCACAGCTTACTAAAGTAATTATAAAGTTGTAAAAGGAGTTACACATCATACAATTACATTTCTGGTTCTAGCATTAATGTTAACATAACAGCCCAAAATGGATTTATAATAATTAATGTAATTTTAACAAAAGACTTGCATGCAGGGATGTTATCCCAAAAATATGGTGCTTAGTATGAATTCAAAACGGGAGGGAAAGTCGACTTCCCGTGCTCCATTGTTTGTGAGGATTAACATGGTCACGCATTATATTGGCTTTAATCGAATTGTTCTGTTGAAATAATTTCCTGCAATAAGCTCAAATTGTCTAATCTGAATACGTTTCGGATTAAAATTATTTAATCCGCGTTATGAAATTGTTTAATTAGCAAATTATGTTAAATTTTATCAATCACAATTTCCAAAATCATAACGGTTTCATTGGTTTAAATTAAATTAAAATCGTGTATCCGAACACAATTCCAGCTTTGATAATTAACAAAAGTTCAATTTTAATGGTAAGGTTTTACTAAATAATGGAATATTTATTTAATAACAAACATTTATAACGTTAAATATTGAATATACATATAGGATGTTCCTATCTCACTAAATATATTTATATAAATTTCAGCTGATTTTTTGTAAACTATTGGGAACTTTAAAATTCCGTTCGACCTCTAATGGCAAAAATATAAACTTTTAATTCGGTACATACTTTTTTGAATTAACACATGTTTTTTGAGATTTATTGAAACTTTTTGACACTGACAAGTACCGAATATCCTCCATTTATAGCTCCCTCTATGGGCGCGTTCCACTAATGAACATAAAGCACACGATCGCAAAATTTTCCCGTTCCACTAGCTCAAAACGTCACCATTCAACAAACAACCACAGAAACCCACGAATAAATAAGATCTTGCGGTCGCCATAGATGACGTTTTTATGCACGAAAGAAACAACCGCGGTCTTAGGTGGAACGACTTTGCGGTCGTCGTGGGCAATGCGAGCCTTTAGTGGAACGCGCCCTATCTGTACGTAGTTAAAAGTCCCAATTATATGAATTACCTCATTTTACTAATATTTTCTTTTGTTGCAGGTAAAATTGAACTTCATATGGATTCACGGTAATCAATTCAAACTTTATGTAAGATTATGTTAAATTGAGCTTCTTGTAAAAAACTCATTTCAAGCTTGGTTAAGTAAATTGTGAACGTCTACCAAAACGTCGCTTCTTTTAACTTTCCAGTCATAAAATAAAACTGCGAGACATTCAAACGCTCATTTCTTGTCAAACGTTCCTTTAATATCTTCAAAAGTGTCTTTTAAGCATTCACCCTTCGACATTTATTTGTTTACATTTACATCCTCGATTTGGATGCGTGCGACGTCGTTGATGTCCTCTTCGACGTCTTCCTTCAACACGGACGTCTCGCCCCACAATTTTCGCCACAAGAATGCTCATCGCGTTTTATTCCTTCACACACGCCCTAACAGAAAGATGGTCGCATAAGGAGCACCCCTTTTGATTTGAAGAACCCACTCACGTACACCACCCTCTGCTTCCAGATAAAAATGTAATATGACTTGAAAGCCGTGACACCGCGATCGGAATTTTATTGCATGTTCGCACACCCGATGATTAAACGTTTAAATGTTCTAAATAAGCAAATAAAAGCAGATGATCTTGTTGCTCTTTAAAGTAATTGGATAAAAGTGGAGATTTGTTACTGGAGAGATGTTCAAACTGTTGAAAGTTAAAAGCAGGTGCACATGGTATAGTCATGACAGTGTTGGATGGGCCTTTTAGCTAAATTACTTGAAACAAGAAAGCTCTGTGAGGAGCTTTTGCTATTAAAAGCTCGCTTTGTTATCTTTACGCTTTGAGCTAGTTCTATGCGTTGATTCTCTGCGTGCAACAAAATTCCTAGAGTTACAAAGGGATTGACAAAATTATGCGTAAAAACATCCATTTACTAGGAAGATAAAATTCTTAGATAAATTTTTTTGATTTTTTGCTTTCCTTTTCGTTTGTACTGTCGAGCTCTACTTATACAAATACACAGGATAATATATTTTTTTCAATATTCAACAAGAAATTTATCTGCCTTTGGTTAGTTTGGTAAATTACAAGATCAAACGAACTTACCTTAAAGTGGCTTTTACACGATCAAAGTATATTTGGACAAAGTTGATTTGTGCGCAAAATACTTGGACATGTGCACTTTGCCAAAGTTTGTTCTCACGAAAAATTACTTGGATTTCGTAGCGGATATACTAATTAGGGCGCGTTCCAGTAATGAACACTAAAGCCCAGCTCAAGCTCACAACGACCGTATTTATTCGTGCATTTATGTGGTTGTTTGTTGAATGGTGACCTTTTGAGCTAGTGGAACGGGAAAATTTTGAGGTCGTGGTCGTGGGCTTTAGTGTTCATTACTGGAACGCGCCCTTAAAGTGCTTGAAATTAAAAAAAGAAAAGAAAAAACTTTGACCACGGAAATGGATCTTAAGACGTCGGGTTCTTGGAGCTTTCTCCAATTTTCTCCATGACCTATAGATTGAAGATGAATAAACAATTAAAAGTCAAACTGACAATCGAGTTACATCAAAGTCAACTTCGCTTTGATGAAAGTGTTTACACGATCAAAGTAGCTTTTTGCACGCGCAGCTTCTAAGGTAACTTTGTCCAAAAATACTTTAATCGTGTAAAAGCGGCTTAAGTGATATTATATTTTGAATATTCAATTCACAGGTATTTCGCCATTATTCGCTCGGACTTACGGCACTCGGCTTTTACCTCGTGCCACAATTCGTCCTCTAGAATAATAGCTTGTCATACCCGAGTTAAAACCAAATGCATTGTGCTTTACTGAAACATGGACAAGACCAGAAAATAAATCATTAATTAAAGTAAATGGATACGAGACAGTCAATGAATTCATTAGGAAAAACAAAACGCATGATAATGAGTGACAACAAATACACCTGCAAACCAAACAATTTTGCACCAACTAATAATGAAGAGACAATCATAGAATGTTCATCATGCTCTGTCAATGTTGGGAATACATCTATAGGAATTATTTCAGTCTATAGGCCACCACTAGGTGACATGGAGATATTCCTAGAAAAACTGTCAATAATTATGAACAATCTACATACTTTAACTTCGTACCAAATACTATGTGGCGATTTAAACATAGATGACCTTGTCAACACAACAAACAGCGAAATTCTTAAAGACTTTTTTGACTCCTATGGACTGATAAATGAAAGCAAGGAACCAACAAGAATACAATTATCTGCTACACAAATAGACTATATGGTTACGAATATACACGAACATAATTTTACAGTGAACAACATTGACATTAATTTATCAGACCATATGGGTCAGTTAATGAATATAAACCTTGAAAATCACCCAAATGAATCAACAGTAAACACACTAGTTTCTTATAGACCAATAAATGAAGACACTTTGAACATCCTCAAATTTTACCTTTCGAAAAATAACTGGGAGGCATTAAAAATAAATGATGTAAACACAGCAGTAAACTCATTTACCAACGACTTTTTATTTTATTTTAATATGTCATGCCCAATAAAAATTAAGAAAACACAAAATAACAGATCAAACGTCGCATGGATTACAGAGGAAGTAAAGAAAACAAGTAAAGAACTGAAGGAATCTTACATACTTATGAGAGAAACCAACAGCACTCGACTAAAAGAAGTTTATAAACAAAAAAAACCATCAAAAGCTAGTCACCAACAGTAAGAGGCAGTACTTTGACAATAAAATAAGTAATTCCGGAAATATACCTATAACAGTATGGGAGCTAGTCAACGATGACTTAAATAGGAAAAAAGTACAAAAGCCTATTAAACTCAAGTATGACAATGAGCCTGAAATCAGTAACCCCAAAGATGTTGCCGACAAATTTGCTAATCACTTCACATCAATAACACAAGTAAAATTAATTGCATACTTTGGGCAGAACCAATCAACACCATGCACAACGATGAAACACAAAAAGGACTCAATGTTTTTTGCACCAGTCACTACATCAGAAGTCTCAAGTGTCATAGTGAATTTGAAAAATAAACCCAGCATATGTTACGATGAAGTCCCAATCAAAGTAATCAAAGCAGTAAAAATAGAAATTCTAGATCCTATAACGCACCTAATAAACCTATGCATCCAAAACGGAGAATTTCCTAAAACACAAAAAATAGCTAGAGTAATTCCAATTTTCAATAACGGCTCGAAAGAAGATGTCAATAATTACCGTCCTATATCAGTTATATCATTGAATAATTTTTGAGAAAGTTATTAGCAGAGCATTATGGGAATATATAAATAAACAAAGTTTGCTAAACGATAACCAACATGGATTTCGGGATGGAAAATCCACAGAGACAGCATCCATTACATTAGTCCAGAAGATCAGCACCTACTTGGATAGAAATATGTACGTTATGGGTTATGGGTATCTTCTATGACCTTCGATACCATTGATAAAATATTTGTGAAAGAAAAACTGCAGGCGATGGGAATTCGTGGTTGCGTATTGGATCTCATTATATCATTCTTATCAGATAAGAGTTTGTATGTCGAAGTAAGCAGAATGAAATCTTCCATCCTCAATATCGAAGAAGTAGTGGCACAAGGATCAATCCTTGGGCCTCTTATATTCATTCTGTTTATAAATGATCTACCTAAGGCCATACGTGAAGGCAGTATGATCAATTTCGCCGATGACACATCCATTATTGTTGGCGCTAACACAATATCAGAATTATCAATCAAAACCGAGGCAATAAATGAACATATAACCAATTGGTGCCATAAAAACAAACTCCTCCTAAACAATAAAAAAACAGTCAATATTAAATTTTTTAACAGGAAAATTCCCGAACAGATATACCCTAACAACTCAAAAGTAACAAAATTTCTAGGAACATACATAGATGAAAGACTAAGCTGGAGTCAGCAGATTTATCATGTTACAGTAAAACTTAGTAGTGCATTCTATGCAATATTAAAACTTAAAAAAAGTGTCACTACTGAAACATTCCTGACCGTTTACTTTACACTGGCGCACTCACATATTACTTACAACATCAATATTCAAAAGGTATTCATTGCCCAAAAACGTATTATAATGCTAATATTCAACATTAAAAAAGACTCATGTCGGGACATTTTTAAGGATAATCAAATACTCACTGTGACTGGTTTATACCTTTATAAAAGTGCTATTTACGGATTTCAATATCTGCAGGAATTCCAAATAAATAGTTTCAATCATGAATACAACACACTACATTCAAACGACATTTGCACTCCAGGATATAGATCAACGTTACTTGAAAAATCACCTCTGTACACATGTTCAATAGTGTATAACTCCTTACCCGCTGATCTGAAAGAATGTAAGAGCGCAAACTCATTCAAAAAGGCCCTAAAATCACATTTGTTAAATAAGAACTACTACCCCTTTAAGGAATTTATAGAAGATACCAAATAAATGCTTATGTAATATATTGTAAAGGTCGCATCAAATTTTAAGATTTTTAAAATTTTTTTAAATTTTTAAAATTTCAAATTTACCGGTTTTGTAGTTTTACCGTTACATATAATATAGATATGCTTGGTTTCTCTAAAACTTGCCGAATATCCTTATTTTGCACAATATTGCAAGAACCCTTATTAAAACGAATATTTTATGATGGACATCGTACCATTTATTGCCTTTTCAAAACTTACCAATGGCGGATATCCCACTGCCCATGTGGGATTGCAGAGCTCTCTCCTAATATTTTGTTTCGATAAAACCGCATTTGCGAGATGAAGGTAATTTCTTGTCTAATCGTTTTCCATTTCCAATTGAACACAAAACCCAAAATCGCTGCACATGCTTGAACTGTATTCAGCATTAGCAGTCAGCAACTCGCCCGGTGTGCTTATTCTTCAACCTTGTAAGTTATTTCATTGCTGGGGGTATTATTCTCTTATGATATGTACCCATCTGAATTGATTTTGTTTGCTTTTTTCTTGTTGTTGGTGATCTCGAAGCATGTGAGCGAGAACTTGAACTACTTCTCCCAGCTGCTTGGTTCTATAAATCATCCCTCTTCTTTCTTCGTTGCATTCTATGTTTTTTTTTCACGATTTGATGGAGACCATCCAAATATAAGAAGATGGTACTTTAGCATAACAGAAATCAGCATAACCGTACTTTAGCAGAAACCGTAAAGTAGCATAACGTACTTTAGCAGCAGAACGTAAAAGCGCAGAATGACCCGTATTTTGCTGAAGGGAAACCTGCATTCGTATTCCACAGTTCAACTGGAAACGGTTCACCTGATAATTGTAAAGAACCCCGCGCAAAAACCATTCTGATTAATAACGTAAAGTCCACTTCCACCGGAAACCAGTGCAAGCAAGCTCAAAGTTGTAGGAGTTTAAAGACTTTAAGGTTCAATCTAATGGTTCATTAATGTCTAAAATTTATAATTGTGTTATTTGATAGTGAAATAGTAAAGCGGTATAAATTAAAATGCTTCTAATTAAATACGAAAAGCGGATTTATTAAATTCAAGGAAACAGCAGAGAGAAATTAATTGCATTAAAAAGTAGCGCGTGCCGAGCTGAATTATAATTGCTTTCTACATAGGCGGATCTCTCAAACTGCGGCGAACAACAATAAGTCTGAAGATGGAGCACCTGTTTCGCTCGTTACAACTTGGCGTAGCTGTTTATATCCAGTATTTCTAGGTAGAGGGTGGTGTTGGGTAATGTGGATGGGGTTAATTCGCAATAATCTATGCATGCGAGATGCGGGCGCTTCCATCGGGAGGAAAGTTTGGCATGATCGCACCCACCTGCCCCTGATGCTCGTATTACATTAGCACCAAAATTAGGTGATTCTCCAGGGTAGTCTAATGGCTGGTCGTCAGGTCGTGAATTTATATGCGGGTTTTAATTTAAATGCGCTTTACACCAGAAGTTCTTATTTATCTTTATTGCGAAGTAGATAATGAAAAAATGTTGCGGGCAAGTTCATAAACTTTCAAAGAGAGATCAAAGTTCAGTTTGAATCGTTTAATTATGTTACACAGTCTACTACGTATATTCTATTTAAAAGTAACCCTTAAAAATATTTTATTGTTATTGAAACTTTAAAATACGCACTAAGCGAAGCGAGGTGTGACTTTTTGGCGAAATCAAATAAGGCTTACTTTTAAAACCACTCAACACGATTTAGAATGCGACTTTTATCATTATTTTTTTGTCTTTTGCATAAAAAAAACAAGAGTTACCAAAATAGATCGCCTGGGTAATAGGCTCAAATTATTTGGGGCTCTAACTTTTCAGACTCTTAATCTCGTATAAGGAGAGGACCAACAAATGTCTAGTTATATTTGAAACGAGGAACGAGGCATTAAAAAAAACATTTTTATAAACTCTGTTATCTTCTATCAAATTAAAAAGATTTGTTCGGAAAATTCTTAGTTGATTTTTAAATCACCCTGAAAGAAAATTTCGCACTATCATAAAGTTGAACAACTATCAGAAAAAATTGTTCACCTTAGGCAGCATCTTGTAGTTGGATCCTCTATCGCAAATCATCTTCATCTTCGTCGATGTAATGGATAATAGGTCTTCCTTCTCTCCGCGGATTGCCATGTATCACCAATGTAAGTTTTTAAACACCAAACACCCTGTAGTCAGCACATGGTCCACGATCAGAGTATCGTGCTTAATACTCTTTTTGAGCAGCCACATCAGTAACATCACAAAACCCGTACACATAATTCATTTCTCCAGAAGTAGATCATGTTTCTACGTCCAAGTGTAATAATAACAGACCTTCAATAATTTCAACTTTGAATATCGATAAACAAAGACGATCCTCAAATATCGATTTGAACATTCAAAAATTCGTGTAACGTTTGCTATTTGTTTAAAGTTTTAAATTTTGGGCACATTTTAAAATTTTAAAGTTTTGTTGAATTTGTATTTATGAAATACTGAAATCATTGGATTAGAAAATGAGAGACTATTCTTTTCCTAGCGATTTTATCCGTTGAAGCTAAATATATGTAAGTACATATTTTTTAAATATCACTTACCTACTCATTTTTAGGCTGCGCGCATAGACGAGAATCACGGTGTCGTAAACGTACGTACGCGGTGGTTTCCAAATCGGCTTAGCATTTACGTTGCGTTAAAAAATACTACCACACACTATGGCCTAAATTATTTACAGGCATGAGGCAATATGTTCGATGCCCTTTTGCATCAACGCAGGAATAATCCCGTCCATGCCCGGTGATTTGAAGGGCGTAAGTTCTGAGATCGCCCATTTCACTTTGTTCAGGGTGAAGATCTTCCCTGCCAAGGTACGAATATCTCTAGTGGAGCCATATGGCGAGTCTCCTGAAGTATCAATAGCGACTTGGCTTTTTGTTACCTCCTTTGACCCCGGGAAGTGGGTCCGTAGTAGGACGCCAAGACTTCCCCGGTGATCTTCCGTGTAACTTCCATTTGAATCTTTCATTAGACCTATCTTATTAGAGTGGTCTTTGGAAAGAACTTTTTGCAAGCGGATTGCTGGGGTAAGTTGGTTTATACCTTCGCAAAAAGTTTTCCAAAATTGTCTCTTGGATTTCCTTAGTTCTTTGTTGTAATTGGTTAAGATTAGGCGATAGGCATACCAGTTGCCCGTTTTCCTAGCCCTATTAAAGTTACTCCTACCTCTCAGCCGCTCGCGTTCCTTGTTTCACCAAGATACCTGTCTGGAGTAAACCTTTTTCCTTAATGGACAGCTATCTTCGAAAGCCGGTAAAAGTGTTTTGCTCATGTGAGCTGAGGCGGATTCTTCTTCCTCTCTTGTTCTAGTGATGTACTGGAGTCCTTCAAATTGTGACCTGACTCGCTCCTCGAAGAGGAGCCAGATCGTGCTCTTAGGAGCTCTACAGTAGACAATATTATGTACAATGGTCGCCTCCACGTCAAACTCGATCGTAAGATGGTCCGACATGGATGGTTCGTCCAGAACCCGCCAGTTTTTGACGGATTGTGCTATAAATGTAGTCGCAAGAGTTAGATCAAGGACCTCCTTTCGGATCGTATTTACAAAGGTTGGTTTATTGCCCCTATTAACTATGTCTAAATTGTTAGCGCAAACGTATTCTAAGAGTTCCTTACCTCTTTTGTTAATGACTGTGCTCCCCCATATGGTGTGGTGAGCATTGGCATTGCAACCCAGAATTAGGTGTCTCCCCCCTCTACGGCACCAGGAGATGAGAAGTTTAACCTCCTCTGGGGGTGGATTGGTTGCTTCGCCTGGGAAGTAAGCCGAGCCAACTACACCGAAAAAAGTTATTTGTCCCCAAAGCTATTTTCAGTTTCACCCCTAAATGCACCAAATAGTAATATTCTCAAGAAGGCGATTACAACATACAACTCCTTTTGTATTTTCCCAAAAAATCGGACGTTTTTTGCGCGTACCTCCGAAAATTGTGTTCCTTTCGTCGGATTTTAAAATTGAAAGTGCTTTGAACACACACGCACACCTTTTCCAAGTTTTAAGTTTCCCATTCTTAACTTAATTGCCCAAGCTTTTCTCCTGTCGATTTTTTTCACAATACCGAAACGATTTACAATATTTACCGTATTATTGTTGAGTACTGAATATTCGCGTAAGTGAATGTTTGGATTATTTTTAAGGTAGATATGGCAGCCGTAAACACTACAATGGGTGTTGCAAATTTTTCCCATTGTTAAGAAAGGTTGATAAACTAATTTATGTCTCTCCCAAAGTTCGAATTAAGGGTAAAATGCGTGAAACACACGAAAACACAAATCGAACCTGTCAGATTACTACAGACTTTAGTTGATATTTCCGCCTGTAGAGGGAGTCTAGAATGGCTAATATGGTAAAAATTAATTTTCATTTCGTTATTATGAAGTGTTATGTATTAACATACATAGATGTTGTGGAACAAAAATTTAGAAATAAAAACAAGTTTTTATTTATATTAAATTTAATAAAATGAGGAAACGTACAACATTACAGATTATCAGAAATATTCACAATTCTTAAATAATGCAAGATTATCATTAATACTCTTCGCTCATTAACAAATCATCGTCATCCTCATCATCAACTGATTCCCTAGATACTTCTTGGTAATCTTTTTCCAGCGTTGCTAAATCATCACGAGCACTAGCGAATTCCCCTTCTTCCATACCCTCGCCAGTATACCAATGTACGAAAGCTCTTTTCGCGTACATCAAATTAAATTTTCTATTTAATTTTTTCCACGCCAAAGAGATAGCTGTAGTATTTGAGAGCATGCATACAGCTCGTTGAACTTTGGCTAAATCGCCTCCGGGTACAACTGTCGGTGGTTGGTAGTTTATTCCAACTTTAAATCCGGTAGGACACCAATCGACGAATCTCACATTACTTTTAGCTTTCATTGTAGCAATAGAAGCGTTTACGTCTTTTGGAACAACATCCCCTCGGTACAACAAACAACACGCCATGTACTTCCCCTCGCGTGGATCGCATTTAACCATTTGATTACTAGGTTCGAATAATTCAGCTGTTATTTCCGCCACGGACATACCTTCATGATACGCTTTTTCCCCAGAAACAACAGGTGCGTAGGAAGCTAAAGGAAAGTGAATCCTTGGAAATGGTACTAAGTTCGTTTGAAATTCCGTTAAATCTACATTAAGAGCGCCATCGAATCTTAAAGAAGCCGTTATGGATGACACAACCTGGCTAATTAAACGATTTAAGTTTAAATAAATCGGACGTTCTATTCCTAACTTTCTTCTACAAATATCATAAATTGCTTCATTATCAACCATAAAGGCACAATCAGAGTGGTTTAACGTATTATGAGTTGTTAGTATCGAGTTATAGGGTTCCACAACAGCTGTACATATCTTAAAATAACAATATGAGATAAAAATAAATTTAAGTGAACTGTATTTACCTGAGGAGCTGGATATACAACAAACTCAAGTTTGCTCTTCTTTCCAAAATGCTCAGAAAGTTTTTGCATTAAAAGTGAGGTAAATCCAGAACCTGTGCCACCTCCAAAGGAGTGAAATACAAAAAAGCCTTGTAATCCACAGCATTGCTCCGCCATTTTATATAATTTGTTAACCACGGTTTCAATCATGTCTCTCCCTACAGAGTAATGACCTCTTGCGTAATTATTTGCGGCATCTTCTTTTCCTGTTATTAGTTGTTCTGGGTGGTACAGCTGTTTGTAAGGACCTACTCTTACTTCGTCTAAAATTTAAAATACACAAATGAATATTAAAAATTATTATTGAAGTAGCCCAAAAATGTATTTGTGAAAATAATTCAAAAAATAGTAAACGTTACAGTAGTTTGGAATTCATGGCTGTATCGGTTACTTAATTCTACTAATGATAAGATTTTCCTTATATTAGTTAAAATTGTAAATGTTTCCAGTTTCGTGATTTAAATGAACTTTGTATGAAAAACAATAGTGTTAAAGACTCATCTTCCATTTATTTTTGAGTTAATTCACATAAATGTAATAATACGTACCAACGACAGTAGGTTCCAAGTCAACCATGACAGATCTGGGTACCATTTTTCCACTTTCAACTTCGGCGAAGAAGGTTCGGCAGCTATTGTCATTGGTTGTATCCGAAGCAGTTCCATCAGGTGAAATTCCATGTTCCAGGCAGTATAATTCCCAAGTTGCATTTCCGATTTGGACACCGGCTTGTCCAATATGTACTGATATACATTCCCTCTGCAAAAAGCGTGTAACTATTATTAAATCTATATAAAATTTAATTAATTTACCATTTTCTTTGAGTTTAGTTACTGAAAATTTTGAAAAATTTGTTACAAAATGATGCTGTCAAAATTATAGTTTGTTTAAATTTTTTCTTTTGGTTTCTACGGAGATTGAAAATGGATTGAAATAGTTATAAACAAAATTTAAATTTTTGAATTGCGAATATTTCTCTTTAAAAGAAATTAATACTCATAAAAATAATACCAATGTATACTCAAAACTTCCGAAGCATATTTTTCTATCATGATGTAATCGATATTGGTGAAAAACGTGTAAAATTTTAATAGACATTTTAAAAATGCTTCGAGTAAAGACTACAAAGTTGCTATTAATAAATATTCTAATAAAATATTTAAAAACTAATTGATATCTACGCTTTACTAAGTAATTATTCAGCTTGTCCTGACTACCTAGTTTAATAAACTACTTACTACTAATTATTTAAGAGCTAACTTGTTGACAAATAACCAAAATTGTTGAAGTTACAAAATTAACTGTTTAAACATTTAACATATTTAGAATAGTACATTCTTCGGAAAAGTTGTAACGCTTTGAAATCACGCTTAAATAAAAGATGAAAATTTAACTAAATTATACAAAAGTGTTTTAAGTATCAGCGCTGACTATAAAGTAAAGAAATAAATTTATAGATTACAAAATACATTTTATTTATTGATAGTAATCAATATCAATAAATAGATATTAAGAATATAATAAGTATATTATATTCTTATAATATCGTGGAAGTGTGACTGCTGTAATTGTTTGAAAAAAAATCAAAAATATTTTTTAAGAAATAAATGATAATAGTATATAGGGTTCTAATCGTGATTCACCAAATGTTATGGTTGGAAATTAGAGCAAATTTAATTAACAAAAGACGAAAAAAAAACAAGTATAACATTAGTAGTTCTAAAAATAAACTGATACTATCATTAATAATAAAATAATCAATGTACGCAGAGTTAAAAAATATTAGTAGAAAGCTATAACCATCTTCTTTCAATTAGTAATAACAGTAATACAGAAATAGTTGTTTAAATATTAAAAAAAAAACGATAAAAAATGTTCCTTTTTCAGTTTTTAATAATTTTCACCAAGATAACATCCATTAAGGTGGTTATTCTAGTTATTGAATAAAAAGAAGCTAAAATAAGCAAACATCCCGTTTAGAGTCAAAATTTTTCTAATTTTTAGAAAATAATAAATTCCTTCCGAAATATTATTAACTTCTCTCCTGTACATGATTTTGATAAAAAATTTTGAAGAAACCGCAATTGAAGATTGAAGAACAAAAGTAAAGAAATGATTCTATTGAAAAATATTGTATATTTTTTTGGAAAATTTCTCTACTACAATCCGTTTTCATTTCAAGTAAGTGAAGAAAAAGTACTTTTAGACCCAATATTTCAAGGGCTGTAGCTCCCTCAGGAAGCAAAATCGGACATATATGTTTATAGGAAGTTTTTTATCTTAAATAGCTTCCTAATATTTTGCCGCTTAATTTCTGGACACCCTGTATACCAGGTGTACACGAAACAATGGCCACAATTGTCATTTCTTTATTAAAGAAAATAAAAAAATAAATTTAAATGCATTATATGGTCTAAAGAAACATATTTATTGAACTAAAAAAAATTAAATTACACTTATCCGGTTTCACAAAAAAATTAGATCAACTTTCTCATTTTAAACACCCTACGTTTTTCTATATATTATTAAAAATTGAGACGTTAAAATATATTGGTGATAAACAACAATTTTCAAAAGTTGAAGAAAAAATTTTACAAATTTTTGGTAATTTTTTTTAGTAAACTTATATAACTTCATGTTTGGTACCATAGGATTAGAGGATGCTTTTCCTATTACTATTATTATTAGATAGAGATCTAAATTGGGGGTGGCCACTCTATAATGCCATTTAAAAAATGAAAATTTTAAAAACACATACCTATTTTAAAATTTCGTAATTACAATTTTTTGCTTGTATTTGTACTTTTCAAGAATTTTTTTACCAAAAAAATCCTTTTTTTGAGATTTGAAAATAACATTCTTTTATCACAAACATACCTTAAACTTACCAATTTTCAATTTGTACTATGTACAACTAATTCTATGTAAAACTGTTTATTTAGTTCAATAATAATTTTGTAAATTGTAATTTCTTATCCCATATAGGCAACGTTATTTATTCATTTTTTTTTGTTATAAATACAACAAATATGGGCGTCCACTGGGGGGGGGGGGGGGGGCAGGGGGGTCCACGCCCTCCTTGGGATTTGTAGGTTTTCATTTTTTTATTTTTGCAAAAAAATTATTTCATATTCATTGACAAAAAAAATTTACGAGAGCGAAATTCTTTACTCTAGCAATTGTATACAGTATTAGTTTTTTTTCAAAGGGACTCGTTGCGCAAGTTGCGACGTGATTGTATTTTTATCGATCCCAACAGCTGTAAAATGATTCCATAAAAGATACAATAAAGTTTTTTCATGAAAGCTTTTTAAGAAGAAAACTTGTACCCAATATTCCCTCTTCTGCGAAACAAGATGGTCTTCAAAATATAAAAGTATAAGAGTATTTTGCAATAATTTTGTAGTTATCATTGAAACCTTGAACAAATTAACATATGACGATGATGTTCACAGACCAACTAAAACAAGGGCATATCAATTGGTAATAGCTATGTCAACAACAAATTTTATAGTACCTCTTTTTATAATTTCCAAATATTTTGCTATTTTAGAGCCACTTGCAAATAAGCTTCAAGAGCCCGTATTCAGCAACCGTAATGAAATATTTAGAGACGTTGTTAACGTTAAACACGTCTCTAAAAAAATACTTCCTATGAAGAAATATTTATTAATCACGTGTTTAACGTTAACGATGTCTCTAAATTTTTCATCACAGTCGCTGAATACAGGTTAAGGTGTTTCTATTGATTTGTTTACTGCTCATAACCACATACAGGATATAATTACTATTTTTAAACAACATAGATCTGAGGAAGATACCTTTAAAAATATTTTTTTTAAAATAGTAGGTAAGCAATGCTGAAAAATTGGACGTAGAAATTAAACTTCCCACAAAAACTTCAAAACAGATGAAGTGAAGTAATTATTCCTCTGATAATGTAGAAGCATTTTATAGAATTTCTATTAATAATAACTTTATGGATAATTTAATAATGGCTTTGGAGAAAATATTTTCCAACCAAAATAAAACATCTTATTATTTATTTTACCTAGATCCTATCAATATTGCAAAAGTTATATAATTTTTAAAAAGTAGAAAATTTCTTTATTATGTTATGATTTATGGAAAAATAAAAACGAACCTTTTAGTGAAGAAAAATGGTTTAAATGGGTTATGTTTATTAAGTCTTCACCGAAAACGCGAAGCAGATGCAGGTGGTTTCGCAAAGGAATTCAGATTTTCAAAACACCAAAGAAATTTGTCCTTGGGTTTTAAATAATTTTTTATTAAGAATTTGATATTGTTTTTAAGGGTTTTCTATTTTAATTTTTAAGTAAAAATATTATTTAATAATATACCGACAAAGAGGTGTATGGATACCTATGACTAGAAATAACTATAATAAAATAATTTAAAAATTTGACTTTTAATTTACATACAATATACAATACATGTTAGTGTACATTGGGATGCCTAAAATGCATTTCTACTCCCCCTTTCTAATCCTTGTAACCCGATTGTAACCGATTTACCTCGGAAATGCACGAATATGACCATATTAGAGTCAATGAACATAAAAATGACTTGTTAAAACCTGTCAAGCATCACATAAGGCTGTTCTCTTAAGGTGAGTTTATGCTAATCTAACCTCTAACAGTCAACCACGAACATAAAATGAGAACGTTTATACTCCACTAAGCATTAAGAAATTTGTAATATTCGAAGTGATATTTCAAATTGTCGATTTGATTATCAAAGTGTTGAAAAGGTTTCACCAACTCCTCGTCACTCTCATATAAAAAATGGAACTGTCTTTAGTTCTGACTATATCTACATTGCAGTGGCGCCCGGTGGGTAGTTTTGTAGGGTAGGGGATATATGGAGTCATGAGGGGCGGGAATGAAGGGGTGGGGGTGTCCAAAAAAGTACATATTTTTATAAATTAAATTAATTTTTCTTGGTTCTGAGCGGGGGTGAAATAAATCCTTCATATTATATGAGGTGCTTTCCAGGTAAGAGCTTTGAGTAGTCCAGAGCGGTCCAGAGTAGCTACCGACTACTCGAGTGTGTTCCAAGCGGATCGGAGTGAACTACTCTGAAGCACTACATTTTACCTCGTCCTCGTCCCCTAGAGTACCTATCTAATATTTAGCGTGAACTACTCCAGTGGAGTGGGGGTTCTGAATCGCGCTCTTCATGGGTTATAGTACGGATTTTGTGGTTATGTTAACAGAGCAGAATCCATATGTATTCCAAGTACGGTTTTATTTTGAGTACTATAAAGCAACGCACTACAGTAGTCTTAATCTTGGGCCGGGCGAGATCGTGTCGTCGACGAGACTAGAAGGACAGACTCTTGTTTTTTTCATGTAAATGAAAAGGACAGAATATGATGAATGTCGTCGACCACACGATCTCGACCGGCATAAGAATAAGCCCGCAGAGTAAAAAACAAGTGCCTCTAATGTCAAGTGGCGGTGACTCATGGTAACACGAAATCCAACGAAATCTAACGAAGTCGTCAACGGCAACGATTCGTGTTTAGGCAGCGCATATAAACATTAAATACACTGGCTGGCGGTGGGTATGTTTTTTTGGAGTACGTGCGTTTATATGGGAGAAAGGTAGGCTAATTTCATGTCGGCTAACCGCGCTTGTAAAATACGGAAAGAACCATCTTTTAAAAGTGATTTTTTTAAATCGCTCTTTTAAAGTAGTTTTCAAGAAAAGGTTGTGCAACATACTTAAAACGACCGATTACAAAAAATTCACATTGGGTGCTGGAAAAGTACATACTACATAAATATATTTCATAAAGTTTCAGATTTTGAAAATGAACAATAATTTATATAGTACCTAATTCTATATTATCTATATTCTAATTTGTAAACTATATTAATTAAACTAAAACTGGACAACGGTTTTTGTCTTGCAATTTTATCCAAAATTAATTATAAGCGAGTAAAGTTAAGGTACTTTTGGGTAATTATTTTTTTTATAGATTCTCTAATTTTTTTCCTTCTGTCCATATTTAGTTGAATGACTCTAGAATCTAAAATAAGAAAAAGCATATAAAAATATTGTTTGCACTAGCATATCTAGTGTTGCCCGTAAACTGCTATTTTTGCCTATTAGAAAATGATTCTTAATCTGTAGCCATAATTTTAGTATTAGTGTTTTTATTAAAATATCAATTTTAATTTATATTCGCAGTTGCTTTGAAAACAATTGTTGTTATAATTTAATTTTTAATTTTGTCAAAATAAACCGATTGTTAATTTCTTGCCTTTTAAAAAAGTATTCTGAAATAACAAATCCTTTAAATTTTACAGATAAAAGTTTTAAACATAATACTATGCATCGTATAGTTTTTCAAGGGTCTCCTGTTTTTGGTCCTCCAATAAGACGCTTAACTCCAGACAAATTAAAAATTGCTCGTAAGGAATTTGATTATATGCTTCAACATGGAATTTGTAGACCTTCAAAGAGTAATTGGTCTAGTCCATTACATTTAGTAGCTAAAAAAAGTGGTGAATGGTGACCGTGTGGAGATTATCGTCAACTTAATTCTAAAACAGTTTCGGATCGTTATCCAGTACCTCATATACAAGATTTTTCATTTTTTCTGGAAGGGTATAAAAAATTTTCAACTATTGACCTTTCAAAAGCATATCATCAAATTCCTATTGCTCCAGAGGATATTCATAAAACCGTGTTAGTACACCATTCGGTTTATTCGAGTTTCCTCGTATGACTTTTGGGTTGTGTAGTGCTGCTCAAACATTTCAACGCTTCATGCATGAAGTTACGAGGGGATTAGATTTCTATTTTACAAACATTGATGATGTTTTAATTATATCTAAAAATGAACAAGAACATTTAGAACATTTTCCAACGATTAGAAATTATAGGCTTACATTTAATACATCCAAATGTGTTTTTGGTCAGCCTGAACTAAAATTTTTAGGTAATTTAATAACTACTGAAGGAATAAAACCTCTTCCAGATAGAGTGAGGGTATTACAAGAATTTAAGTTGCCATCTACCAGGTTTGAATTACGTAGATTTCTTGCCATGACTAATTTCTATCGTAGATTTATTCTGAACGCAATCTTATCTCAACGGCTATTATTAGAGTATCTTAAAGGATCTAAACGAAATGATAAACGTTCTCTTGTTTTATCTGATGCCTTCTGTAAAGTTAAACAGAATTTAAGCAGAGCTTCCCTTTTAGCATATCCAGTCAATTTGCACCTTTAGCACTAATGGTTGATGCATCAGACTTTGCCATTAGCGGCGTAATTCAACAGTTTGTTAATAAGGCAAGGCAACCATTGGGTTATTTTTCTCAAAAATTAAATACTGCTCAACAAAAATATAGTGCCTATGATCGTCAATTGCTTGCTGCCTATGCTAATATTAAACATTTTCGCTCCATGTTAGAAGGGGGTTCTTTTACTTTTGCATTTCCTGGAAAATGTTCGCCTAGACAAGATAGACATTTAAATTTTATTAGTCAATTTACAACTGATTTTCGTCATATTTCAGGAGCAAACAATTTTGTAGCTCATGCATTTTTCAGAATTGATAGTATAAATGTACCAAAAATTATTAATTTTAGTTTATTAGGTGAAGATCAAGATAAAGATCAAGAACTTAAGGAACTTCTTGTTTCAAACTGCAAACTTAAGTTAATTTCTATTTTTGTCTTCAGCAAGGGTGTAATAAACCATTATATTGCAACAATACAAATAGTCGAATTAGACCTTATCTTACTCCAGCATTTAGACGTTATGCATTTAATGCTTTGCACGGTTTATCTCATCCTGGAATTAAAGCCACTATTGACTTAATTAGGGAACGTTTTGTTTGGCCTTCGATTAAGAAAGATTGTCGACTTTGGGCCAAAACTTGTTTGGAATGTCAGTAATCTAAGGTAGGACGACATGTCGAGCCCATTAGGACACTTTGATATTCCAAGTGATTGATTCACGCATATACATATAGATGTAGTAGGTCCTCTTCCACAGTCAAATGGATATCGTTATTGTCTTACATGTTTTGATCGTTATACCAGATTGCCAGAAGCTATAACAATTTCTAATATTTTACTACAGAAACAGTGGCTAAAGCCTTGTATAGTGAGTGGATTGCACGTTTTGGAGTTCCGTCTATAATTACGACTGATAGGGGAACTCAATTTAAATCTTCATTGTTTTCAGAATTATCCAAATTTTTGGGTGCAAAACGTACTCGTACTACTTCGTATCATCCTGGGGCAAATGGTCTTGTAGAGAGATGGCATCGTTCTTTAAAGGCTGCTATTAAATGTTATGCCACAAATACGTGGACTCAAGTTTTGCCTTCAATTTTGTTAGGCTTACGCACAGTTATTCGACAGGATTTTGGTGCATCTTCAGCTGAACTTGTTTATGGAGAAAGTTTACCACTTCCTGGAGAATTTTTTCAACTATCTCCAAATTCGGGTAATATTTAAAAATTTTTAAGTAACCTTAAAAATCATATTTCAAAGCTAAGACCGTCTCCTACTTCGTTACATGATAATCGTGTAGTTTTCGTTCATATAGATTTATATTCTTCTTCACATGTATTTGTTAGACATGATGCAATTGGCCCTCCTTTTAAAACACCTTATGATGGGCCGTATCATGTTGTTGACGAGATAAGTATTTTACCATTTTAATTAAAAACAAAAATGTTAATATTTCACTTGATAGATTAAAACCTGCTTTTATTCTAAATGATATAATTGAAAATCTAGAACTTATTGGAGTTAATCACAATAATGGTTCAAATATAAATAATTATGCGGATAATAAGATATCTGGAAGGAATAATATAAAGAAATCTAAAAGAGTTGTACACTTTTTACATGATTATTTCGTGCGATAACTCTGGGGGGAAGTAATGTAGCCACAGATTTAATTCTAGTATTAGTGTTTTTATTAAAATATCAATTTTAATTTATATTCATAGTTGCTTTGAAAACAATTGTTGTTAAAATTTAATTTTTGATTTTGTCAAAATAAACAGATTGTTAATTTCTTAATTTTAAATAAAGTACTACTAAAAATCCATGTATTGTATATCTAAAATAAAAATGGAATATACGTAATATGAGTTTTCAAATAAATATTACGTCCTCATTGGAGTAGGGAAAACGATGCATTTTTAATTAATTATTACATACTGGTCCACAACACGTAGGAACCATTTTAATTGTTCATACTTGAAACTTGAAATTTTTAAGTGTAAAATTTTATTTTACAAATATGTCAAATCATATCAATGTTATTTCAATTTCCAATTAGAAATCGACTAGTAGTACAGTAAAATTAGCACAAAAACAGCCTGAATATCTGAATAAGTAAAAAATTGCGGAGGTAATGAAACTCGGCTTATTTGTAGCTTGAATAATGTACATTTAGGATCTAAAGAGTCCCGAGTTATGGGGTACCTGCTTCTGGAGTTATGGGGGTGGAAAGGGGGATGAAAATGGCTTTATTTCCAAATATCTCGGTTTCTATCAATCCTACGATAAAATCATTTATTATCCATCTTGTAGAGCATAAAATTTTCAACAACTTTTGTTCGAAACTTTTTTTTGTAGGGTAAACTTATTTTTAGTTAAAGTAGCGCGAAAGTCCTATACATAGAGATTTTGCTTAATTTTGATGCATTTTCAGATATAACTCGATAACGAAAAGACATAGCGAAGTGATTCTTTTTTTGTCGTAAAGCGGATCTTGAAAGCTTTTAGAAAGGTGTATTAGATTACGGTGAAATAGAATTTAGAATTTGAGGGGTTGATTAGACCGAAAAGCTTCAAAAATTGCGATTTTTTAAATGGGACATTAAAAATATATTTTTTCGTCATTTTTTCGAAATTAAGAAAACCCTATGTGTGTCGGTTTTGGTTCTAAGAGTGGATTCAGCAGACTTTTTAGAAATGAAAATCCGTTAAGAAATGGCTGGACAGGAGCCGTCCACCCATAAATTCAAAAATTCAAGCTTTATTTTCCCAACCCCTTCGAGTATAAAAACAAATAGCCTATTAGTTGTACAAGTTATTCTTTTTAAGAGAAATGAAGTAAAATTTGAAATTTTTAAAAATTGTGGGCGCCAGTGGTACAACGGTTCGACCGCGTTTGTCCGATTTTTTTATCATTTTACGTTCGATTTTTTTCTGAAGCAAAGGGAGAAAATTTAGAGGTGTCAATTTTTTTGATTATAAATATTAATGTAATAAGCAAAATAAAAAATATCGCTCCATAATATCCAACCCCTATCAAAAGTTACGAATTTTTAAAGTCCGCGTCGAAAAAGCAAAAAAAAAAACGAAATGCAAATTTAAAGACCTCAATTCAATATAAAAAATGAAGATATCAAAAAAGGGGTTCAAATGGCCATAATAACGGGTATCTACTTTTTAAATCAAAAACCCGGTGTTTTTTGCACCTGCCGATCCTCAAATATAAAGGGTACAGTTGAGCACTTTTGCCGCACGAAAAACGCTAAATTTGTACACTTCGCTTTTTGGCGCCACAAGGTTGCACCTGGAGACTTAAAAATGGCCACGGTCTATCCCCAGGATGTAAAAATAGAAGGAGCCAAATTTAGTCGCTTCCCTTTAAGACCGGACGGGGCTGCGATTTTTTAAAGTTGACGCCGGCGAAAAGAAGGAAAAAAAGTATGGAAAACGGATTTGGAAATTTTTTTCAGAGTGTTAGAGTGCTCTGAAAAATTTGAAATTATAACCTCGCTTAGAATCCACATCCCTCTTCATGATGTAACCGGAATTTTTAAAATCTGAGGAAAAAAGCTACCATTTTCGTGGCTCCGGGCAGAAAACGTGCGAATTCGGGGTAAAAATACCAAAAGGGTCGTATCTCGTCCCCCTTGATAAATAGGTCCGGGCGAGTCAAATCCACCGTCTTCAGAATCGGGTCCTCCATAATATACTAAAATTTGATGCAATTCGGGGTGAATTTTGGACACCGAGGGGATGAATTCGATTTTCCGTTCGGGGCGTAATAACTTTTTTCGGGGCCGTCCGATCGAAAAGGGACATTTAAACTTTTTTCTTAAAATTTTCTCCTCCGTATACATACAAAATTTCAACTCTCTACGAAAAAAATACCTTCCCCTTTTCGAAAAACTATTTTCTTTCATCTGTAGTATGTATAGGACATTTGCGCCACTTTAACTAAAAATAAGTTCACCCTATAAAAAAAAGTTTCGAAAAAAAGTTGTAGGAAATTTTATGCTCTATAAGATTGATAATAAATAATTTTATCATAGGATTGATAGAAACCGAGATATTTGGAAAAAATCAGTTTTATCCCCATAACTCCAGAAGCAGGTACCCCACAACTCGGGACTCTTTAGATCCTAAATGTACAGGGTGTCCCATTTTAATTAATCCAGCTGAATATCTTGAAAACGAAGCGATTTCCTCAAAAATGTTTCAGACAAAAATTGTAGCGGCTCGAGGGGTAGATTTAATAGTGCCATGGGTTTTTAATTCTTATGGGGTTTTATGGGGGTTTTATGGGAAAACATTTTTTTTCAAATGGGAACCCCCATTTTTTATTGTAGATTCGTAATTTATGGAAAATAAAAAGAAAGTTTTGAATGAAACATTTTTTTCTAAAATTTCAATTTTTCGCTATATTCACAAAAATAAACACAAATTTTGGGATTTTCGATACAGTTTTACAAGAAAACTAAAGCTTTATAAGAAAAATCGTAAGAGACAATAAGTACTTAAATTAAGGCAAGGACTAATAAAAAATATTATTTTATTTTATTAAAAAAAAAAAATATTAAAAAAGAAGTTTATTTTATTTTTATTATTTTTTAAGAAAAATATTAATTTTTTTTTACTTATAAAATTTAAAATAAAGTCAAAGGTTGGAAACAATAGGTGACAAAACGGTTTTTCAATTTTATTTGCAATTTAATATGTGAAAATAATATTTTTCAATTAAGGAAGAAGGCTTCTAAAAATAAAGGAATTTCATTTTCAGCCTACTTTGTGTTTCGCACATAATTGTTATATTGTGACAGATTATTTTTCTGTAGAAGCTCATTGTTATTGAAGCTACTGTGATTATTTAAAATGAGTCTCTCATAAAATGGCTGATTATTCACCTAGAGAAATCGTGAATATTATAAAAGTTTTGGGCGAATGCCATGATAACAATCGGCACGCAGCACGTCTTTATGCTAAGAGGTTTCCACAATTGCGTCATCCAAATCATACAAATATTAGGAGGCTCGTGAAAAGACCGGAAAACGGTTCTATTAGAAGAAAACGTAGTAAAACTGGTGCTAAGATGCTCCCCTCATTGATAGCATTAGCTTCCGTAAATGAAGATCCACATACATCTACAAGAAAAATTCAGCGTCTTCATGGACTTCCTAAATCTTCTGCCAACAGAATTTTAAAACATCATTAATCACACCCATAACATGTTCATTTAACCCAACAAATTAAAGAAGATGACTACATCCGCCGACTTCATTTTTGCATATGGGCTACGAATCAAGTTAGAAGATATCCCCTTTTTTTTAATCGCGTACTTTTTACTGATGAAGCAAAATTTGACAACATGGGTGGAGTAAATCTTCATAATGCTCATTATTATTCTGGAAATAATCCACATTGGCAAAGAGATCATAGATTACAGTGGCGTTGGTCTATAAACGTTTGGGGTGGAATAGTGGATGAGTATCTTGTGGGACTATTTTTTTATAAAGAAAATCTTAACCAACATGTTTATTTGAATATAATTCAAAACGAAATGCCTACTCTTTTAGAAGATGTACCTCTAGATTTAAGACAGCGAATGTGGTTTCAACAGGACGGAATTGTTAAAACATTTTTACATAACCAATTCCCTAGTATGTGGATTGGAATTGGTAGTGAAGGCCAGCAAGATCTCCGGATCTTACAAAAATGGATTATTTTTTATGGGGTTACATAAAAGATAAGGTTTATGAACGACCAACTACAACTAGAGAGGATATTATGATACGAATTACGGACGCTTTTCGAAGTATCACTCCTGAAATGTTGAGAAATGTATCATTGGCTTTTCGCAGACGAGTAAACATGTGTATTGAACAAAATGGAGGAATATTCGAACATCTTATTTAGACCAGCTCTCGTAATTTAAGAACAGATCCAAATATCTTTAAGTGTATTAATTAATTACCTTTGACTTTATTTTAAATTTTATAAGTAAAAAAAATAATATTTTTCTTAAAAAATAATGAAAATAAAATAATATTTTTTTATTAATCCTTGCCTTAATTTAAGCACTTTTTGACTCCTGCGAGTTTTCTTATAGACGTTTAGTTTTTTAGTAAAACTGTATCGAAAATCCTAAAATTTGTGTTAATTTTGGTGAATATAGCGAAAAATTGAAATTTTAGAAAAAAAAAGTTTCAACAAAAACTTTCTTATTATTTTCCATAGATTACGAATCTACAATAAAAAATGGGGGTTCCCATTTGAAAAAAAATTAAAAACCCATGGCACTATTAAATGTCCCCCTCGAGTCGCTACAATTTTTGTCTGAAACATTTTTAAGGAAATCGCTTCGTTTTCAAGATATTCAGCTGGATTAATTAAAATGGGACACCCTGTATATGATTTAAGCTACAAATAAGACGAGTTTCATTAACTCCGCAATTTTTTTCCTAATTTTTCTGAACTATAAAGTGTAGATTTTTTCAATGCTTTAAACTTTTTTGGAAAGAATTTGAATTGAAATAATTCGAAATTTTACGGGGGTATATTTTGGTCTCTATATTGTGTCTGATTCAACAATGTCTGGAAATCCTTGTATCATAAGAGTTAAAAACGTTTTCCCAAACAGGCGCCAAGTTTTCTTAGAATTTTTCCTAGATTCCTTCTCCATCAGGCACACCCTGTATAGTAAAAACAATTATTCATTTTATATTTTTGAATTGATTAATGAAATAATATCATGAATGCTTGGATATTAACCTAAATAGAGAGCGTAAAACAATTAATCTAGTTGTTAATTATAATAATTAATCAAAATCTCGTAGAGAAACTCGCTTTGTAGTAATAGACGTTTAAAATTTAACCGCACGTACCCTCTAAGCTCAAATGTATCACGAACACAATTTGATTTTAATAAGGCTGTTAATAATTAATACGAGCATAGGTGCGTTTAGCGCGAGCTCAATTCGTTTCAAAGCGTAATTAGATTTGGGCGCGGGGCTGCGTCGCATGCCTTTAATGCTGCCCCCGGCGCCTTCTCCCGTTCCCCGTGCCCCGACACCAACCCCTTGCAACCCCTGCTTCTCTCTATTAATACTGCATTATACTCGCGCACGCTAGCTGTAATTGACACTTATCGCCAGCGTGCACTAACGAGCTCAGCCTCCATTTTTTAGCCCTATTAATTTACGAGATGGAATTTTTATCAAATGCGCTATTTTTAGAAACGTTTCGATTTAAAATGGCGATCTTTCACGAAAGTGAAATATCCGCACAACCGCCCAGCCGAATGAATAGCAAAACGTTCAAGGGATATAAAAAGGCAATACTTTGGTGGAAATTTACGAGCAACGCCTACGAATTTTAATGTCCCAGCTGTGGATGGAAAAGGAAAGACCTCGCTGGATCAAGGATCATGAACTGACCCTATTTTATACGAAGTGATTTATAAAAAAAATATTTGACTAGAATTTTATGTAATGCTTTTTCTCGACTCTCGAGAAGCTTTTAAATAAGAATACGCCAAAATTTTATAATGCGTTTAAAAATAAAATTTAATAGGTACTGCAACAATACTTGTGTAAAATACTGTAACGTAAACGTAAACGTAAAACACTCTACTTGCATTTATAAAAGTACAAAATAAAACGCAAAAATAAAGTTAATAAAATGTTTCGAGTCGAGTTACAAAAGAAAGGCAGAACGCTGTTTTCTCGCCATTAAACTCTAATCAAAATTCCCAGATACTGTCGACAAATTATCTACAGTGAGTAGACTTAAGAATAATGGAGTTGCATCTTCAAATATTTGTTGGAAAAGTTCTGCAGTAATTAAAGTTTCAAAACTAAACAAAGAGTATAATAATGTATTAGCTCTTAAACATACATCGTGATTAAATTTATTTGTCTTTGATAGTTCACGGAAATTCATTAGCTTCTTGATCTATTTTATTCATTATCATTAATTTTATAATTAATTTAGGAACTTTAACTAATTAAGCGAATAAATTTTAAATTTAATTCACTTTCATCAATTGGTTAGGTTAATTAATCATGAATGTGATGATGATGTGGTATATAAAATTATTTTCAAATTATCTCGGATTATTTTTCAAACACATACAGAATTAATTTTAATGATTATCAAACCTATATAAATTATCTCCCAAATCAAATAATTTAACTTTGTGAAAATTTACGTTTTTTATTTTTATTTTCGAATATTAATAGTGATATGATCTTAAAATTTTTAATTATACTTAAGAGAGATTTCCTAAAATGCAAATATAGTGATTTTCAGATACGCTAGTGCAAAAAACATGTTTGTATAATTTTTTTGTAGCTGATTTAAAATCCATTCCACTAAGGAAAAAATAGGGTATCTACAGGGTGTCTCACTTTTTTTCCAGAAAAACATTTTTTTAGATAGTAAATGTTATTCTCAACAAAAATTTTCCCATGACCTATTATGTTTTTTCGACTCCTTAAAAAGTTACAGCAATTTTAAAATTTCAAAAATTTAATGATTTTTGTGGGACACCCTGTATAAATGTCATTTAATTTTATTTTTTTTCATTTAAATCAAGTATGCTTTGGAATTTGTATATCTGGAAGACAATAAGATGCTAAATTTAATCTTAAAACTTTTAATTTTACTTAAGAGAGATTTCCCAAAGAGCAAATATAGTGATTTACAGATACGCTTGTGCAAAAAACATTTTTGTATAATTTTTTTGTAGCTGATTTAAAATTCATTCCACTAAGTTCTAGCGTATGGAAAAAATAGGGTATCTACAGGGTGTCTCACTTTTTTTCCAGCAAAAATTTTTTTTAGATAGTAGATGTTATTCTGAACAAAAATTTTCCCATGAACTATTATGTTTTTTCGACTCCTTAAAAAGTTACAGCAATTTTAAAATTTCAAAAATTTAATGATTTTTATGGGACACCCTGTATAAATTTCATTTAATTTTAATTTTTTTCATTTAAATCAAGTATGCTTTGGATTTTGTATATCTTGAAGCCAATAACATGCAAAATTTTACCGAGGCAAAGGACGTTATCGTTTTCATATGGGTTTTTGGGTAAAAATAAAAATACACTAAACCTATCAAAATTAACTAATATACTCCTAATATTAATTATGTACTTAATTTCTGTAAAAAATATACCCTATGAACAGTTTTATTAGATATTACATTATTTTAAAAAATTATTTTTATCTATGCAACAGTGGACGCTAAAATTCAAATTTTGACAAGTTTGACAAAACTCCTGTCAGATAAATAATCTTTATTTTTACTTTACGTTTAAATTAAAAGAAAGGTAATAATTCTAAAATATCGGTTTTAAATTCTATTAATAAATGCAATTTTAATTTTAACGTTTAATTTCAGCAGGTAAAAAGTTCAATGTTGCCTGATTGTGCAAAAAAGTCTTTAGATTTGCTGTAAAAATGATTTTATTTTTATTTGGCCCTGTATTATTACAAATCATATTACAACTATTAGGACCGTTACTACTTAATTTACAGTAAAAATATTAGAGCTGCAGGAAATTGGAAGTCTTTAATTATTAAAAAATTTAAAAATTGCAAAAAACGGCAACAATGGAATAATTGTTTAATTTAAAAAAATAAATTATTAAAATATGCGTATATTTTACAAAAATATATACTTAAAAATAAATATAGAATTAAATCTTTATAAATATGTATTTAATTGTATAATTGTTATTGTACTATTGTTGATAATTCAAAGTAAAAATATGATGACATCGTTGTCTAATTGTGCAAAAATTAATTAATTTCAAATCCGTTATTTGGGCGAGTACAGCCTCTATCAAGCTTAATATGTCTTCAAAATTGTATATTTCAGTGGTATTTACATATTAGAATAAGTTTCGTCGCTGGAGGAAATCTACCCAAAATCCGATAAGGTGCTTTAACCTCGTCGTTTACTTATTTTAAAAACAGCCCATAATGTTAAAAAAATCAATTTGGCAAAGAAAAAATCCAAATAATAATTGATTTAAATAAAAAAAATATAATAAGAAAAAATATTATACAGGGTGTTCCATAAAAATCATGAAAATGTATCAGTTTTAAAATTACTGTAACTTTTTAAGGAGTCGAAAAAACATAATAGTTCTTAGGAAATTTTTTGTTCAGAATTACATTTACTATCTAAAAAAAATTTTGCTGGAAAATAGTGAGATACCCTGTATAAAAAAATACAGGGTGAAAACGAAGCGATTTCCTTAAAAATGTTTCAGACAAAAATTCAGACTCGAGGGGGACATTTAATAGTGCCATGGGTTTTTAATTGTTATGGGGTTTCATGGGGGTTTTATGGGAAAACACTTTTTTTTCAAATGGGAACTCGTAATCTATGGAAAATAATAAGAAAGTTTTGATTGAAACTTTTTTTTCTAAAATTTCAATTTTTCGCTATATTCACCAAAATGAACACAAATTTAGGGATTTTCGATACAGTTTTACTAAAAAACTAAAGGTCTATAAGAAAACTCGCAGGAGTCTTAAAAAGTGCTTAAATTAAGGCAAGGATTAATAAAAAATATTATTTTACTTTATTAAAAAAAAAAAATTTTAAAAAAGTTTATTTTTTTTTTATTATTTTTTAAGAAAAATATTATTTTTTTTTACTTATAAAATTTAAAATAAAGTCAAAGGTAATTAATTAATACACTTAAAGATATTTGGATCTGTTCTTAAATTACGAGAGCTGGTCTAAATAAGATGTTCGAATATTCCTCCATTTTGTTCAACATGTTCACATGTTTACTCGTATGCGAAAAGCCAATGATACATTTCTCAACATTTCAGGAGTGATACTTCGAAAAGCGTCCGTAATTCGTATCATAATATCCTCTCTAGTTGTAGTTGGTCGTTCATAAACCTTATCTTTTATGTAACCCCATAAAAAATAATCCATTTTTGTAAGATCCGGAGATCTTGCTGGCCATTCGTGTACTTCACTACCAATTCCAATCCACATATTAGGGAATTGGTTATGTAAAAATGTTTTAACAATTCTGGCAGTGTGGGGTCTAGCTCCGTCCTGTTGAAACCTCATTCGCTGTCTTAAATCTAGAGGTACATCTTCTAAAAGAGTAGGCATATCGTTTTGAATTATATTCAAATAGACATGTTGGTTAAGATTTTCTTCATATAAAAATGGTCCCACAAGATACTCATCCACTATCCCAGTCCAAACGTTTATAGACCAACGCCACTGTAATCTATGATCTCTTTGCCAATGTGGATTATTTCCAGAATAATAATGAGCATTATGAAGATTTACTCCACCCATGTTGTCAAATTTTGCTTCATCAGTAAAAAGTACCCGATTAAAAAAAAAGGGGATCTCTTCTAACTTGATTCGTAGCCCATATGCAAAAATTAAGTCGGCGGATGTAGTCATCTTCTTTAATTTGTTGGGTTAAATGAACATGATATGGGTGTGATTTACGGTGTTTTAAAATTCTGTTGGCAGAAGATTTAGGAAGTCCATGAAGACGCTGAATTTTTCTTGTAGATGTATGTGGATCTTCATTTACGGAAGCTAATGCTATCAATGAGGGGAGCATCTTAGGACTAGTTTTACTACGTTTTCTACTAAGAGAACCGTTTTCCGCTCTTTTCACGAGCCTCCTAATATTTGTATGATTTGGATGACGCAATTGTGGAAACCTCTCAGCATAAAAACGTGCTGCGTGCCGATAGTTATCATGGCATTCGCTCAAAACTTTTATAATATTCACGATTTCTCTAGGTGAATAATCAGCCATTTTATGAGAGACTGATTTTAAATAATCACAGTGGCTTCAATAACAATGAGCTTCTACAAAAAACTAATCTGTCACAATATAACAATTATGTGCGAAACACAAAGTAGGCTGAAAATGAAATTCCTTTATTTTTAGAAGCCTTCTTCCTTAATTGAAAAATATTATTTAACATATTAAATTGCAAATAAAATTGAAAAACCGTTTTGACACCTATTGTTTCCAACCTTTGACTTTATTTTAAATTTTATAAGTAAAAAAGAATTAATATTTTTCTTAAAAAATAATAAAAACAAAATAAACTTTTTTTTTAAATTTATTTTTTTTTTTAAATAAAATAATATTTTTTATTAATTCTTGCCTTAATTTAAGCACTTTTTGTCTCTTACGATTTTTCTTATAAAGCTTTCTAGTAAAACTGTATCGAAAATCCCAAAATTTGTGTTCATATTGGTGAATATAGCGAAAAATTGAAATTTTAGAAATAAAAGTTTCATCCAAAACTTTCTTATTAATTTCCATAGATTACGAATCTACAATAAAAAATGGGGGGTTCCCATTTGAAAAAAAAAATGTTTTTCCATAAAACCCCCATAAAACCCCATAACAATTAAAAACCCATGGTACTATTAAATGTCCCCCTCGAGCCACTACAATATTTGTCCGAAACATTTTTGATGAAATCGCTTCGTTTTCAAGATATTCAGCTGGATTAATTAAAATTGGGCACCCTGTATAATGATCTACAGGTAACTGCAACAAATTTTTTGTGGTAATAGAGAAACTGAAACTAAGCGTTTTTGACTTATAAAGTATTATCCGGAAATGCTTCCTTAAAAAGTTATACCACTTCAAATATTTAAAAAAAATATTTTTTTGTAAATAAAATAAGTATTATAAGATATATTAATTTGAAATTTTGGCCACAGTTTTTTTTCATAAAGATACACATTTTCAGCCAATAAAAGTTTTAAAAATATTTTTGTTGTAAATCGTGGAAGTAATAGTAGAAAGACACTCTTGTAACAAAATGTTTAATTATAATCAATCACTTTCAAAATTGACAATCAACAAGTTCATTATTAAAACAACATTATTATAATACACACTTGATAAATTATTAAATTAATTGTAAATCTCAATAATTTTCAGGGGCGTTACATGAGGGGGGGTCATCAATTTTTTTGATCATATCTTTTGTTTCTTTACGTTTTTGATTATTTTAAAAGTTCTAAAATAATCCGTGATCAATATTCTACAGAAAACGTACTCTTATTATATGTCGCTCCGGTGTAAAGTAAATTTTTTAATTTTTAGCTAAAAATATGAATTTAAAAAACATCATCAAATTAGGCGTTTTAATGAAAATTTCGTGATTTATCTGAAAACATACACATATCAAAGTAGGAGAATAGCCACAATATTTTGTTAATTTTAAGTTCTAAGCAGCCTTTAATATTTTCTAATTAGTCTTTGATAGTCGTATTATTGCAATATTAGAAATGCATAGATTTTTAAGGATTAATTTAGTACTTTTAAAATTATCAAATATGTAAAGAAACAAAAGATATGATTAAAAAACGTTGATGACCCCCCCCCCCTCACATGTAACGCTCCTGAAAATATTTTTTTAACTTTTATTGCCGAAAATGTGTATCCTTATATGAAAAAACTATAGTCAAAATTTCAAATTAATATCTCTTATAATATTTATTTTATTTACAAAAAAATATTTTTTTTGAACTTTTTAAGGAAGCATTTCCGGAGAATACTTTATAAGTCAAAAATGCTTAACTTCACTTCCTCTATCACCATAAAAAATTTGTCACAGTTATTCAGGGACACCCTGTAAGTACCGTAACTTTGGACCCCTCTAATTAATTCTATGCAAGGTCACTAGTTTGTATCCTAATAAATTTCGCTTATAAATCTGGAAAAAAATTGTAAATTTAACGGTGGAAACTTGCTCGATTTCATAATTTTCAACAATTTTTCATGCCAAACTCACACGCCTTCTAGCGATTTTCTCATTATCAGTAATTCGCTAATAATTTGCAAAGAGCTTCATAAAGTGGGATTGATTTTCTTTTCCCTGTTTTTATCTCCGACGGAGAATTCATCACGGGCGTCTAGGTATATACTCTTAATTATCAAATTTTAAATTTTTTGTTTTAAAAATCGATTTAGCCCTAAAATAGATGTAGCATATTAAATTTTTAGAGCTAAAATTTTTGAGATACATAAACTTCCTAACTCTAACTTCATAATAGAGAGTTTGTAAACTACTGAAGTGCTTCAATCAATGCGATAACTTCATTCTTGTAGGTAATAGTTCTATTTTATTCTGCATGCACTACGAATACAAAATATTGTACATTATAAGTAGAGAGGATTAGCCGGTTCTGGATCACACATTCCACATTTTGCTGGGCCCGCCTCCCATGTAAAGTGTCCATAAGGAGTGTCACGCCCACCCCCCACCTAAATCCCTCCCACCTGAGCTCTGATTGGTCGGTTCTCCCCTCCTTTCTGAGCTCTGATTGGTCCTTCCCCCTCCTAAGCTCCTCCTTCTTGAGCTCCTATTGGTCCTCCAGTTGCCCCTCTCTAATTTTATTGGACGGCGACCATTTTCCTAATTAGGGCCCCACCCCAAGTACGCTGATTGGTTACCTGCTTAAAGTAAGTGCTGCCATCTGCGACTCGGTAGCTTAAGTTACTAATTCTAGTGGCGCCATCTGAAGTTTGCGGCAAAGCGTCAAAGCTTAAAAAAAACACTCGCCACCGTGAATCGAAGCCACAGTCTTTGTTTCGCGTTTTTTTAAGTCCAACGACTTAGCGGTTGAGACCACCAAGCAGTTATTATTAGTAAAGATAAATATGCAATATATTTAATTGTTGATAAAATACACATGTGCAAATTAATATAAAAATCGCCAACTGTACGCATTCAGAGGTTCATTAACCTTAATTTAAAGAAAAGACTTCTTCTTTAAAAGTATATTTTCAAAATTCATCTTTACAAAAAACAATTAATTACAATAATAAAATAAACTAACATAATTATTTTTTTAATTTCTTTAACATTGTGATTATTTTTAAGGAATTAACACATGTTTAAATAAATTGATATGTTTCATTTTCTATTATTTACCTTTGAAAAAAAAAGTACTAAACCAATTGATAATTAACTTTAATGTAAACAATCAATCAAATATTTAAAATAATGTAAAACAGAATCATACATATTTTTGTTTAAAAGAAAATGCTATTTAAAGCGCCTTAATATTTTTAAGATTATACAACTTTATAATTACTAAAAATTTAACGAAATGTACAGTTAAAAAAATATTAATTTCTTAAAATAGTTTGATTTTTATTTAAAAATGATTTTGTTTTATATGTATATATTATTCGGTAATTTATTATAATATTTATTTTTGAAAAAGTGAAAAGAAAATATAAGTTGAATGAAAATAAATTTTAGTTTAGTACACAATAAATCACATATTTAATACAATCTAAAACTTAATATTTTTGTTTAAAAAAATGTCGTTCAAAGCGATTTAACAATTTAGATCGTTCAACTTTTAAATCAGCAAAAATTTAATGAAACAGAAAATATAATTTGTAGAATTTACAAATTTTTTGTATAAATATTGTCAAGGTACAAGTGCACAATCAGTTCGAGTTTATAACACGCAACAGAACGAGAAGCAAAACAACGATGTTTAAGAAGACAATTTTATCCAAGCAGTTGAGGAATCCCTACTACAGATCTGGAAATGGTCAAACGAAAGAAGAATTCGGCAAGCTGAAGATGTTGGAACAACAACAACCATCATTAGAAGATCTGGATGAGCTGACAACATCCCAGCTCCAAACAATTGACAAGGACGTCCAGAACTATTGGAAGAGGAGAGCATCTCCAGTCACCTTAACCCCCTTCTGTGGACCAGGTCAAACGAAAGAAGAATTTGGCAACCTCAAGTTTATTGGACCACTACAACCACAACCCCATACATCATCTCAAGATCTGGGGCTAACCACATCGCATGACTACAATGTTCAAAATCATTGGAAGGGAAGATCATCTCAAAACACCTTCGTGGAGAAACCAACACCAACACCCCAGTCCAATTATGGGTTGAAGTATGAGGAAAAAAGATTGGTATTTGAGGAGACATTCCCCATAAACACCTGCGGATCAAAAGTCATCCGATTTGGACTGGATCCTTTTACGAAATTCCAACCAGTTGCGGCAATCACTAAATCCAATTATGAGGATGGTAATGGTATTCAGTTCGTCTACTCAACATTCAACGAATTGCTGCTTTTCCTGCCCAATATTATTAGTTTATTAAATGGTAAGCAGGAAGATACCATTTACTTAACCGAATACGTGGCGACCATTCAAAGTAATTGGGTGCAACTAAAGGGAAATGTTGATGGAAAGGTGTTTTATCTGGGAATACAATCTCTCCAAAATATTCATGACATGGCTCAATTCTACGTAGATGTTTTTAATCGAGTGGGACTTCGAGATGTTCAACCCTTCCAGATGCTCATTGACAAAGTATTTACAAAATGTGTTAATGAAAATCGATTCACAGTGCAAAACAGTGACATAATAGGACTATTGCAAAGTGATGAAGAACTCGCTGAAGTCAAATTATTGTATGAATTGTATATAAAATTTAATTATTTTTTAAGAAATTCCATACAAAAACATTTAGATGATAGTTTAAGTAATAATTTTTATAGAAATAATGTATAAATCTTGTAAATAATATTTTTTATAAATAAATTAATTAATAAAAAAAACGTGAACTTCAATTTTTTACTTTTTATTTTTCCATTATAAACCTTTTCTTTTATTATAATTACAATTGTAAAAAAAAGGTAAGTACAATTTAAATATTTAAAAGGGTAAGTATAATTTAAATTATTTGAATATATTATCTTGGTTAAATGAGGTTAAAGTAACTTCAAGTATGTGCTTACTTATAAATACTTTTAATTTAGTGTTTATTATGCAATGATTTAATAGACTTAATGAAATTTAAGTAAGTAGAGATGAAACAAGGAACGTTTATAAACATCTTATTTTACAAAACATTATTTTTGTTGATCCAGCTATTATGCGATTTATCAAGCCCAAGCCACTTTACAAACACTTTATTATTCTTTTTTCTAACAATTTTTTCCACAAGATATGCATCTTCATGTTTAGCCTTTTGCAATTCCTCCGAGTAAAATGTTCCTTTTATGGATTGGCCCTGCATATCCTCTAATAAATACGTTATTGGATTGGTAATATTTATTTTTTTTACACGAAATAGCTCAGTGGTCCAGTTTACCAAATAACTTTTGTCGAAAACCGCTTTTTGTTTGCTAATTCTTACGACATCACCAACATTTAGTTTACCACGTCCGGCTATTTTTATATGAGAATAAACTGTATTTAATAAAAAATATTCATTTTTCTTTGAAACGTCAGCAGGCTTCATTTTTATTGTTGTGTGTTTAGTATTATTGTAAGATTCGATAATTTTGTCCAGAACATCACACCACTTATACTTTCCAGCTAAACTGAAGTGTTTGTAAATTTTTTCCTTTAATGTGCGAATAACACGTTCAGCAATGGACGCCTTCATGATGCTAAATGTTGAATAGTGATTTATTCCGTTGATTTTCATAAGTTCTGAAAAGTTTTTATTGTAAAATTCTTTGCCTTGATCTGTCTGCAAATTTGAAGGTTTTCTCCCCATTTTAAATATTGCTATCATCGCGTTTGTTATGGTGGATCCACTTTTATCTTTTACAGGAACAGCCCATAAGTATTTAGAAAAACAATCAATAACAACCAATATATACTTGAATCCTTTATTTTCCCGTGCGTAAAGTTGAAATTCAGCTAAATCCGCTTGCCATAAATCATCAATGCCCTTAATAATAGTTCTTCGTCTTTGAAATTTTTTTCTAGCCGGTTTATGAAGTTCATTTACAATATCTTGCTTCACGTCGCTCATTTTTCTTGATATAAATATTGATTGTGAATGTACGATTTAATTTCTGCTGTACTCTTATCGATTTTTGTATCCATCTGATAGAGAAGTTTATTTGTAACTGAGTCCAGAGTTTTCTCTAAATTTGATATAAGCTGGTTAACATCTTTTAATATATTGTTTATATTTTCATTATGCTCATTTTCTAAAGTAGTTTTTAAGTTATTTATTTTTCTTATTATTTCTAATTCTAAATCATCAACGAATTTTTTATTTACAGCATCCATTGAATCGATTGGTGTTGATAGTTCTGTTAATCGTCTATTTTCGAGATTAAAATTCCCATCTCTGGTAAACAAAAAGCCTTTTTAGGTGACGTCCAAATTTATCGACGCTCATGATGTCAATCATAAATGATAACTGCATATTTTTGACTTAGCACACCCATTTATGTGAATTATAAAATTAAATTTGCCTCTCTAAGTTCTTCCTCAATTCTAATAATTTCGTTTTCATGAGAATTATTGCCCACACCTCTTGACGCATGTAATAAACACAATCGATCTACCAGCTCATTAGGGTCATCCCAGTAAACATATTCCGATGGTTTTTGTATTAATTTCAAAAAGCCGGTTCCAATTCTATTTCGTGATGCTCTTGTTGTAGGACCGCTGTAACTCTGAAGTCGGTTTGGAAGAGTTGGTTCGACAAATAAAGGTTTTATTATATTTTGATATTTGTAAGACTTTGAACCTTTAATTTGCTGACTTGGATCACCGTTTCTTCTCAGTGCAGAACTCTTTTCCAATATTTCCTTATATGCTTCTTTATCATTATTATTAAATCTCTCAGGATCTTTCTTAAATAAAAGTTCATAAAGACCTGGGGTTCCTTTGTAGATCTTCTTTTCAATAATCAAATCTGCACCATTTAACACAATGTTAGATTTTCCAATTTGCCATTTTTCCGTAAGTGGGTTATATATAATGCCATAGGTGGTATCATATTCATCTTTTGTATCCTTCATTAAACCATTAATGTACTGCTTTGGAAGTTCATCAAATTGTTCTAAAAACTGATCATAAACTTCAGGTGTTACATCTTCAAGATATGATTGATAGAATGGTCTCTCCTCCTCAAATACATAATCATCCAAATCATCATGTACCACATCCTCATATACAGTATCTGTCAATTTAGGTGTTTTAACAGGTGCTTTATATTTGTTAGAAGTAGCTTTTCTTTTATAATTTCTTAATGATTCATCATTATTCGCTTCCAATTTTTCTTCTTTCGGTTCCTCTTTCGGTTCAGCTTTAACTGCAATTTTATCTGACTGAAGTAAAATTCTTTTTAATGGCTCTAAGATTGGCTTATAAGATTTAGCTAGTTGCTCTTCTGCATCAGATCGTCCCAATTTTAAGGCAAGAACCTTTTTCCTAATGTCGTTTTGAATTTTAATTAAACTTTTCTTAACCTCGTCGCCTTTCTTATTCATTTTAGCAAGATATTATCAATATTAAAGACAAAATAATAGATGTACGACCTGGAACAGCTTTTTAACAGGTCTTGAACAGGTTTTATCAGCTTTTTATCAGGTTTTGAACAGGTTTTATCAGCTTTTGAACAGGTTTTATCAGGTTTTATCAGGTTTGAACAGGTTTTATCAGCTTTTGAACAGGTTTTATCAGGTTTTATCAGGTCTTGAACAGGTTTTATTAGGTCTACGTATGACTTGTTTCGATAAAGGATTAATTGTTACTAACAAGTTTTGTAAAAAATCTGTCTAAATATTTTCTATATCTTCCTTTGTTAACATCACTCTCCTTATCAATTACAAAAAATCCGAACTTCTCGTTCCAACATTGCGAGCATAATTCCTTAAATTCTTCAAATTTCATATCACCACCCACGTGATCATTATAAACATGCTTTAAATTCAAATCATCTTGCTTAAATAATATGATGAAATTAGCGTTGTCTCTGATAAGATGCTTAGGTATGCGGGTATAAGTTTGGCATAAATAAAACGAATCGAGACTTTTATGACGACCCATAGAAAAAAAATCTCTCATCTTCTGTTGATTTTCACAGGCCACATCATCGAAAATAAAAATCGAATTTTCTTTGGCATCATTTATGTTAATAATTTCGGTATTCTCCGAATATGGAAAAAATCCAATTTCGGGCAAGGAGCACATAACCTCTTTAAGTAACTGGTATTTGGGCTGGTACAATGACTTTGAATACATGTATATATTTTTAAACTTTAAACCATTTGGATCAAAGATTAAACTAAGCATAACATTCGTTTTTCCACAATTCGAGGGACCACATATAATTGCTCGAATCGAGTTTGGCAATAAATTGCTATGTTTCTTTTTCACTTTATTTAATCCTTGACCCACGTACTCATCTAAGTTTACCACCGCCAGGGTATCTTTTTGTTTTACAGTTTCCATCGTACTAACAAATTTTAGTATCGACATATCTATATATAATGATTGTTTCTTAAAAAAAATCTCTCAAATGGCTTCACACGTTGGAAGAGGAATCATCAACACGCTAATAAATAAATTACCGATTGAGTTGCATATTCCCGGGTATCAGTATTGCGGACCTGGTACAAAATTGGAGGAAAGATTAAATCGACAAGACCCCGGCGTAAATCCTTTAGACGCGGCTTGTAAACAACACGATATTTCCTATTCTCAGAACATGGATTTGGGTGAGCGTCATAAGGCAGATAAAGTTCTAGAAAAGGCTGCATGGCAGAGATTTAAATCAAAAGATGCAAAATTTGGTGAAAAAGCGAGTGCCTTGGCTGTAGCATCGGCTATGAAAGTAAAACGAAAATTGGGTATGGGTATGGGTATAAGATCCTGTAACAAAAATGCTAAAAATCATTCATTTACTGGTGGTGTTGTAAAAAAAGCAAAACATGCGATTAAAGGACTCAAGCATAAAAACAATAAAAGTAAGCAAACACAAGACTTATTAAAGGAGGGAACCAATATTGCATTAGCCGCGGCTAGGGCTGCTGTACGCGATGTGGGTGGAAGAAAAAAGATAAAAACTCCACGTATTATTCCGATACCCAAAACTGGAGGAGTTTTGCCGCTTATCCCCATTTTCGCTGGACTTAGTGCATTGGGAAGTTTGGCTGGAGGTACAGCTGCAATTGCTAAAGCAGTTTCGGATACGAAAACAGCCTCAAAAAAACTTGAAGAAGCGGAACGACATAATAAAACAATGGAAGCAATAGCCTTGGGGAAAAAAGGAACAGGACTCTACTTAAAGCCATATCGAAAGGGATTTGGAATTTGTTTTCGCAATTCAAAAAACTTTTAAGTCAGCTACCCCGCAGAGCACTTAGTGATGTGGACATTTTGAAATTTATTAAACAAAATAAGATTAAATTCTTTAGAGGTGTTTTTATGCGAGATAAATTACCGAATAAACCATTTTTTAGAGAAAGTGGAATTGTGAATATGGATAATTACTCGGGACCCGGAACCCATTGGGTAGCATACAAAAAGCAAGGCAGTACTGTTAAATATTTTGACAGTTTTGGTAACTTAGCACCACCTAAAGAAATTCAAAATTATTTTGGGGGTAGCGAAATAATGTACAATCACGATAGATATCAGAAATTTAATACGTATAACTGCGGCCATTTATGTATCGAATTTTTATTATAAATAAAGTATTTTTAACAATGTCCTGTTAGTCATGTCTCGTACTTTCACCTTAACAGGTAACACGTCTGTTTTAAGTAGAAACTATTACCCACCAATTGAGCTGAATTCGGCCGAATATTGTTTGGGGCTTATTGCATTTCATACGTTCAATACGATACCTAACATAGAAGAAGGTTGTAATAAATTTTATTTTGGATCGTCATCAATTACAATCCCAACTGGTTCCTATGAAATAACTGATATAGAAAAATATTTGCGACGACATTTAATTTTGCCCGCTGATGCCCAAAACGCTGCAGATCCAGACAAGTCGTTTAGCCTAAAACCGAATAATAATACTTTACAGTGCGAATTATTTAGTACATATGACGTGGATTTTCAACCAGCAGATTCAATAGGAAGACTATTGGGATTTTCGGGTAAACAAATTCTTCAAGCCAACAAATTGCATGTTTCTGATCAACCGGTTGAAATAATTAAAGTTTCAAGTGTGAGAATTGAATGTAATATTATTTCGGGGTCATATTACGATGATAAATCGGGTCATACGTTGCGTGAATTTTTTCCTTCGGTAGATCCCGGATTTGCCATAAATATTGAACCTAATAATATCTCATATTTATCAGTAAATACGAAAACCATTGATAATATAACAATTAGACTTTTGGACCAAAACGGAGAGCTGGTTAACTTTAGAAACGAGAAAATCATTGTTCGTCTTGAATTAATTGAACGGTCTAAGATAAAATAATGGGGATAGTATTTGTCCAAGAAGAAGAAGAGCATAAAACGCTGACAGAAGAGTCTGCAACAGCCAGTAAGAAAAAAATCATCAAACGGTTAACACTAAAAAGTATTAATTTGTTAAAAGCTCTCGGCTATCATGTCAAAACTTAAAATATTTAACGATATTTCTTTTGATGAGACAATCGTAAAAGAGGAATATCACACATACTTGCCCAGGACGCAAAATTTTGAAAATAACGATGAAATAAGAATATTAATTCAAAATCAAGACTTGTACACTTTACCATGTGAGAGTTACATTTACCTCGAGGGAATAATAAAAAAACCGACACCTGAAGCAGGACAAACTTTGGACTTTAAATTAATAAATAATTCGTATTTGTTTTTATTTGAAGAAATTAGATACGAGCTAAATGGGGTGGAGGTTGACAAAATTAGAGATCCTGGGATTACATCAACGATGAAAGGTTACGTTTCCTTCGGGGAAAGAGAATCTAAAGTGTTAAATTTAGCGGGATGGTGTCCACATATGGAAAATCATTTTCAACAAAAAGACTCATTTTTTGCTTGCATTCCTTTAAAAATGATTATGGGGTTTGGTGAAGATTATAAAAAAATAATCATCAATGCGAAACAAGAATTGGTATTACTTCGTTCTAGGACGGACTTAAACGCTTACAAAGGATCTGAAAACTTTAAATTTCAAATAAATAAATTAGAATGGCGAATTCCCCACGTTATGATAAATGATGAGGTGAAACTTCAGATGCTTCAAAAAGTTAATATGGATGTTTCAATAAAAATTCCCTTCCGAAAGTGGCAGTTGTTGGAACTTCCGGGACTAAAAAACACCAAAAAAGAAATATGGAGTGTAAAAACTTCAACAAACATGGAAAAACCCCGTTACGTCATCCTCGGTTTTCAAAATAATAAAAAGGATACCGCCAATAAAAATATGTCTCAATTTGATCATGTGAATATCGAAAACATTAAAGTTTACCTAAATTCAGAGTGCTACCCGTATGATAACATGAAACAAAATATGGATTTGGATAATTATGTCCTAACGTACTACATGTACTCCCAATTTCAATCTAGTTACTATGCACGAGCAACAAATGAACCTCTTTTTAATTATAGCCAATTCAAAGGTCGTATGCTTTTTGTCTTTGATTGTTCTAAGCAAAAGGAAAGTTTAAAATCTTCGACTGTTGATCTAAAAATAGAGATGGAGACAACTGCATCATTTAATGAAAATATAAGAGCATATTGCCTCATTTTGAGTGATGCAGTAGTTGAGTACACACCTCTTTCCGGAATTGTACGCATTATACACTAAATAAAAAAATAAAATGGCAAATCCTAATTTAATCATAGTTGACGTTCAGGGATTTATCATTAATGGAAAATTTGTCCCTAAAGAAATGTCAGTTTCCAAAAATGGTGTGGATGTCGACACTTATCTTTTTAAACCAGAGAAAGCATTTTTTGTTTTAAATAAAGAAGATAAGAAAATGGTTACCTGGCTCGAAAATAATCATCATTGTCTAAAATATAGCACAGGATTTATTAAAACTAAAGAAATTAAAAATATATTGGATAGTTACACCAACAGTTTTGAAGATACATTTTATGTGAAAGGACATCAAAAAAAGAATTTTTTAATGAACTTTACCCGAAACAGTATAATAAATTTAGAAGAGGAAAAAAATTGTGATATTTTAGTTGAAAATAAACATAATTGTGTAAATCACTTAAAAAATATTTGTATATGCAGTAAATCAAATGTAAAAAAAATATCTAACTGTTTATATTTTCATAATAAATAAAAAATCTTATTTAAAAGTATATTTCCTTTAGTTTAATTTACCCATTTTAAAATTTCCAAATATTTATTATAAATCATTGAGGTGAATAAACCTCGGATGTAAAAATTGCAGGATTGCAGTTTTAATTTGTAATAAATTGCAATAACTAATAAGTTTATAAATCATTTAAACAAAGTCGAGCAAAGAAAACATTCATGCTTTGTCGCATTTTTTAAGTTCGTTGTACTTTAAAGTGTTGTGTCTTTGGTTTCATTTATAAATATTATATTACGGTGAGTAATTAAAACACTAATTCGACTAATCTTTTGTAAAGTAATTTTATGTTTTTAAAAGATTAAAACCGAAATGCATACATTAATTAATTTTGTTTTTAGGTTAGAGCAAGATGAAAAAAAATTTAAATAACCGTGTTTCTTGCAAAATTTGCGAAAAATATTTTTCTAGGGAAGATGCTTTGAAACGTCATATTAAAACCATACATGTTGGGTCAATGCTATGTTCGGAATGTGGACAATTGTTTAATTCAGGGTTGGAATATATCGCACACAATCATAGTCAAACTTTTTCGCGGAAAAGAAAAATTATTTCGGATGAAGAAGATAAAAGCAACAAAAGGTATTGCCATAATTGTGATGAGACCCTCGACACTCCAACACTTTTTTCGGCCCATTTAAAATCAAGGAAACACCAAAGCAATCTTCCCCATTCAATAGAAAATAATGTTATTAAAATTACAAGTAGCTTTAAGAACCGTATAGCTACATACAGAATAAATGCACCAAATGAACCGATTGAACTTGATTTTGTTACATTTTTAGAAATTGTTAAAGATACAGCATGCAATTGTATTAGAGAATCAACTCAAAATTTTAGTGTTAAAGTAAATTTAGAATTGTTTGGTTTTTTTATTAAGCCTAATGGCACGGATCAAAACATTAAAACAGAATTAAAATCATTTAATACAAAATTTACGATTGTAACAAAATCAAGTGATATTGGTGACTTATACAAAAGCTGGTGCAATATCCTTAAAACGAAGAGTGAGGAATTTCAAGTAAGTTTGCATTTCACATAATTTTCGTTACTTATTTTAATGATTTATTTTTTAAGGAAAGGGATAGTGGATGGGCCTTTTATGCTGTATCCCATTTGGATATTAATATAAATAAGTATACACCGCTGAAAGGATCTTCGTTCATAAGTTTACCATCTGACATAGAACTCAAAAAAGCATGTATAAATATCCGAAACGCGGATGATGCCTGTTTTGCTTGGTGCATCGTTGCAGCTTTGTATCCAGCGCAAGCAAACGTGAGTAGGCCGACAAGTTATCCGAAATATGAGGACGTATTAAATTTAGATAGTATTAAGTTTCCAGTTAAATTAGATGATATTAAAAAAATTGAAAATTGAAATAATATAAGTATAAACATTTATGGTTTAGAGTTTAACAAAAAAACAAATAAAAACATCGTAGTAGGTCCGATACATTTTACAGAAAATAAAAAAAGTAAACACATTAACTTATTGTACATTGAAGAGGGTGCCAAAAGTCACTATGTATTGATTAAAAATCTTTCAAGATTAATTTCATCCCAAGTATCCAGCCACGAGCATAAAAAATTTTTATGTGATGCATGTTTAACTTTCTTTTCATCTCAATCACTTTTAGATCGCCATTCTTTAAATGACTGTAATTATGTTTACACAATTCTTCCCTCGCAAAATTTAAAATTACAAAGAAATGGTGATTTACTTCCTGGCAATATACTTAAATTTCAAAATTATCAAAACAAAATGAAAGTGCCTTTCTGCATTTACGCTGATTTTGAGTCGCTAATTCAGCCAATTTCAACATGTCACCCGAATCCAACAAGTACAAGTTTCACAGAAAATACTCATATACATGTTCCCTACAGTTTTGCTTATTATATTGTGTGTTCATATAATAATTCCTTAAATAAATTTAAAACATATACGGGCTTAGATTGCCAACAAGAATTTATAAAATCGATAGAAAATGAAATTCAGATAATATATGATAATTACCTTAAACCTATAGTTAAAATGCGCGAATTAGATAATTTAGATAAATTGTTATTTTATGGAACAGATGACTGCCATATATGTGGAAAAATTTTGGGCGATGACAGGGTCGCTGATCATTGCCATCTCACAGGGCGATTTAATGGACCCGCTCATAAAAGATGCAACTTAAATTATAAAATACCTAATTTCATACCAATATTTTTTCACAATTTAAGTGGATATGACAGTCATCTTTTCATAAAAGAATTATGTGAACACACAGATAATAACCTAAATGAGAATATTGATAATGACGAAAAAGACGACATTTATAGCGATGACGATGAGGACGAAAAATACAAAGACTTCCCAAAAATTGATTGCATTGCACAAACCAAAGAAAAATATATTTCTTTCTCCAAAAAACTTAAAGTTGATTCGATTTTGGACGAATGTGATAAAATAAAAGGTGTATATATAAAATTAAGATTTTTAGATTCATTTAAGTTTATGAATTACAGCCTAGATAAATTAGCAAAAAATTTGGTAACTGAAAAATTTTGTCATTTAAAAAAGCATTTTGGCATTTTAGAACAATTTAATTTAGTCATGAAAAAAGGGGTATTTCCTTACAATTTTATGGATTCGATAGAAAAATTATCATACGAAAGGCTACCCGATAAAAAATATTTTTTTAATTCTTTAACAAATTCGAACATATCCAACGAAGATTATGAGCATGCAATTAATGTTTGGACGTCATTTTCATGTAAAAACTTGGGGGACTATTCAAACGTTTACCTTAAGACTGACGTATTACTTTTAGCTGACATATTTGAAAATTTTAGATTAATTTGTTTAAATACATATGACTTAGATCCGGCTCATTATTATACTGCCCCCGGCTTAAGTTGGGATGCCATGCTTAAATATACTGATGTTGAATTGGAACTGTTAACAGATTTAGATATGTATCAAATGATAAAAAGGGGTTTACGGGGAGGAATTTGCCAATGTAGCCTACGTTATGCAAGATCTAATAATAAATACATGTCTACATTTGATCCACAGAAAGCATCGTCATATTTAACATACATCGACGCTAATAATTTATATGGGTGGGCAATGTCTCAATTTTTACCTTGTGGGGAATTTAAGTGGTTGTCAGGGGAAGAAATTAACGCCTTTAATGTTTCAAATATTTCAGATGAATCACCAATTGGATATTTCTTAGAAGTAGATATTGAGTACCCAAAAGAATTACACAATGACCATTGTGAACTTCCATTTTTAGCAGAAAATATTCAACCTCCAAATTCAAAATTTACTATCAAAAAACTTATTCCAAATTTATATAATAAAGAAAATTATATAATTCATTATAAAAATTTAAAACAAGCTTTAGAACATGGTCTAAAAATTAAAAAAACACATCGGGTCTTGTCTTTTAAACAAAATAATTGGCTTAAAAAATATATTGATTTAAATACTAGTTTAAGACAAGAGTCTGAGAATGAATTCGATAAAGATTTTTATAAATTAATGAATAACAGTATATTTGGAAAAACACTTGAAAATGTTGACAAACGAAGAGATATTCAATTGGTAAATCATTGGAGAGATATAGGGAAACGTAGAGGTGCTGAAAGCTTGATAGCTAAATTAAATTTTAAAAGTGCAACCATATTTTCTGAAAATTTCGTTGCCATACATTTAGAAAAACTTAAAGTTATCTATAATAAACCAATTTATGTGGGATTTTCGGTGTTAGAAACGTCAAAATTTTTAATGTATGATTTTTATTATAATTTTATTAAAAAGAAATATGAAAGCAAAGTTAAACTTTGTTATATGGATACGGACAGCTTTATCTTATATATTGAGACAGAAGATTTCTATAAAGACATAAAAAATAATAATGAGCTTTTTGACACTTCAAATTTTAATTTACATAATCCATATGGAATACCATTAATTAATAAAGCAGTATTAGGTTTAATGAAGGAAGAAAATCGTGGCCTGATAATGTACGAATTTGTTGGATTACGACCCAAAATGTACGCATACAATGTGGTTGGTGAATGGACAAAAAAAGTTAAAGGTGTTAAAACTAGCGTTGTAAAAAATGATCTAACCGAAAAAGACTTTAAAGATACCCTGTTTGATCCCAAAAATATAAAAATTTATAAAAAACAAAATTTATTTAAATCTATATATCACACTATTTTTTCGCAAACACAGAATAAAATTGCATTATCAAGTAACGATGATAAGCGCTACATTTGTGAAGATAGAGTTACAACATTAGCTTGGGGGCATCACGATGTTAAAGAAATTACAAAAATAATAAATAATTAGGTACTTAATGTGTTTATTTTTTAATAATTAGGTTAGGTTAGTTTATTATTGTAAAGATGAATTCTGAAAGTGTTTTTGTTTTTGTTTTTAAATTCCTTTTTATTGATTAGGTATGTCTTCATTATCTGTTATTTTTTTAATAAATATTTTTATTTGAGAAAATGTGTTTTATTTTAAAAAATATGTTTTTAAACACGAAGTCTTTTCTTTAAATTAAGGTTAATGAACCTCTGAATGCGTACAGTTGGCGATTTTTATATTAATTTGCACATGTGTATTTTATCAACAATTAAATATATTGCATATTTATCTTTACTAATAATAACTGCTTGGTGGTCTCAACCGCTAAGTCGTTGGACTTAAAAAAACGCGAAACAAAGACTGTGGCTTCGATTCACGGTGGCGAGTGTTTTTTTTAAGCTTTGACGCTTTGCCGCAAACTTCAGATGGCGCCACTAGAATTAGTAACTTAAGCTACCGAGTCGCAGATGGCAGCACTTACTTTAAGCAGGTAACCAATCAGCGTACTTGGGGTGGGGCCCTAATTAGGAAAATGGTCGCCGTCCAATAAAATTAGAGAGGGGCAACTGGAGGACCAATAGGAGCTCAAGAAGGAGGAGCTTAGGAGGGGGAAGGACCAATCAGAGCTCAGAAAGGAGGGGAGAACCGACCAATCAGAGCTCAGGTGGGAGGGATTTAGGTGGGGGGTGGGCGTGACACTCCTTATGGACACTTTACATGGGAGGCGGGCCCAGCAAAATGTGGAATGTGTGATCCAGAACCGGCTAATCCTCTCTACTATTATAATCTGTAAAGATATTTCAATCCACCTATTAAATTGTTTATTTTATTAATGAAAGATTAAACAATCATCCAATTTCCAAGTTTACATATATTCATCGAATTAATTGCCTTTGGGCATCGAAAGGGTATTATTAAAATACGAATGAAATTTGCGCAAAAATTTAGGATAGAAGAGGTGATTGGTACATTTTTATTAATTTAGAAGTTACACAATTTTTGAAAAATAAAAACTAAAATAATGTCTATTCCAAATAATAATTTAAGCAAGCCAATATTTTTTATTTTTCTTAAATTAATATTACTACCTATCTATATTTTAGATGAATTTAGGGCTTAAGGTGATAGGAAGTCATTTATTGAAATACCGATGTTTTTATCTTTCCCGAATTTTTTTAAAGTGTTTCGAATTGGAAACAAAAAAAAATATTAAAATACCGAACTTAAGTAAGACTTGTACTTTTGTATACAAGTTTTGTTTTTCATGTATCTAGATTTATATAAGCGTAGTTTTGCAAAAATAAAAATATAAATATAGAAATTTTTCTTGCAAAATTACACAAATATAGTTGTAGATACATAAATAACAAAAATTGCAAATGAATGTAAAATTCTTACTTTAGTTTGGTATTTCTTTATTTTTTTGACTTTCTAATTCGAAACACTTTAAAAAATTCATGAAAGATAAGTACGTCGTTTTTTTCAACATTTGACTCCCTATCACCTTAATATTAATGAAAACATTTTTAAGACCAAAGTTTTGAATACCAAGAAGTAAGTACATCTAAAATATATCGACTCGTATACAGCGTGTCCGACAATAATTTGCAGTTTTTTATACTTAATTAGATGCCAACTAAAATTATCAAAAATTGGGAGCCATTCCGAAGAAAAATGGTAAATATCCAAAAAAACGTGTTTCGTTAAGACGAAAAATATGAGGTTCAAAATAATAACAAACTTGATTTTCAAGATATCGATAGAAACTAGAAACTTTCTTATTTTTAATATACGCCATTTATTGAATTCATTTACATATTCTTCTGTTTTTAACGATGTATCCATGGTTGAAGTACTAAATCTTTATTAACAACAAAGATATCCATGTAATGCAACTTAAATAGGGACATACATTTTTGACGTCTCGTGAGTTATCCCTACTATCACTTTGTATTTTGTGTTTTGTAAACAGAAATGGGATCTCAACTTTATTATTTTCAACTTTATACTGAACACGAGAATACGTTATTTTTACTATTTTTGATACACGGAATTTGAATGTGCATTGTGAGTATTTTCTTTATATTTGAATCGCCAATTGTCAGTAAAGATATCTTTTTAAAGTTTTTTTTGCATATTTATAAACTCTTCACAACTTAAAAACTTCTTATTTAACTTTAGTATTTGAAAAAACGGGGAACAAATTTTTAAATAATTACCCTTAACCTACTTTTAAGCCCTTTCAGGGGGTTGATATCAACTTAATAATTTCAAATGGCAAAAAATGCATAAACATAAAAAGTACGAACAACCAGGTTTGCAACATCCCTTTTATTTTAAAAATCGCTGCACAATTTGCTCAGAAAATTACATTCAAATATTTTAATTAATTAATGAATGTAGTAAATGAAGGAATTGGTTTAAAAACCAAGCAACTCCAAAATTTTCAATATCTTTGATTTTTGTACCAAAATATAGGTAGAATCCTATTCTACATAATACAAAACCGAACTAGATTTCATTAAAAATTGGAGTTGTCCGATTTTTGCACTGAGTCCTTCAAATAAACCTATTATGTCTGTGTTTATCAGTATTTCATTTTAGTTTTTGGAAAAAAATCTCTGCCTGGGTCGATTTTAGTTTCCAGCAGAGTATATTTTTTAAAATTCATGTGATATCCACTCAAGCATTATAATAGCAAAAGAAAAGGGGCCAAAATGTACTAAAGTGAAAAATACAAAGAACTAGTTTTATAACGGTGGTTTTAGTTTCGAAATCTGTGCAGAAATCGCTAAGAAAATTAAATTGAAAATTTAATTCATGTCAATTAGCCTTTTTTTTTTAATTTATGCACGGATTTTCAAACTAAAAGCAATATTATAAAACTAATTCTTTGTTAAAAATTTAAAAAATTAAATTAAAAAAAAATTAAAAAAAACAAAGAGTCAGTTGGAGTACTGTTTATTATTGCATATAAAGGAGCATCTATACATGTTTCGGGTGTAAGCCATCTTCACGATTCACGACAACTACAAATTCAACGCTAAAGAGGGAAAATTAAAATTAACAAAAACTATCACTTACTTGTCAAATAACAAAATATAGTGTAGTAGGATAATTTTCTCCAAAAGGAGAAACTTTGAATAATGTAAAGGTGGTGCAAGTTTACTTAAAATTAGTGCACTTATAAAGGTGCATAATGCATAAGCATATAACCCTAATTTCAAAGCGTATATCTTCACTAAAAAGGAAATTATTTTATAATAATATATTATAGACCAAGGATTCAATTTATAAACCTGATAGAAAATGGTGATTAATTAATCATTAAATTGAGAAGCTAACACATGTATTTTTTGTAATGAAATGAAAATACGTCAACAAAATGGTGAATAAACAAGGAACACGTGAAAGGACTCAGATAGCTGTGAGGAATTTGTTAAAAATATAAAACAATTTAACTGAAAACTTCGTGTAAAAACAGTTGCGTTAAAATAAAGTTATGACAATTACAAAGTTAGCGCCCAGGAAACCTTTTTAAAAAAAGGTGTAAAATCTTTTCTATTAATGTCCATTTGTTGGTTGAGCAAAAATTTATTTTTGTTATGCACCAGTCTCTGGATTTCCAGGTATTCCAGCATATTCGTCCTGAAACCACTATATCCATAGTTGTGTAAAATTTGGCGTTCTTTGGAGTAAAAGTGCGGCCACAATCTGCTAAATGAAGTGAGATATACCATAAACCATTAGTATTCTAATGTGTTCGAATGCGTAATTTTGGTGTTAATCTCTCTCCCTCTCTCGCTACTAGTTTTACTTAGGGGCAATTTTAAAACAAAACAATTTAAACTCGTTAGTTTTTGTGAGAAATGATGGAACGAAGGTGAGTGTACGATATTCGAAGTTTGGGTTGGTTTCTATAAACATCAAAACTAAAATAATTAAAATTGTCTCTCGAAATTGTTACATCTAAGAAATTGATTTTATAATTTTGTTCTTTTTCAATTCTAAAATAAATACTTTGATGTTGTGACTTTAGCACACCCAAAAAATCCTCCAACTCATCTTGTGAACCAGACCAAAACGCAAAAACGTCATCTGAACCATCCCTTGACATTTGAATTTAATAATAATAATAATATTTATTTCCAATAGATCATTACAATGATATGTAGAAAAGTCAAAAACAATATATATAATATAATACAAATAAGTAATTATTAAGCATTTACACATTTTCACAATTATTCAGATACCCTTCTAGTGAGTAGTAGCTGCCATTTAGTAGGATCTCCCTAATTTTATTTTTAAATAAGTTAAACCTAGAAATTAGTCTAACGCTTTCAGGTAAAGTATTAAAAACTTCAACCGACACATAATAAAAATTATCGTGGTAAAATTTTGTACGGTGCTTAGGAAGCATTAGTAAGCCCTTAGCTTTATGTCTTGTGTCATGATGTACATTAACATCTGAAACTTTAGTGAACGTATTATAGATAGTTTTTCCATGTGTAAATTAGGCATTCATAAATGTAGAGACTTGGTAAAGTTAAAATTGACAATTCCTTAAATAATGAACGGCATGATGTACGCCTAGATACTCTCATAATTGAACGTATGATGCGTTTTTGCACAATAAATACACTCTTTGATGCAACGGAGTTACCCCAACAGAGAATACCATATGACAATCGTGAATGGACACAACCAAAATAGAACGTTCTCAACACATCTATACTTACTTCATCACGGAGACGAATAATTGTGTAACATGAAAAATTTAACGAGGCTAACAAATTTTTACATTGACTTAACCAGCTAAGTTTAGAATCAATAATTAGCCCCAAGAACTTCGTTGAGTTGTCTACATCATCGAGATCTTGGCACCACAAATTTGGATTTCTAGCAATCGAGTAATTAATCATTATGGTTTTGTCAATGTTTAATGCTAAGCCATTCTCTTTGGACCATGCTTCCATGGTCTTCTTACATTAGTTGATGTTAAGTTGTAATTCATCGAGCTCCTTGTTACTTATAATGCAGGAGGTGTCGTCCGCATAATGTATGGTCTTACACATATTTAATCTGCTAGGAAGTTCGTTAATGTAGACCAAGAATAACACAGGCCCTAGGACACTGCCTTGAGGTACACCAGATGAAAGTTCCCCACTTCTTGAAAGTTTACCGTTCCACATTACCTTTTGGGTTCTACCTTCCAAGAATGTAGCAATCCAGGCTAAAGCTGCTCCCTTTATGCCATAACAGTCGAGCTTCCACAAGAGTGTGCCATGATGCACAGTGTGAAAAGCCCTTGAAAAATCAAAATATAAGCCAATCACTTTATGCCGATCCTCAATGGCATTTAGTATCATTTCATAGGCTCTGACAAGGGCATCACTGGTTGACATTCCCCTGCGAAAGCCGAACTGCTCGTGGCATAAGATGCTAAATTTATCTAAGACAAAAGTCTACTTAGATACGCCTTCTCCCATATTTTAGAGAAAACCGATAATACCGATATAGGTCGATAGTTTGAAATGAGAGTATCATTTCCCTTCTTTAGTATGGGTATGACCTTCCCAAGTTTCAACGAGGATGGAAACTTTCCCAGTATAAAACTAGAGTTAATAAGTAAAGTTATTATTGGAGTTACATAATCAGCGATGTATTTAAATAAATTTCACGGTATGTCATCAAGTCCACTTGAAGACTTACAACTTGATTCAGACAAAATATTTCTAGTTTCTGTTTCAGATAATGCATGCAGAAACATTGAGAAATTATTTGTCTGTATATTGTTGGGATCTTTAATTTGTGATTTATCAATAAGTTTTTCAACCGATTCAATAAAGTAAGTATTAAACGCATTGGAAATTTCTGAAGGATTTTTATTAATATTATTGCTCAAATCAACAATATGATCAGGAGAGGATACGTTGGTACCGTTTCTTTTGATTATTTCCCAGGCAGTTTTGCATTTATTTGATGACTCTTCGATAAGAGAGGAGTTATATTTCCCTTTGGCAACTTCTATCTTTTTTTGGTGGGAGCTTTTCAGCTGTTTATAGAACAAATATAATTCATTGCCTTTTTTTAATTTAAGCTGTTTGTGAATTTCGCGTAGACATTCACCTTCAGCAATTAGGCTGGAGGTGATCCATTTACCAGGGTTATTTTGTCCTTTCTTATTGTTAAAATTTATATGAGGAAAGCTTGTATTGAAATGATACATAAAAATGCCAAGGAAACAGTCAAAAGCTGTATGTATGTCGAAATCATGGCCTACTGGGACACTACACCAATTTTCCTGTCTAATACTAGCTACAAAAGAGTTAATGTTAGCCTTGCTAAACAACCTTTTTTTACAATTATTCGCAATATTTAGATTGTTAGATTTATCTATAATTACCTCTAGTATAACCGCTTCATGGTCCGATAATCCCGGATCAATTGTTTTATACTGGTATTGCAAGTCGTTTGAGAAATTGTTGAAGATATTGTCAAGCTGGGACTCTCTATTGGGTGAGGTACGGGTGCTAGTATCCAGGTCCGAATTAAGCCCATAGGACTCCATAAGGCTGATAAAGTTTAAAGAGTGCAATGTATTCGATTTACTATCGATGTTGTAGTCTCCTCCCACTATAATATGTACACTAAAGCGAGTCACTTTCGATAAGAGTAACTCTAATTCAATTAGAAACAAATCAATATTATATTCAGGTGGTCTATAAATGACAACTACTAGATATTCTGTATTGCAAATTTTCAACATAGTGTAGCAGTATTCAAAAGAACTATTTTTAATATTAAATTCGATATTTTTTTCCACTGTGCCAATATCAACAGATTTTCTGAAATATATTCCGACTCCACCACCTCGCGAGTTGTGACGAGAATAATTAGCAGCTATATAGTATTCGTTAGGTATGAGACATTTAACTTCAGTATCATTCAACCAGTGTTCAGTTATTAACAGAACACTTGGATAATTATCACAGTACAAAAAAATATTGAAATTATCCAATTTATTTTTTAAACTGCGCACGTTATAAAGAAAAAATGATTTCTTATCTACAGCTATTTTTTTATTTTCGGTACTTTGAGGTAGTGAAAATAATTATTTATTATACAGTATTGAGGCCATATTTCAGGATTCTTAAGATCTTGTAGCTGATCAATTGGGACCGTTATCCTAAAAGATGAGTATTGGTCCGGATATTTTGATATTAGTTTTGTACATTTAACATTAACGATACCTAAAGATGTGAGGTATTGATTGAGGACTTCTTCAGTTGTACTCGGATCCAGACGACGTACATGAATATCTCCAAATGTAGTTCTTGCAGAAATTGCGATATTCTTAGCATTACCATAGATAATGTCATTATTTATTGGTTTCCTCTTCCGACGTTTAGGAATTTGCCATGTACCATTACCATCTTCAGTATTTGGGTTGCCTTGATTCAATGCATTTTGGTCAGTTTGTTCACTTTCAGCAGATCTTTCACTCTGGGTTGATGTTTTCGTGTTAGGAATTAACAAAACACTTGTAGATTGGGTTGCATCTTGATCTTGATTGCTATTTGTTGTAGAGTTTATATTCCGCTTTGCCATCTCATTAGTAGGAATTGAAACAAGTTCCTTGGTTGTTGAGGTTTGAATTATTGGTGGTTTCGGAGCTTGAACTATAGATGGAATGGAACAAACATTCGTATTAACAATATTCGTTTTAGCATTATTCGTTTTAAGAGTTCCATTGAACTGCTTCTTTGGTTTTGGTTCATTATTTACAATGTATACATTTTCATGTTGTTTACATGTTTTAATTTCAATTTCTAGAGTTTTTACTTTCTCTCTTAAGAGATGATTTTTCTCATCAAGTTCAGATATTAATCGCTTTAAGTTACCATTCTCTTCCAAAAGAATGTTATTAATAATGTTGAAGTTAAATGGATTATTACTACGTACTTCTAGAGGTGACGGTACAGGAGACGGTGTTATAACCCCCAAATTCAAGCCATCACGATCCATGCCATGAGCCTTCTTTTGGTGCTTAGCAAGACACTTATTATGAAATTGTAGATTACACAAGCTGCAACTATGAGGATTGGCAAGTGATACAGCACAATTATCACACTTCAAAGCGGGTTTTTGAGCAGGATCACTGGGAAGCACAACATCACCAGTTTCAGCCATTTTGAATGTTTATTTAAAACATTGCCCGATTGAAATCGCTTCTATTCAAGGTTATCCATGAATATCTCACTTAAAAGTGGTGATAGTGGGTGGCCCATTGCTAACCATAAAATTTGTCATTAAACATGAAAAAATCCTGTTCAAGGGTAATGTTCAGTAGGTTAATAATACTAGTGCGCAATTCATTTATAACATTGTTTTCTACTAATAGTTCTGAAACTAACTTAACCGTTTCTGACCTAGGTATGCTTGTAAAGAGATTCTTCACATCAAAGGGTACCATTATTAAGGCTTCCTCTGAAGAAAAATCTTTGAGTTTATCACAGAACTTTTAACGGAATAAGTTGGTTTGAAGTCTATCAAAGTTCCCAGCAAGTCGTTTAAAAACCTGGCTAAATTATAAGTAGATGTGTTTATGTAGGATACCCCCGGTCTAATTGGGATATCCGGTTTGTGAATCTTTGGAAGTCCGTACAACTTGGGTATGTTTGGATTTGGTGGGACCATTTTAAAACGACTTGCAAAGATCCTGACCTCGTTGAAATTATCCTTAATGACCTTTTTCAATTTTATAATAAAGGTGTTGAGTGGACAGTTGTTCGGAGGTTTAAAATTGTTCTCTGTTAGGAAATTGGTAACTTTTTCGACATACTGACCTATCTGTAAAATGACCACGCAACCTCCTTTATTCGCTTTCAAGCAAACTACATGATTGGATTTTAATTTATTTCTAATGTTAGTTACTGTGTCCAAATGAGGATCAGGTTGTAAATTCATACTGACCTTGTTAAGAGCTGAAGCAAAATCCGCTCTTATCAAGGTTTTACCATACAGTTGTTGTCTAGTACGTTTGAAACTAAAATTCTATCTACATCTATTGTTAACACTTCTAAATCTGATTTTTTATTCAGATTGAAACTATGCTTTAAACCCTTGTTCAAAATTTTAAATTCTTGGTTGGTAAACTCTACATTCGATAGATTTTTAACATTTTTATGAAAAATATGTGTGGATACGTGTAGGGATCTTCTTCTAGTTTCACTCTCATTTCTGTTCTTCTTCCTTCTCAACCATTCGAGCTTCTTGTTAATTCGATTTCGCTTCTTTATTTTTTTAAATTTGAAATTGCATATAGTTTTTATTATAATTATTCTTTGTGTTTTTACTGTATATTTTGACCCCTTTAGTGCTTAAAATTATTGAGTTAATATCAACTATGTATATTAGAGGATGTAACTAAATATCTAATTGTTGATTTTTTTAAAATATGCTCTGCAACAAAATAAATCTGAGAGTTTTTACAAAAACTGAAATGAAGTACTGAAAAAGAGACTTAATTAGTTCATTTTCATAAATTTATTAATTAAAATTTGAATGTAATTATCTCAGCAAGTTGTGCACCAATTTTTAAAATAAAAGCTCTGTTGCAAATCTGATTCTTCGTACTTTTTATTTTAATGCATTTTAACCCGTATTGCCATTTATAATAATCAACTTAATATTTGAGCTGATATCATCCACCCGTTAGGGGTTGAAAGTAGGTAATAGGAGGTAATTAATTTAAAAATCTGTCACCCTATAAATAAAAATAGAATTGTCGGATCGTTTTTCCAAAAACTTAAGTTAAATAACAAAAAGAGAGCTTGTGTAGTTTTCGTTGAACCACCCTGTATATCTGTAAAACACCAATATGTGGAGTCCTAGTCTAATTAAATAAAGATAAGTTTTCAAATTTGGCACATAGATAAAGGAAATTCCAATCTGCGATTTGTCCGGTTTAGAATTTTAAAATTATTATAAATGGAAGTTTGATGTTTGTCCATTAAAAATTGTTTAAAAATAATCATTTCATTAATAATAATTTACAAAAAAATTATAATAAATTTTAAAAATTGAAAACTCCTAATATGGCGAGTAAAGATCTCCCTTTTAAATGCAAAAACAATAAGCGTTTTCTTCAATGTCATGAAAAAAGCATAGGTAGCTGATTAAAAAAAATGATGATTGAAAATTTAAATTGGCAGATTTTATACTCTAAAACCTTAAAAAATATTGAAGATAATTTCAACCTTCAGGGTGTGAATTATAAATACTTTCGTTACGTAGCGGTCTACGTTATAGCAGTTGAAACATTCAGCGGCCATGGAATATTTTCTGGGATGGATAAAACTAATAACATAATAGCTGTAGCTTTTTATTCTAAAATATAATTTATTCTTAAATATAACAGTTTTGTAGTAAAATAAATAACTGGTCTAAATTGTGATATATTTTAGATACGTTAATTTGAACGCAGGAAATTAAAAAAAAAGTATATTTTAGAAATTATAGTAGGTTACCTTAACGCATTTTAAATCAGCCCATTTTTCAGTATTAGCTAATACAATTTTAACATACTAAAAAATAAAGTGTATCTCATCTTCAGCCCGAAAAATTTATTTGCAAGTTAAATATCATTCAAAAGTATCCTTTTCAAGAAGTTTCAATTCATAAATTTTTAAGTTTTACATCAAACTGCTGTTATTTCTTAAAAAGTCGAGAAAACTAAACGATATTTACCTTACAATTAGTGCTTTTCCAATTTCTTTTTTTTACTTTTTTTACAGAAAAATGTGCTCGTTTAAAAAAATTAAAGAAAACATACTAATGCGTTTTGAAACAAGAAAGAGGATAACTTTAACAAACCAAAAAACGACAAAATATGCATTGAAATAAACTGAAAAGCTTTTGTATTTTACTTTTTTTAAGTAACTCTCTAAATTAAAAATTTACTGCTATTATGCGATTTTTGTTACAACTTACAACCTTATCAGAGGGAGTTTTTAATGCGAAATCGGAAGATGTCTTTTAGAGATAGGAAAAAGACTCACCCTGTATATGAGTTCCATCTTAAAAATTATAAAAAGTAAAAAATATTTAAGAATACTTGATAAAAATAAGAGATTAATAGCCTTCATCGAATAAGTTATATGTATTTTAAATTAACTTTCCATAGAGTCAATTATCCCTATTCTTATTAAGGAATTTCGGGGGGCTATGATATGAGGAATAGTATAATTTGACATACCATTCATTTTCGCGTGGCTTTTACGACGTCATAAACGAAATAGTATGAGAGAATGGTAGGTATGCCAAACCTCTAACCATGGTCGGAAGGTGGATAGAAGACTGTAGTATGTAAAAAGTGAGGTTAATCGGTGGAAAATGATGGTTAATGATGAATAGTTCGTTTTCGTGTGTGGTATATGATTTTACATGGCGGACGTAATCATGACGTCATACACATCATTAGATTATATAGGAGGGCGATTGGCTTCAAATGAGCCTTACCGAACTGCGACCATTTTGATCTTTTGTTCAACCCTTACTCTACTGGAGTCCTGGGGTATCTAAATGCTTAATAAAGCTGATTAGATCCTTAGGAGGCATAGCCTTGACTTCGTCTAGAATTAGAGTTGTTCAGCCAAAGTGATCAAATCTAATGCGAGCTAATGCGTCGCGTTCGCAAATGATGTGCTCCGAAGTTTCATCTTCTAGGCCACAGAATCTGCAAGTTTTAATTTCTGACTTGCCCATTTTGTTGAGATGATACCTCAATGGGCAGTATCCAGTTAAATGGCCTGTAATGAGCCTCAGTTCGTTTCTGCTTAGGTCGAGAAGCTTTGTGGCTTTCTTGGGCGAGTATTCAATGAATTTCTTTGCCTGTCTTGAACCCGGAGTATGACTCCAGTGGGACATTATACTATCCCTTTCCCACCGTATGATCTCCTCCCGTAGATATGTCTTGTTCAGTCCACAGAACGTTTCTGGACCACTCGGTGTAAGGTTTGAGGCCGATCTCATCAGCAATTTCGTTGCCTACTATTCTACTATCCTTTAACCATTATACCATTTTTTCATAATATTATGACCATACCACTACCACGCGAAAATGTTTCCGGGACGGTTTTTATCTTCTTCAAGACTTTCTATTGTATTTATTTCAGGTCCATAAATTATTTAGTATTTTATCATGATAATTGTATACCATGTGTAAAGTAAAACCTAATTAAAATTATTTGATATCAATATTTGTCAAAACAATGACCAATTTGTAGCTTGATTTGTAATACCTACTTTAAAATTATTAACACGGTGTATTTTGCTTGCACGACTTAAAACCAATTTGTAACAATCAACAATCATTAACTTAACTTATTCAATTGTTGATTGTTACAATATTGGTTTTAACTCGTGCAAGCAATATACATTGTATAGCGTATTATTAATTTTATAACAATTTTACAAATTAAGCTGCAAATTAGGTGTTCTCACGTTTTTAGGTAAAAAACAAACATAACAACGTTTTTTGAGTTATTGTGATTTTTAATGGTTCAAGTCGTTTATTGTTTTTCTACAAAATTGCAAAAAGAAATCGTATCGATGGTATTTAATAAAAAACAAAAGTTGATGATTACTGTAGCGAGAGAACAAAATAGGATATTTTTCGATTAAGTTTAAAATACATCAAAAATACACCCTTCTTGTATAATGTCAATAATTTTAGAGTAGCAGAGGAAAATTGGCGTAGGCCGTAGGCCCAGCTAGTAGCTGTTTTATTTACAACTTTTAGCTTTTTGCGATAAAATTTTGGGGGAAATAAACGGTGAAGAGAGAAGTTTTTTGTTCATTCCTTTATTTGACTAAAATTTAAAATAATGTTAGCATTGTCGCAAGTGAATCATTTCTAACAAAAGTGTACACGTACAGGGTGTTTCTAAATACCCTATATGTATAAGGTACTTCGGAGTGAGTTACTACAAACTACTTAAATTAAAAACACGCTTGGAAAATGTAAAAAGTCTGACCTGTTAATACAGAGTGTTTTACTTTTTTCTAGCATTTTTTTAGATAGTAAATGTTATTCTGAATAAAACTTTTTTTTTCGACTCCTTATTTTAAAATTAGTAAATTTTAATGATTTTAGCGAAAACCCTGTACAAACTTGTTTTTTATTATCAATTTGATTTGGATTTTATCTTTGCCAACTTCCATCTTTGATTTTAGCATTATTGGCTGTTTTTGAACTAACAATAAATGTGGACCAGAGCTCGGCAAAGTACTCAAGAAAAGTACTTACGTATTCAGTATTCGGTGCTAGGGCAAAATACTTTAAGTATTAAGTATCAGTAATTAAATTTGAAAATACTTAAGTACTTCAGCACTTAAAGTACTTACATTTTAAGTATTCAGTATCAGTACTTTTGGAGTAAAAACGTATTAAATTACAGTTATACCTGCAGTATAAATTGTACAGGGTACCTCACTTTTTTCCAACAAAAAATTTTTTTAGATAGCAAATGGCATTCTGAACAAAAAATTTCAAATGAACTAATTTTTGGACTCCTTAAGAAGTTAGAGCAATTTTAAAATTGGTAATTTGTTAAGATTTTTGTGAAACCCCTGTATAACTTTCTTTCATATCATCAATTTTTATTTAAATCAATTATAGTTTTGATTTTTTCTTTGCCAACTTGTTTTTTTTGAATATTATTGACTATTTTTGAACTAAGAGTGGACCATTTAAAATTTTGCTTGATAAAATTAATCTATCTGATTGGCTTAAAGATAAAGACACAATCCAAAGTATAAATTAAAAAAACCAAAACAAAATGAAATTTATACAGGGTGTCCCAAAAAATCATTAAAATTTTGAAACTTTAAAATTGCTGTAACTTTTTAAGGAGTCGAAAAAATTTTAATTCATTGGAACTTTTTTGTTCAGAATGACTTTTACTATCTAAAAAAATTGCTGGAAAAAAACTGGGAGACCCTTTACCGTGTATACAGGGTGACCCATTTCACGTTGGACTATATGGGTATCTTTGTTATTATTGGAGATAGAAAGTCGGTTAAATCGACAAAGTAGTAGAGATTTGTTCGTATATTAATAACTCGGTGACAAAACATTTGAATAACGCATCGATCCTGCGCTATCTTGAAAAAAAACATTTTTAAAATGTGACTATAACTTCTTTATTTTTGGTGGTACCAAAAAAGTTTTTTGACATTAAGGTACTTTCTTGTGTGCAATGCAGTAAGATAAATGAATATTTTTTTTTCGTCAACGGATTGACCGTGTCAATTCACTAATTATAAATAATTCGCGTGAGCACAAAATCATAAAGCTGATAATAAGTCTCTTTCAATCCTCTATCTCATGTGAATTAACAATGAAAATGAACCAACCCGCTGTCTGACGTCTGGTCATCTGTGGTGAAATGAAAGGTAAATTTTAATTCTTATTTCTTAGGTATTCTAAATTCTAAAATATGTCGTATATGAGGAGTACTTAAAATACTGAAAAGTACTTAAAATACCGAAAAGTATTTAAAATACTGAAAAGTATTTAAAATACTGAAAAGTACTTAAAATTCTTTAAAAAATACTTAAAGTACAAGTACTTTTACAAAAATATTTTAAGTATAAGTACTCAGTACCTGGGTTTAAAAGTACTTAAGTAACGTACTTAAGAATCAGTACGCCCAGCTCTGGTGTGGACCATTTAAATATTTTTTCAACAAAATTAATGTAGGTATTTTTAATAATTTAATAAAAAATACCTAGTGTAAACTGCCCTCGCTCATTAAATTAGATGTTGTTGTGAAAGGGAGGCTTTAATACTTTTGATTTGGATTACTTCAAAATTCAAAAGTAGGCGAAAGGCAATTAATTATACATGAATTGAGTGGGTTCGTCGGAATTAACGGAATTAGATACATTATGTGTTAATAAAACTCAACATTTGAAATTAACACTTAAAAACTATTTATTAAAAGTAAATCAAAATCAAACATTACTAATAATTCAAATCAAAATCATATTATAAAATACACTTAACTAAGCAAATTCCAAGTCTAATAATTCGGATACTTCAAACCGCAACATAATAAACATATTTAAGTTTTAACTCACCAAAGAACAGTGTTACAATTAAATAATTTTATCAATCTCTTCTAAGTTCCATTTAAGCAGAACTTTTTTAAGTTCCATTTAATCTGGAACTTCATCTTGGTGTGAATTCTTCTAAGTTTTACTTGCAGGAATTCATCTTAACACAACACTGGTCATCACTTCTGGAGACTGTTGACTCGGACCGAGACTCAAATAATAATAATTCCCTTTTGTTTTCGAAGCTCCTGCTTTTATACTTTTGTTCCTTAATTGTAAGTTATGATTATGGGATTTTTTACTACAATTTATCGCCTATTGTTCACATCTGCTTGCGCTATCCTGACTCATCCCGAAACGTGCTTAAGTGCTTAGGTTTAATGTTTGCGCCAAGGACTTATTAAACATTATATTTTTAACAATCGTATTAATTTAATTCGGCAATTAACTAATAAACTTGGAAAATGCATTTAACTTGAATAATACAAATTACACAAATAATTTGGGATGCTTACACTAGCAACTAGCGCCATAAGAAATGCCTAAGTTTTAGGAATCAAAAAATCAAAATAACTTTTTATGGAGTCGAAAAAAAATATTTGCTCAGAATAACATTTACTAAAACTAAAACATGTAATTATAACCAATATTAAGCGCGAATCAGCATCCCCACTCTATTGGAGTTATTCACGTTTAAAATTAGGTTGGCACTCGAAAGGACGAGGACGAGGTAAAATGGATTAGTTCAGAGCAGTTTACTTGAGTTTACTCGGGCCAGCTTGGAACACATTTACGTATTTAGGAACTACTTAGGACTGTTTGCACCATTGTTCCTTAATTTTTAAGTAACACTTAAAAGTCCTAAGTGACAGGTTGTTCTTTGCACTATTTTTTAAGCAGAACTTATTCACCAAACTCCACCTCCATATGGATCATCACAGCTACAGCATAATGTTTATGTAACTCTTTAAACTAAAAAGTTACAACTATTATGCGTTACTTTAGAGTTATTTTTTGAGTATGCTAAATAGGGTGCCACGCCCCCATAAATAACTCATAAACTACTTAATTTTTTTGCACCAAATTTTGGTAGCTTTAAAAAATATTTATAATGAACAAAATAACACAAAAGAATTAAAAAATATTAACAGTAAGTGTATTTTTTAACTTATAAGTGAATGGTGCTTTGAAAGTATAAATAATAGGGATCACTTAGTTTCACTTAGTAAAGGAACATTTTCAAGGAGCAGAGGTGCAAACAACAGAGGTTGTTACCTGGAAAGCACTATACGATTTTTAAAATAATTTGGGCGCTTTTTATGAAATATTTTTATAATTATTTTATCTTTAGGAATATTTTCAAGCAACATTTCATCTAAACATGCAATAACCTCGAATATATTTAAATTTTTATGTATCAAGAGGACACCCTGTATATTTAAACAATATGGTTTTCCTTCATGATTGATAATCCTCTAGGAATTGAATTTCCTACTTCTTAAGAGTTTCTCATTGTTCTACTTTACAATTTGAGTATAAAGCAGTTTCTGGCTTTAAAGTAAATACCATGCATAATTTCTGGATTGGATTTATCTTTAGATCTTTCATGTTTAACTAATATTAAAATAAAGCATGAGAGCTGTTTGATAAAAAATTATAATATAATTTTGGTTTTAAATAAAATTATTCTATAAAGTAGAGATATTTTCATGATGAAAAATTGAACAAGACGTCAAGTGACCTGGTTGGTGAAATTGGAAAATCTGATCGGTAAGATATTATTTGTGACAGATAATAAATTATTATTATAAATATACTTTTATCTAGTACAATAATAAAAGTATGTGGGTTATGAAATATAATTTAATGTTATGATGTTTTTTAAAAGCTCAATAGGTAAACGTCCAGGATCATTTCCTGTTCATTTCAAAAATAATTTTCTAAGCCACACATGTAATACAATTTAAAATACAACAAACTGAAATATTTTCTAATATGTGTATCCTTTTATACTGGTCTTTCCGTTGAAGTCGTCAATAAAAACTCTCTCACTTCCAAATTAGAACGACCCACAATAGAAGTATACGCCAAAAATGTTACCCGAAGCCATCTCTGGGATAAGAAATAATAATAAAAATGTCGCGATCGTGATGATTTAGCTTTCAACCCCAAAAGTCGATTGTGCACACAAGAAGACGAAGAAGGGGCCTTAACAGAATCCATTTCAGCACAACAAACTCGCCCCCTATCTCACATCCCAAGTAACCAACTAGAGCCACCCAATCGTTTATAGTTCATCCAAACTACTATTCTATTATATACCAAATATATGTGTGTGGCTTAGATAAATCTTTACTTAAGTTATTGGTTTCAAACACAGTTTGTAGCTAATAATTTAAAAAACAATTTTAAATTGTAGCTTAAACGTTTTTAGTGGAAATATCTTAAATTTTTATTCTATCCAGAGTAATCCTTTTCACGTTTCGTTGCGTCCTAAATACGCGTTGAAGAACATAATTGTGCATGTCTATCAAAAAACAAAAGCGTTTTTAACGCTTTTAAATAAATTCTCTGCTTAAAATCAATGCTGAAATAAAGGGGTTTATTTAAATTTTAGATGTTAATATCCGTATGTAAGGCATTGTGAATTATGTATGAATTTCCTATCGATTTGTAAGAACATTTCATGTATGTCCAGTGTGCAATTGCTGGATTGAAAAATTGATACTACAGTTTGGTAGTTTGAAATCAATAAATAAATGTTCTCGCTATTACAGATTTGATTGGTCAATAAATAAATGAAAGTGTGATAAGGATAAAGCTTTGTCAGTGAATGATGGACTTCATGGAATTACACAAATGATTTTATAATAAATTTGTGTTTACTTTTAATTAGTTTATTGGTTTTAATTTTTAATTACAAAGCAATAAATAAATAATTTCATGTGCTTTGACTAAAATAAATTATTTTTATAAATTATTGATATTATTATAATTATTTATTTGGAAAATAAAAACTCCTTTGTGTTGATAATTATAAGTATTTAATTTTATACAATTTAGTTGACGTAATATGGAATTTATTGTTTTTAAAAGGAAACAATGTAAAACTAGGAGAATCTTTTATAGTACTGTTATTTCCATTTATTTTGCAGGTTATTGTCTAAATTAATTTTTATGATACCATTTATGTTTGAAATTAAATTGTACAAACGTTTAGTTATTTTGTTATTTGCTTTACTGTCATGAGCAGAATATTTTTGTATCTTTAACTAAGTAGTTATGTATTCAGAATATTTATCAAAGTGTATTAATGCGGGCTTTTGATATAATATTTTTAAACAACAGGAATATAAAACTTGCATATGTAAAATTTACGAATTTTTGAATAGTAACAAAAAATCGCTGTCTTCAAGTGTTAATTTAAAATACCTAAATTATTCATATTTTATTTGGAGATTATGAAGAAACTTATTTTCAGTAAAAAAGTCAACATCACGAGGTTGAATTTTTTAAAACCTAAAGCTTTTTCTCTATAAAATACTTTTATACATGTTTCCTCGATGATATTGTACGAGTTCCTACTTGAAATGTAAAATTTAATACATAATATTATACTGATGCAGATCTTATCCTATATTATACTTCACACGAAAAAAACTAATATCCGTAAATAATACAGGTTTTCAACTCATAATAATTCACTCCCAACCTAGTTTTTCGTTTCAATATTTAACATCTACAGAAAAACCGAAATTTCTATATAATGAAGCTTAACTCGAGCCAAATGTTCGAACAATGTTCGAAAAAAATTAATGAAGCCTCGGTCTAATCGAGCCTGAAAATCGGGAGCGACTTGATCGAAAGAGCACAAAAAGCTCATGCATGTTCTGGTATAAATAAAAAGATTTTTATAATGCACCCTTGCCGGGTCACTGAGCGCGTATTTTTCGCGTATTTAATTTCACGAGGGTTATTCACTTCTCCTAAGTCCTGAGTCCATTCCAAAATGAGCATACGTAATTATAGTCGTCAGCTAAGAGGATTATTGCCGGAATAAAGGAGCGATTTTTTCTAATTATTTTTTCATTTCTTTCTTCGTGGGCCTCGCATTTTTTAATTTCGCTCCTAAATTATTCAAAATGTAATTACGTTGATTTTAATGGGATTTTGAAAAGCACCGTTATTAATAATTAAATATTTTGACCCAAATAAATTATTATAGTTATACATACAAATATAAAAAATAATAATATTTTAGTGGTACAAAATTATCAAGCGCATTATTTAAAATTTCTAAATTAAAAAGAAACTCCAAATAAAAAATACCGGCCTCAATTATTTCACATTTATGATAGCGCAATTTTATATATTTTATTACACATACAGTTCTAAGTTAAAAAATACACAAGAAACCTTTAAAATCAGTTGAAAATTACTGAAAATACATTTAAAAAATGTATGCTCCAATTTCATTAATTTTTTAAATTTAATTATTTTCATCAAGAACGAAATATATAGGAGTGCATTTTTTATATGTATATTAAGAGCAATGTCCTAAACGGAAAATATAGTGGTTTAGTTCTGCAGTCAAATACGCTAGTACAAAAACATTTTTGTATAATTTTTTTGTAGATGATTTAGAAGTCATTTCTATAATTCCAAGCGGAAGGAAGTAAAATTGGAGAATGTACGAAAAAATATAATGACCTAAAAGTACCCTAACTTTGGACCCCTCTAATTAATTATGTGCTAGGTTGCAGAAGGTGACTATCCGCTGTAGCCTAATCAATTTAGATTATAAATCTGAAAAAAAATTGAAAATCTAACGAGGGAAACTTGAGATTTGACTGTAGAACTAATGCTAGATGATTTCATATTTTTCACATTTTTTCCTCCCAAACTCGCGCGCCCTCTAGGGACTCGTATTAATTACACAGCCCAACGATGAAAAAACTTTTTCAATAACTTTAGCTATTTTCTGTGTAATTTGGTGTGCTAATTCCGAAAAAAATAACAAAAAAGTCGTATCACCCACCAATTTCTCACATTTTAATATTAAATAAAAATAAATGTTATTAACCACAATATATAACAAATTTTTTTTTAATGACTATTGTATAATGGGTACTATATGAACGCATTTCTAGACAGCAAGCAATGATAGCTATTATTATTATTTTGGTTACTGGTAACAGAATTCCATGGATCTCTGTTATCAAATTCAAACAACTTTTGAAATAAAGTTGTTAATGCTCGGGGTTCGAACCCGTAACCTTTGAATCTACAGTCAACGTAACTCAGGCCTGTTACAACACTCGCCTACCGGTTCGTGTCACAAATTCGGCCTCGGTGAGTAATGGCTATCATTACTCGCTCGTTGAATAATATACTATTAACCGTTTAAATATTTTTAAGTTGGGAATATATTCTAGTGTTATAAGGTTGGCAATAAAATTAAATGTGATCAGGTTGGTAGTTTTGATAAATTGTTTTCTTCCAGTTTATATAACTTCACATTACAGCGTTTAATCTATGTGTTTTTTATTCACAGTTTAATATGGATAAACGTGATTGTAAAAATTCTCCTAACGCTTTTTGCAATATATGTGGTAAATTTGTAATTAAAAACATCAAAGGAACATTACTGACTTTGCAAAATAATTATAGTTTGCATATTTTGTGGTAGAAATCGGTAATCAAGACAAATGTTGGGTTCCTCACAAGTATGTTATGTTTGTGCGCGAGGATCTTAGGAAATATAAAAAAATAGGCATCTAATATTTAGTAATTTTAGCAATATAATATTTTTGTATGTGAAAATTGTAACCTAATAACAAACTACTTTTCTAATTTTTATTTATCAATTTTTTCCCTATTTTTTGAAATATATAATTGATGTCATATTGTGAGAAAATTGTGGGTGATAAAAAAAATCTGATATCGAATAAGGTTTCAGCACCCAAAAATACATAAGATTTTGGTAAATTAGTTTAAAAAGTTTTTAGAAAAATTTTTTTTTGTTGGCCTGTGTTATCAGTGATTCGCTGATGATTTGCAAAGAAACTCCAGAAAAGTAGGATTGATTTTCTATTCCCAGTTGTTATCTCCGACGGAAAATTTATCACGAACGTCTAGGAAGAAGCTCTTAATACACCCATACTCTTGACTGATTTGACAAAAATTTTCTTCTCAATCATATACCGGGTGTACTCTAAAATGACGAAATATATCGACATTCGGTTTACCACAGAATATACAATACTTTTATTAATATACCGGGTGTTTTTTCTTCGATGGCAGACCAAAATTACGTCTTTTTAAATTAAAACACCCAGTATATTATGACATTTTAGGATTACTTATCAAAATATAATCATGCTTTGCCTAATATTTTATGGGTCTATGTTCACTCGTTTTGCTGATATTTGCAATTTAAGTGAAAAAACATTCGTTATTGAAAAATCACAATTTTGGGTTTGAAATTTTAACAAAAAAATTCAATATATCGATTAGCTTTTCGAATTCCTTATCAAAACATAAAAATTTGAAATATTTCTGCTCTAAAATAAATGACAATATTGGGTTAAAATTTTGACAAAACGTTTTCAATATCATCTACTTTACAGCTATTATGTCAAATTTAAATAAGTGATCAGCTTTTATCAGGTTGTCTCATGAAACGAAAATTGACGAAATAAACGAAATTTTTAAATGGAATACCCTGTATATTTTAACATCAATCGATACAATTTTTTATAAATTCCAAAAAGAGAAACAGTGAAAAATGTGTCTATTTCTGGGCCCCTTTTTTGTTTATTACCATAAAGAATCGTAATCAATGGAAGAATTACCAAATAATAACTGTATGCTTTAAAAATAGCGAAATATTGCAAAAGATATGCTATTAAACTGAAGTTAGGATATAATGATAAAAAATATTGAAATTATTATACATAAAAATTATAATGGATGTTCAAAAATATGTCCATTTTGCTCACGGAAGACATTAAGGGTGGGTTGCACAAAAAAGTTTAATTTAAAACTAGTTTTAAACTGTCACAGAAAATACATGCAAAAAGTGTCATTTTAAGCTCGGTTTTAATTAAAACAAATATCAATAAAACGAGTAAAAGCTTATACAAAGTATGATTAGTTTTTTGATAGGGAACCCAAAAATGTCATAAAATACTGGGTGTTCTATTAAAAAAAAAACGTAACTTTGGTCTGACATCTTGGAATAAACACCCGGTATATTATTAAAATGTTCTGTCGAAAACCGCATGTCATTTTAGAGTAATGTTTCTTCCTCGAAGCACTGGGACATCCTGTATATGGATAAAATGTTTGTAAATAATTAATTTTTCAGTTTATATTCATTTAATCGAAAACAAGTAATTTTAAGGGCGCGTTTTTATATATCAGACCCTAACTCAAAATATTTAGAATTAGAAAATATTTTTTTAAAAAACATTATTGCAAATAGACTTTTTAACTGAAATATACAACAAATTTCTTTACAAGACACTGACCCAAAATATTTAGAAAAATTTAAAGCGACGTTTTATTTATATAAACGAATACAAAAGATCGCATATTTTATATTTTACTACACATTCTACAACAGAAATATACAAAAAAATCACCAAAATCAAAATTTTAAAATAAACTGCAAATTTAACAGTTGTCATACAGGGTGTCTACTAAAACTACAAATGCTGATATTTTTAAGATTAGTGCATATTTTTAAATAAAATTTTAGTAATTATCTTTAAAAATTGAGGACACTTTAAATACCATATAACGAAGTCAAAAAGTTTTTATCCCAACCTCATTAACTCCAACTATCCCAAAATTTATTTTGATTTTGGTTAATATTATGAAAAATTGACCTTTTCGGATATACATATATTTCCTTAATTTTTGAGTTATTTAAAATCTTTGTATATTTTACTACAGCGTATAATAAAATTAAAAAAATGCGCCAAAACATCTTTTTTGTTTCCCATAAAACGTAATATATTTTCATAATTTTTGTGGAACACCCTGTAAATTTTTTTTTCGAATTATCAATGTTTTATTTAAATCAATTATGGTTTGGATTTTGTCTTTGCCAACTTGGTTATTTGAACATGTTTGGCTGTTTTTGAAGTAAGTGGATCATGAATGAAATTTATACCGGATGTACCAAAAAATAATTAATACATTAGTAGAAAATATAAAAAAAAAACAGGAAGGACTTCGTGATATTATTGCGGTTCTAAAATTTAGAAAATGGTAAATATCTCAGCAACTTAAAAACATGAGATACGGTTTTTTGGCTTTTGACGGCAGTATAGTCTCCTGAAATTTTATACAGGGTGATTTTTATGTACGAAACCAAAGCGGCCATGCCCAAATCATTTGGACATGAATATATTTCTCAACAAGTATTTTAAGATGAAAAAAATTATTTCTCGGAGTTTTGACATGGCAACGATCATGTCATGCAATACATAATTGGAAATATAATTTTTAGTACTTTTTTTCATCTTACAATATTGTTACGAAGGGAGTTTTTGATTCCACCAAATTTCAAATTATTTATCCAGCCATTTGGTCATAACCGGTTTGGTTCTATACATAAAAGCACCCTGTATATTAAATATACATATATTCTTAAAAGTATCATTTTTATTTTAAATACTGCATAATAAAATCACTTATTAATTGCTTTTATTACACCACTTGAATAAATAAGTAATAGATTATAAATACTGTAATAATGAAACTTGAAAATATATAAAGTCAATTATTTTTAAAACGCTGTTCCCATACCTTTTGTTTTATAACAGTTTATTGAGACTTTCTTTCTCTTCTGTAAATGCAATTGCAAAGTGCCTGGGAATGCATCATTCTAACGTAGAGTATGGCAGCTTTTGATGCTTTCTTTCTTTACGTTTTTTGCAAAATGGAGTGTAATGTAAAAGAGCACAATTTGCTATAATATAAACAAAACGGCGATAACAAAACCACTACTGCTTATTATGAACGTATATATTATAAAAATATCAAAAGCTTTCATTATTAATTTAAACCCATTTTATTTTTAATTGAATGATGAAATAATATTTAGATTATTCAATTTGCTTTGCACTAAAAATTGTTCACAAATTAATTTAAAATCAAAAGAGCAGACAAATTAAACATTTCATTTTAATGGGGTAATTCTGAACATAAATGTTAGCCGTAACAGCGCTGTTAAATTTTACAATCACCATGTCTAAAAAACGCTATTCTGTAAACTTTACTAAAACTTAAGAAGATAAAGTAAAAATTGATTTTTGGGTATTTGTAATCAAAAAAATTTTCGACCCAACGATTTTCGGTCCAGTAATGTAATAACTGGATAGAATCGAGCTGCATCGAATGTTTGTCCGTTCGAAAGGTTGGTGGTTCGAAAAATTGCTGCATTGAAACATCGCTGGGTCGAATCATTGCTGGATCGAAAATCACTGCATCAAAACATCGCTGCGCCGAAACAAAATTCTACCCAACTGGAGATAGTAGACCTAAAAATAAGTTGATTTGACCAAATTCATTTAAATACAAAATGCACCCCTGAAAAGTTTTGAAACCTCTAAAGTTGATTTTTTTTTAATATTTATTTTAATTATGTCCAAAGTAGCAACGATTTTTTATTGAAATTTTGTAAACGTACATTTGGCTAATCCTCGACTTTTGTTAAAGGTGTTGGATGAAAGAAGAAGAATTTTATGTAAAAGTCATTTTTGATGTAAATTTTTATAAATTTTTCGTAGGCTGACCTGTTTTTGAATCAAATTTAAAAAAAAAAGGTAAGTGAGTTGGGTCACTTAACATACATTTTTAATAAAAGATTTTTTTAAAGCTAAAAATACCCATTGCGTTTACTGGATATTAATTGCATATTAGCGTATTATTTAAATTTGAATTTAATCATTAAAATTAAGAAATTTTATTTCAAAGATCCAGTTTGTGTTGAAAATGTAGCCTGTTGCCATGGAAACGACTAACTTTTTACCGTTTTCCAATTTTTTTTATTTATTCAAAAGCAGTTCAGCCTACAAAAAATTCACAAGGGGCAAAAATTCAGTTGAATTCCTTTTCAAAAGTAAATATTTTTTTTGATAGCTATGTGGAGGACGTTCTTTTTAAATCTAGTTTTAGTCTTGATAATTCTGATGACTTGGTTAAAAATTTGAGGACGATTGTATATTGATTTCACTGGACGTGTCGAACTTGTTTACCAACGTTCCTATTAATGATACTCTGAACATTTTCAGGGATCTACATCAGTCGGGCTTGAGGGATTCACTCTGCGGTGCAATGTATGAATTTACATCTCTGTGTCTACCAACAAACTGTTGGTCTGGGAATTGGCAATCCCCTCTAATGTTCGAAATTTTTATGGGTTTCTTTGAAAACGAATCTTTGCTAAACAAAAATAAAAACATCAGATTTTTTGATAAAATTCTATCACAGATATGTCGATGACATACGTATTTGCTGGAAGGAGCTTTAATGATTTTCTAGAATTTTAGAATCACTTCATAATAACATTACTTTCACTTTAGAAGTCGAGAATAAAGGATCTTTGAGTTTTCTAGACCTGACACTTACCGGGTGTGATAATAAAATAATTTTCAATATTTACAGGAAACCTACCACTACAGACCACAGCATCCATATAGCCTATTTAGTCACCACTATTCACAAAAATTAAGTCATTTTCATTTTCTAACGAACAGATTATTAAAAATACCCTTAAATAATTCTGACTTCAAGTCTGAACTGAACACTATAAAACAAATAGCAGTTTACAACGGCTACAACCCTCCAGTGGTAGACAACCTTTTAAACAAAAAAATGTATTCAAATCCTTCATTATTCATCATTTCATGACTATAGAATAATTTTTCACTCGATTTGAGCAACACTTTAGTTTTACCATTTTTTGACAAAATATTATTTAAAATACATAGCTAGATTTTTTTAAGTCATATAATACGGACTTTAGAATAGTTTACAAACCTTGCCAAAAACTTTCCAAAAGATACTGTCACAAGGACGCTATTTTCTAAAAAATATTTTCAAATAATATTTTAATATTAGTCATTCAAATTAAAGCATATCGAATGCGTAAATGCAATAATTGCAAAAGTACCTTAAAAGACATTACCCTCTGCACGTGTCGTAAAATCGGCGTTCCTGATGGCTCTGCAAAATTTATTACAGTTGGACAATTAATGCAATAGCTTCAATTACATATAATACTGATATGACCCACTGTAATAAGCATTTCTGATCAATCAGAATAGCCTGCGATACTAAAATTTTATAGAGGACTGGCATTAGTTGAATAACTGTGAAAGTGTCAACAAGTTCAAAAAATAAGTTCTGTCCTAGAAGTAAGATGCTCGCCCCCACGAGTTTATATTTTATGTAAGTAATATTTTTATAAGTTTTGGCATGTATCTAAAATGTAAAATCAACATGTTTGGTAATTATATTATGAGTCAAAAACTACAATTTTGTTTAATTTATAAAATTATAAAACAAAGGTGTGACAATACCATTAAAATCTGGGGTTTACTGTTTGAAATGTATTACAAAAGATTCTAAGGCTGCGTATGTAGCTCATAGTGGAAGAGATATTGAAACTAGAGTGAAGGAACATTTGGTTTCAAAAACAAGCCTGCAAAGTTTGGCATTCAACTTAAAATTAGAAATCATGACTTTAATCCTCTACACACAAAATTATTACATCAGGAGAGTTTTGGTCTAAGATTGGTCACTCTGGAAGAATTAGAAATCTATAAACACAGAAAATTAGAAAATGTTAACTTATTAAATATTGCGTCTACACGGAATGTCCATCTATTATTAAAGTTTTAAAGTAACATTCAACTGTATCCAACATCCAACCAATCGCACACCTAATAAATTGCTGTTTGGGTTTTTTTTCCCATGAGATGGAGTTTGTGTAACTCTTAAATCTAACGTGCTGTCACTCAAAAATGTCATTCCAAAAATGGCCTACGCTCAAAAATGCCTTTGCGGAGTCTCCAATGTTGGACTAGAATTATCTTGATGGGCCCCTATAGTGGTCAGAATGATTTAGATAAATTATAAAAGGTGCACTTGTTCTCAATGTTTTTTAAGTACTTTTAATTATTTTACAATTCAACCAGTTTTATTGGTGAAATCCAAGTATACCCTAACTTTACCACATTTTATCAAAAAATTTTTGGAAGTAATTCTTGCTTGTTAAAAACAGAATTTCTAACTTACTATGTATTTTCGTATTTCAGACATTTCTTTTTTTGGCAATGGTAAAAATTTTGTTTATATGTAAATTAAAAATTGTTCAACAACTAAAACTTATGTAGATTGAGTTTTAAATTTCATGACGCTCAACAACTTTTTGCCATCTCGATTTTTGTGAAACCTGTTTTTTATAGCGAAAATATTGTTATTGACGATTGTAGCTAAGCATACAACTTAAAAGGTTGTTTTTGGTCTTTGGGTGATTATTGTCAAAACGTCTTGGCATAATTGTCTTTATTACCAGTGTCCTACTTCCAAATTTTTTTTTGACAATAAGCATACAACTTTATCCTTTAATTGACGGAGCCATCTTAAGTTCTACTAAGCAAATTGAGTCATAGTGTCTTAGAATTTTTCTAACATGCATATTATTCTAGTTGTCTATTATAAATGTATCTCGCAAGATGAGGTGGAATTCCTCGAAAGGCATTAGATGTATAATAAAAGGCGTATTTTCACGACTAACTATTGTTACGAGTTTTTAGCAAATTCAGTAACTATGAGTAACAACTGTTTGGTTTTAGTGACGTCACGAATGACGTCATAACCCTAACTATAGTTACAGAATTCATAACCACTGCAAGGAGGTATGTTAGGGATAGTTAGTGCTTTTTTATGGCTAGGGAATTTTGATTAGTTTATCAGTTTATGTAGTGTTTTGATAGAAAAATTTTGACGTACAAAAATTTTATTATTTGCTCTGTGTCATAGCTTTGTGTATAGATACTGTGGATATCGAATCACATAATTTTTAAAAAAAATCTAAAAATTAAAAAAGTAATAAAAAATTTAAAAAATTGTTTTTGAAGATACAGTCAAACTTCCCTAACCCAAATCTTCAAGGGACTTTAAAAAAAATCGAGATATAGAAATTATTTTGCAAATACTTTTATAAAAAAAAACGAAATATTTTTATAAAAAAAAAACGAATATTTTTACAATCAGATTACAAACAAAATTCGACTTATAGAAGTTCGACTATATTTGTAAATTAACATCTAAATAAATTAGTATTACATGAATTTCACTTTTTTACTTTGATCATTTTGTAAGCAAAAACATATAGAAACTTCAGTTTTTTTATATTTTTTTTTGAAAATTATATGATTCGATACCCACCTATATCTATAAACGTGTTAACAATAAAATTTTAATATGTCAAAATTTTTCTATCAAATACTTCATGAACTAAAATTTTTCCTCATTCCTGACCCTTATGCTAACTTCAAACTGCTTCTCTAAGGTGTCATTTTTTAAATAGCTCATTTTTACGGTCCGTTTTTCGAGATTATAATATTTTTAAAGAAAATCGGGATTAACCCCAGACCGACACAAGTACGAAGCACCATATTGCTTCTACATTTTTGGGAATGTGAAATTTTAAATAAAATTTCTAAATATTAGCACCCAATAAAACATCAAAAAATATTATAAAAATGAATTTCCACTACAAAATCTCAATAGAGTGTGAAGACTCGCTTATACAATGCAACGAATGAACGTATTTTTTTCGATTATTTAGATTTAGAATGAAATAACAAACTTTTGAGATATTTTATTTAAAATGGTGATATATATTGATAAATTTAATTTATTAAAAATAAAATATACAGGAGAAAATCATCCGCTCTCACCTAGAACCAAAAAATGGTTGGTCAATTATTTAGAATTTTTTCAAAAAAAAATTGCGGTTTGTCAGTTGTAGACCGATTACACCTTTCGCAACACTCTTCTCCATTTTTATCATCAAAAAGCAGGTGTTCAAGAGGCAGATAACCTATAAGACTAACCACGGTTCTTCTCGCGATTTCAGAAGTATGTAGTATCTTTAATGACGTCAGAAATTACTAACTACGGCTTACTACAATAGTAGCGAGTGGTTAGTCGCGAAAATATACCTAAAGAATTGTAACGATAGTTTGGTTATAAGGACTTTGTTTTTCTATCCCGTTAAATAATTTTTAAATAAATTTTTTTGACTATTTTAGGCCTTCATTTTCCATCAAACACTATTTACAAAAGTTTAGGATTACCCAAATTTTTACAAATTAAACGTTCAGTATTCAAATGTACGTATACAAAATTCCTTTAAAATATCTTTACTGCTTTAGCTGGAATAAAAAAATCTATTCTAGAAAATTAGCTTTTGATGCTAATAACTCTTCAGGGGTGATATTTTTATATAAATGAAATTGATCATATGGACTTATTTTTAGATCTACTAGCTTGTATTCAGCGACCGTGATGAACAATTTAGAGACGTCTTTAACGTTAAACACGTGATTAAAAAATATTTCTTCATAAGAAATATTCCTTTAAAGACGTGATTAACTTTAACGACGTGTCTAAAATTTTCATCACGGTCGCTGAATACAGGCTAAAATCTCCAGTTAAGCATTGTTGGTCGAATTTTGCGACACCCTGTATTACACTTGATTATAACTCTAAACTTCTAAAAAAAGAATCATATCCAGAAATGTTAGTATTGGAAAAATAATAATACCAAAAAATATATACTCCATACTAAAATCTGTTTTATGTAACAACGAGCGCGAATCGTAATTAAAACGTGTTGCTGACAAAAAACACTATTCCTATCAAATTGCTAAACGTTTCGAATAACTAGAAAAACAACACGGCGACTACAAACTCCATTATCGCGATTGCAGATGCAAATTACAACAATAATTTTACAAGTATTAAAAGTTTTAAGTTTTTTATTTTATAAAATATAGTTAGAAGTTGTTTCTTTTTTCTTGTAATTTATAAATTGCATTTAATCTTAAAAAGTTTCGTGCTTGGTTGGCACGCACTGTTAAGTGAATTCTTCGGATCATAAAAGTTTCCAACTCAGCTGCTAGAAGTAACGAACCTCCAAAGCGTTGCTTATTAAATTAAATAATTAATTAGATTTTTCCACGAGGTGTTAGAGCTTTCCTGGGCTAAAAGGCGCCCTACGAAGAGAACGGAACGATAATATCACCTCGAGGGCGTTTCCGTGTTAAATTAACCTCATTAAACTCAATAGTCATGTTTGCCTTCACCCTGGAGCACCATCTATTTCGAAATTAAACCATCTAGAAAAAGGTTTTGTTTCATAATTTTAAGTAAGTTACGGTGGCATTAGATTTATATTACTCATTGTTGGAATAACTGAAAAGTTTTATTTTAAAATATTAAATTTTAAACATGATAAATGGACGTCAAAGATTGAATTATAAGTTTCGTACATATTTTAAGCTTTTCTATTATAAATCTCACGCCCCACGCCTCACTACTGGTTATCAATAGCCCCAAAAGACTAATTACTGTGATAACTAAACCAACACAGGTGAGTACCAGAGTAAAGTTCCTTCTGACAAGTCGGGAATGAACCTCAAAAGCAATTAATAACATAGGACATTTACTTTATATCGCCTTAATACTTTAGACGAAACATGCCAGTCTTTCTCTATCGTCTATCGTGCTCGTACATATCATTGCAAAACATCAAATAGTTTACGCTCTGTAGTATATTAATTAATTGACCAATCTTCATGAAATTTCACACATACTTCGGAACACAATTTTCTACAGGTTGGCGGTCGGTTTAATCCAATTTAAATTTTTTTATAGTTTATAGTCAAAGCTCCTATGACACAAATCCCTACCTCATCAAACACCAAAAAAACGTGAAAATTATAAAATGATAAAAAAAACATGTAAATTTTTTAAGCTGTCTACGTTTCAATTGTTATCTTATATTTTTTATCAATTTTTTAAATTGACAAAAATTAAATGATTTTACGTGATAAAACACCTAATTCAAATTTATACTACTTGTTGAAAAGATAAAAGATTACATGTTTTTTGAAAAACTTTGTCTGCCTGATAATTTTTATCTGGCAGACTTCTTTTTATAAGTTAATAGCATCTGCCTCGAAAATGAAGGTCATCATTTTCAACATTTGACATTTGTTGTAAAATTGGAGAGTTATTTCTACGTTTCAAAAACTCAAAACCTTAATGAATAACTTCAATTTGTATATTTTTTTAGAATTCATGATTTCATTTTAAATTTTTAGTTTTACCACCTGCATATTTGGTTGCCTACATGTCAAACCACAATCATTTTAGCTCACCCTGTATATTATGTGTTTGTTTTCTGAAAAGTCAACATACTCTATCTTTCCGCCATGGTTCTGCTTTCCCACACGCATTTCTACCAATCAGAAAGCTCCATTTCAAGCCCGACACGGTATTTTAGTAAATCTTATCAAATTTTCATAAAAGCACCGTAATATAAAAAAAGTCGTTGAAAAAGTATGGTATTCTACTTAATCTTTGAAAACCCATTTTCCCTGTTGTGTGTTGTCTTTGTTAACCACTTTGTCAAATTAGAATTAAACCGAACTAGAATTTGTAACAATAATAATAGTAGGAGAGTCGACCGCACAAAAGTCTCCCTCATAGAACATAGCTGGGTTCTTTGTTGAATCAGTAGTTTTTTATGTACTCACGAATGTTCCACCTTCTTTATGTGCTGAAAATTGACCGAAGTATTAAAAAATGACCACTTCCGGTACCTCTTTTTGATCTGTTTGTCCCTCATATAACATTGCTCAACATTTGTGCCAGTCGATGAAGAGTGTTAAGCAAATTGATGAAAAAATGTGCTACCACCCCCAAACTTGACAGGAGCCGAGGCAGCAACCCGAAAGTGGGAATCATTTTCAAAAATAGGCAACCACTTTTACCAAACGTCAGTAAAAGTGGTTGCTTGTTTTTGAAAATTATTTCAACTTTTACGAGACATCTGTAAAAGTGGTTGCATATTTTTGAAAATGGTTCCCACTTTCGAGTTGTTGCCTCGGTTCCTCGGTTCCTGTCAGGTTTGGGGGTGGCAGGACATTTTTTTTATCAATTTTCTTAACACTCTTCATCGACTGGCACAATTATTGAGCTATGTTTTATGAGGAAAAAACAGTTCAAAAAGAGGTACCGGAAGTGGTTATTTTTTAATACTTCGATCAAGTTTCAGCACATGAAAAATATGGCACACTCTTGAATACATAAAAAACTACCGATTCAATAAAAAAAAACCCGCTATATTCTATGAGGAAGACTTTAGTTCGGTCGGTTCCTGGACTATAAGTATTCACAAAAATCCCAGGAAGATGACCATCCACTTGAACCATAAACGTGTACGACTAAAGAGAAGCCAAACTTTATAGGACAACTAACGGTTTTTTTAAATTGATGCTAAAATAGTATATTACGCAAAGAGCTAGAAAGTGACGAATTTTGTGCGAGTGTGAAAATAGCCGAACGAGGCGCTAGCCGAGTGAGGATATTACACGAGCAACGAAATTCACTTTCTGCGAGTTGTGTACGCTATTTTTCCGACGACCACGGAGATTTTGCGACCATTATTAATATTTTGTAGTAACCACATAACATAATCTATGTTAACAGCAGCTGACATTGAAGTTATCGATTATTTTTAGTTAAATGTAAATAATTGTAGGTGGCGCTGTTTTGACGGAAGCAACTTATCGAAACGAATAAAAAATGTTTCTATTTTATTTAAAATTTACACAAAAGTGAATTATGTAATGATTTTAATAATGAAATTAGTAATATTGGCGGGGTTAAATATAAATTTTTATTTGAACTATCCTTTTTTTGCAAGTTCAAAAAAATCCAAGAGAGGGCTTTCGGAATTCCTTCGCAGCAACTCTATCGAAAATTACAAGAACTATTTGACAGTTACAACATGGAAACTTAAAGTCACTAGTGTTGAAATGAACGATTTTCTAAACTACTAATATGAATGACATATGCGATTTTCTCATATGGTCGTCGGAAAAATTCTTTCTGTTCTTTTTACTTCATTTTTCTGCAATTTTTTTCTTTTTTTCTTTTATATCCACAAAAACGTGAACAATAGCTACCACATACGTTAATTTAGAATTTAAATAACGCTCTTATTTATACATATACAAAATATTTTCCTAAATAATATTCACGGAAAATATCAACTTAAAAATCACCCTGTATACAGGGTATCTTTGTGCATGCATAATTGTTTAAAAATAAGTTATAACTTAATGCATAATTGATATGTGCATGCACAAGGAGATGATAATGCAAATTTTCACTATTTTCATTTCAATTGATAGAAAAATCTCTAAATTTTTTATAATGTTAAAAGGGATGTTTTAATATTACTGAAACGTGAGGGATATAACAACAGACTTTTTATTTAGTCCTAAAACTCGAGAAAACATTAGCAATTACTTAATAAATTTCTATTTTATATGTATGTACAATAAATGCTTATTTTCTTCGAACATCATGAGAATAATCGGCAAATGTGAGTGAGAATTCAAGAGAATTTCAAAATCAAGCGCTCAAATTTACCGACTATCGCCTTATGTAGATCTGTTACTTTTATTATACATAATTAACGTTTCCTAAACTTTGGCGTTTAAAGAAAATACGATTAGTGTATGCAACAAAATATGATTTACGTTCAATGTTCGTAAGTAATACACGTAAAAGCTCTTAATTTTAAGGTTAATTCTCTGTAGTATACAACAGTAAGTAGGAAAGGCAAAATTAATTATTATATTTGTGGAAAAGGTCACTTAAAGGAGCACTACTTTTATATTATAAACAAGACCACTAATAATTTTAAGTTATCTTGGTTATTTAAAGAAATATATTTATTAAATAGCCAATTTACTTATTCATTGCTGAAGTTGCTTCTAGTTATCTAATTTAGAATTAAATTTGATGAATGCGCCGGGCATTGATTAGTATTCTTACAACTGTTAGATAGAATAAAATACTTTCTAAAAATACAAATATTACATTGTTCAAAATCAAAAATGTTTAAATTATTGGATTTACACATATTTCAAGAAAAATATAATTTTGATTTTATTTTACTAACCAAAATGGTTTTAAATAGATATAACCTATCAATAGATATGTATGTGTTAAATCCAAAATAGTTAATATATTTTTGTTCACTATTTAACTATTGTAAAAAAGAATTCGTTTTGATTAGGCATCTAGAATATAATAGATTCTAGATTAATTGGAGTGTACTTTAGAATTATGCAACTAATTTAGAAAACACTTTTTCGAATTCTATCAACCATTAAAATTGAAATTGCGCAAATTAACTATTTTTGGCGTTTGCTTGTTAGCCCACGATATTTTAAATAGTTACACTTAATGTTATTGACAATTTACATGTCCCAAGTCCAATGACAGCGCAGGAATGATGCAAAATTCAAATGTTTTGTCAATGAATTATTAATATACGTACTCTACCATTTGTTCTTTTAACCGACTTTCTATCTCCAATAATAACAAAAACCCATACATTCCAACGTCAAATGAGTCACCCTGTACATATGGAGGATTCTATTATAAGTAGTATAAGTACAGTGATACTCCACCCCCGAAGTTTCTGTTGATAAAATAAATTGATTTTTTAAGATTAAAATGTTTACATAAAAATGAATAAAATGGAAGATTATATATTCACGTTGAGTATCTTTGATATTTATTATGAGAAAAACATCTTCTATCTAAATAGGGGGTGGCACTAGAATTTTTTAGTGTGCCATAAAAAAGAAATAACAAAGGGATTGCCCTAGTTTCATTTACATCTAATTATTAAACATAAATATTAAAAATAAAGCTCAGAAATTTCTGAATTAAAATTAATAACTTTTAAAACTCTTAAGTTTATAATAACATTTTAATATACTTTACAAAAAACTTAATCATAATACTTAATTCAATATAACTTTTAAATAAACTCAATTATAGAATATTGTAGAATAATAAATATGGAACCAGTGCCAGTGGGTGAAAAAAATATTGGCGCTAATAGTATATGAACAATTGGTAATTTACACTAACGAAAATAATATTCTAATTCCAAATAAATCTGGTTTTAGACCTAATCATTGTTGTGATAGAACTCCTCTATTAACTATATGTAAATGGAAAATAATTTTGGATAATAAAAAAGAAAATATTAAAATATTTGCAGTTTTTGTTGATTTCAAAAGAGCACTTGAGACATTAAATCGTGGTATGTTTTTCGGAAGTTAAAAAATATTGGCTTGAATGATTATTCACAAGAACGGTTTAAATCTTACTTAAAAATAGTAATCAAATTACTTTAACTAACAATATCCCTTCAGAGAAAATTTTCCATAATTATGATGTACCACAAGGTACAAATATTGGGATCTATTTTACTGTCATTGATATTAATAAAATTTGTAAAAATAATGAAGACGAATATATTAATTTTTTGTAGATTAATAGTTGTGGAAGAATATGTTTGATGCTATATCGAAAGAATGAATAATACAGGATGTTTACGGTTCACCCGTTAACTTTTTAAGAGGTGATAATAGACGTAAAAATAAGCCGATTGATAAAAAAGTCAGTCAGTAAAACTTTCTTTAGGAGTTACAGGTCTTTGAAGGCGCTTTTATTTATTTCCAAACAGTTCACATTACAATTTAAAAAATTGGTATAAATCTAGGCCTAGGACGTAAGGGAAATATGGAAAAATTGTCATTGGCCAGGATATGAAATCCAAATCGCATGTCTGGTGTGATAACCTCCACACCAGTCATGCGATTTGGAGGTTCAAATTCTTGCCAAGGCCAATTTTTCAATTTTTGTAATTTTGTTTTACTTTATTTTGTAAACTTATCGAGTTAGAATAAGAGTACCTTTTTTCTTTAAAAATAAATAAAGAATGTTATTTTGAAAGTACAAAGATTTGATATTTAACCCCTGCAAAGTTTAGACAATTTTTACTTTCAATCCCCTTCAAAGGGCTATAACTCCCTTATAAAGAAAGTTTTAGTAAGATGATTTTTAGTCAATTCAGTTTTTTCACCTCTAGTATCACCTCATCAAAAGTTAACGGGTAAACCAAAACATTCTGTATATTAAAAAAATTAAAAATACTCTTTAGTTTAGTTTAGACTAAGGTCAGTTTAAACTAAACTATAAATAGAAATAATACCAATTCAATTCCAATTATTTACGTATTATAGTTGAAGGAACAATATAAATCAACACAAATTATTAAACTCAATTCAGCGTTTATACAATCGTTCACGTACATTAACTCACATTATTTAGTAGCATTTTTCTTTCAAAGTGCACATCTGCATTTCTGCACATCTGTTTTGTTTTTCAGTTGAAATAATACATTGATCAATACCAACATATTTATAATACCAACAAAGCAACTGCCATTTTTTCTTATATTCTTATTCCATTTTTTCTGTCAAAAAAATAACTCCACATTTATTTTATACAGAATTTCTTGAAATGCACACATTTTTAATAATATTATTCTATGTTAATATATGTAACAAATTAAAAACCAAACCAAATAGTCGACAATTGTAATATTTTTTTTCCTAATTAATACATTAAATATTTTTCCTATATTCTATATACATATATTTGGAAGATTTTAATTAGTCAGTGATGAAAAATTTTAATAAAAACCAAATAATAAAAAGTTGAAAAAATTGTTTGGAATAAACTAAAAAAAGTGGTTTAAATTTTAAATTTTAAAATGAAACGATTCACTAATGTTTTGATAGATTTCAGCAAATCTTTTTATAATTTCGCAAACTATTTCTTATATTAAGTCGCAACATCGGAATGTTATGCATTTCGTGTGAGTTTTTACATATTAACTCTTTTTGTAGACGGTTGAAATAAAATAAAGTATTTAGATCCACCTTTACACCAATCTATAAATGTTTCGTCTTAAATCAACGACTCGACACTTTCGTTAAGCACGTACTTTGAAGAAGGGTACAATGTACAATGTACAATTACCTCTTTGAGTTACGAACTTTTTGCCTTATTTTACGCGCCCTCGTAAAGAGACGAGTTTAGCTGAAGAACGTGTACCCAGAAGCCACAAGCAGGTGCTCATAAAAAGAAATATTTTATGGTCGTTTCTTTCTTTTTATTTCTTAACTCGCATATGTACATCGAACCATATTACACCAAACTTTATTTTACAAGGGATGACACTAAAGAAAAATTTTAGCTGGAATACAAAGTTTCAGAATTTCCAAAGGATAAACTGACTATTTTATGTAAATCATGAAAGCATTGAGCTGTGTAGCGGATCAAAACTATATCACAATGAATCCTCTGCATTTCAACCCAAATTTTATTATTACGTGGTGGTAAAATATTAAGTACATTAAAGTAATTAAGTACAATAAACATTTTGGCTTCTTTTATATAAAAGTATTAAAACATAAAAGTGAATTTTATTAATTTATTTAATTAATTAATATTTTTACAATACACTCAATGATGCCTTTCAAATATTTTATACGACGTATAATCCTCTTTATATTTGCTAATTACCCCTTGTTTTGTTAATTTTGTGAGTTCATTTCTCTCATTTTCTTTTTTATTTGCTCACTTTGGTCCTCCCTCGGAATATAAAGTTAGTTATAAAATCTTTATGTCCTTAAATATTAAAGGCTGGGTGGACATTTAAAAGGGCTCGACAGCACGCGTGAATATTATTAAGGGGCGAAAGTGCGCGTTTTATTGTGTCTTTCTTCGTCCTCCTGTCATTTCAGCTTTTTTTGCTTCATGAGTTGAAAAAATTCGTCCTTTCATAATAAACTGCTTTAAAGACAAAGGATTTTATTTTTTCCCAATGTTATTTTCCCGATGGACTAGTAAAGTACGACGTCTATTTGCACGCGATACCATTTTAATGATAAGGAATGATGACATATTTATACCTGCTTTATTTCATCTAAGGGATTTTGTAATTTGTGTTAAAAAATTTAATACAGGCATGACATGAATATGTTGGTAGCCATAAATTTTTGAATAAATAAATTGTAGCTAATAATTTATACATTTAACTCTTAAAAATTTGACGGTGCGTTTGAATTATATGCGATATACATGGAGCAAACAAATTTAATTAATGTGTAGCCTAAAAATCCTTTGTTTTCACTTGTTTGGAAGTTCACAAGAATATGAGCTTTTATTTTACAGCAAAAAGTTACATTTTGTTGTTTTTTGTGTAGAATATACTTTTATAAAGCGTGTAAGCTCCGACTTTTTTGACTTGAAATAAAAATTAATGTAAATATTTTCCATTTGATTGTCGTTTCAATAATTTTAATAGCCGTATGACATTTGCGCTAATTCGCGTGACTCGCTCGCGCGCTAAAAATTACAAATAGCATACACATTTTACAGCTCGCTAAATCTCACGTAGCATACATGACAATGTCGTTTCTAGCAACGTGATATTTAGCAAGCTGCAAAATGTGTATGCTACTTGATATTTTTAGCGCGCGAGCGGGTCGCGCGAATTCGCACGCGAAATAGTACAAATGTCAGACGCGTATAAGAGCAGTTTCAATTCAATTCTGTCAAATACTTCTATTTTAGACAGAAAAAACCGTTTAAATTATAATGAACTTGTAGATGAAATAGTTTTATTTTAAATCCGTGCGATGTTCAAAATGTTTCCACTTGTTTCTGTGCCGAAAAAAAAATTAAAGACTTGCAAAAGAACCCAGTAGTAGATTAGATTATATAGGAGGGCGATTGGCTGCAAATGAGCCTTACCGAACTGCCACCATTTTGATCTTTTGTTCAACCCTTACTCTACTGGAGTCCTGGGATATCTAAATGCTTAATAAAGCTGATTAGATCCTTAGGAGGCATAGCCTTGACTTCGTATGGAATTAGAGTTGTCCAGCCAAAGTGATCAAATCTAGTGCGAGCTAATACGTCGCATTCGCAAATGATGTGCTCCGAAGTTTCATCTTCTAGGCCACGGAATCTGCAAGTTTTAATTTCTGACTTGCCCATTTTGTTGAGATGATACCTCAATGGGCAGTGTCCAGTTAAAAGGTCTGTAATGAGCCTCAGTTCGTTCCTGCTTAGGTCGAGAAGCTTTGTGGCTTTCTTGGGCGAGTATTCAATGAATTTTATAATATCCCTTTCCCACCGTATGATCTCCTCCCGTAGATGTGTCGTGTTCAGCCAACAGAATGGTTCTGGACCACTCGGTGTAAGGTTTGAGGCCGATCTCGCTAACTCATCAGCAATTTCGTTGACTTCTATTCCCTGGTGCCCTGGCACCCACATTAGTAGCTTGTTTCGTTTTGCCAGTTGCTTCAGGGATTGTCAGCATTCCCAGGCCAATTTGGAATCAAGGGTGTGCGCCTTTAATGTCCGAATCGTTGCCTGACTGTCGGTCAATATGTATATTCGTGTTCCTTTGAGTCTCCGTCGTAAGCACTCCTGGGCACATAATTCCACAGCCAGAGTTTCTGCCTGCGTAATGGTTGGGGAAGTTCCCAAGGCCATGGGAACCCTATATATGGGTCCAAATATGCCTATATCTGTTCCTTTATTGGATTTGGATCCGTCCGTGAACCATAAGGATGCCTTGGGATCCAAGTAATTTAACGTGTGTTTTACCATTTGGCGGTCTTGGACAACCACTTCAAATGGAGTTTCAAAGTCAAAACTTCTCGGCATTATATCTGATGGTTTAGTTATGAAGTCTGGTTCCAGAGATTCCAGAATCTTCAAGTGGCCTTATAGGTTTCCACTTTTAAGATTTTTGTTTTGGGAAATTCTTAAGGCAGCTAGCAGGCCCTCCTTCCGTACCTGCAGATATAGTGGAGAAAGGTACAGCATTACCTCCAGAGCCGCCGAGGGTGTGGTACTCATAGCCCCTGTGATTCCCAAGCACGCTAACCGCTGCAGTTTCTGCAGCTTGTTTTGCGTGGTAGTTTCTTTCGTTTTCGTCCACCACATCAAGGAGGCATATGTGACGATGGGTCTCACTACCGTGGTGTATAACCAGTAGGTCATCTTTGGTTGTAGTCCCCATGTCTTTCCGAAGAGTTTGCGGCATTTCCATATGGCAGCCGTAGCTTTGGAAATGGTTTTGTCGACATGTGGATTCCAAGACAACTTACTATTTAAGAGAACTCCGAGATATTTTGTCTCATTGGAAAAGTCGATTTTTTGTTCATTTAGTTTAGGCGTTTGTAGGTTTAGTTTCCTCCGCCACGTACTTACTTGGGTGAACGTTTAGTTCTTCCCCTTTGTACCAGTTGCTGATTATATTTAAGGCATTTTGCATCAGGGCCGATAAGGTCCCTTCATGTTTGCCGCTTATAATGACTTAAGTCGTCTGCATATCCGAGCGCATCGTAGCCGTTAATGTTCAGCCTCTCCAGAAGGTCGTCCTTGACGATGGACCACAACATGGGTGATAATACTCCCCCTTTGCCGTGGCCACCGACAAACCCAGTAGTAAGTTTTCAATATTTTTTATAAATCTTCTGTTAAAGAAGATATTTTGAGAATAATTCAAATTTCATGATTTTTTAAACGTTGAGCTTGATTTTTTTCATTTTTTTTTCTACAGAGAATATAAAGGTCAAAATAGAAGTAATTTAAAGAAGTTTGAAGGAAATCACTTGATTAGTTTTTACGAAAAAAAAAATATTTGAAGTTTTTGAAAACTTCGGATACATATCTGGGTTCGCAGTGCATACCGAACGACATCGATTAAAATTATTTTACAGTTTACCAAAAGAGCAGCTTTTTCTTTCTGAAACTCTCAAGCATCGCGATCGGTCGAATAGTTTTCGAGATATTAATGTTTTCTGATATGTTAAAATTTTACAAACAAAATTCTTTTTGCGTATTTAAGTGGAGTCAGGGGACTTTTGAGTAAGCTCAAATAATTACAGAGAGTTAAAAACCCAAAAGAGGCGGAGGATGATTTCACCCCCCTGAAAAGATATTTTAACTATAATGCACTTTTTCAAGATTTAAATTAATTAATTTTATTTGAACCCCGTGTATTTTTCGAAAAATCCATCTTCTTCTAAAAGTCTAAAATTTCAAGACATTTGACTTTAAAGTGGGATTTTGCACAGTTTTGTTTACAACTCAAAAACGAAAAGTGATAACAAATTAATATTGTTTTGGCCAAAAACGTATTTAAAGCTATTTCCAAGAACATTATTTAAACCTTTAGTTTAATTAGTAAATATTTTTAATAATTTATTATTTAAATATTTCCCAAAATTACAATTTCAATAATTTTCTTGAAACTACTAAATTTATCAATACCAAAATTTTATACCAGAAACATATAGCACCTAGATGTGTTTTACAAAATATTTAGTGAAAATCGGTCGATTAATTTTTCCACAATAAAATCGCAAAATATTTGCTAAAATTTGTTCATAAATCCGGTGCTGGATAGTTTATTTAAATACTTTAAAATGATCGGAAAATACAATTCAATCCTCAAATTTTCTTATACCCCATATGGTTTTCAAGCAATCAACTTTTTTCTGAAAATCTAAAATATCTGGACTTAATTTGACTTGAAAGTGGGATCTTACAAAGCTTTGTCCAGAATTCAAAAACAAAAAGTGATACCAAACCGATTATTTTTTTGGCTTAAAACTAATCTCAAACCCTTTCCAAAAACATTTTAATTTACTGATTTCAAAATATTTTTAAGATCACATTATTTGACTATTTTCCAAGCTTTATTTAGATTTTAAACTACAAAAGACATCGACACCAAAATTTTTTAACAGAAACATGTAGCAAAGCACACAAATTTGGTGTAAATCGGTCGATTAGTTTACCCATAATAAAAACATAATGTATTTGCTAAAATTTGGACACAAACCCTGTCCTGGAGACTTCATTTTAAACATTTTCTTAGAATATACGGAAAGAACAATTCCTTAAATTTTGAGCTCTTAACCATTTTTGTACCACGTATAGTTTTCAAAGAATTAATTATTTTCGGAATATCCTGTTTCTGGACTAAATCAAAAGTGATAAGAGAATTATTATTTTTGGATAAAAACTTGTTTAAAACCGTTTCCAATAAATATAAACCTTTGGTTTAATTAGTAAATTTAAATTTATTTTTTCTAGAAAATTGCAAAAGTTATCAACACCAAACATTTTTTAAAATTCCATATTACCAAGTTAATGGATACTGATGGAAAATTCGGGGATCGCCACTTAAAAATAAGAGACCTGAGAAGGAACTGTTTGTTATATTTTAATCAATTTTTAATTATGTTTTTTTTATTTGAACGATCGTTTTGGCAAAAATTCTTGAATTTTTTTTCCGAAATTTTGTTTTTATTAAACAAAAAGACAGAATGGAAGTATACCGTTGTGAAAGAAAAACATGGGTCATATTTGAAATTTAACTATCTTATATGGTTCTAGGAAATACATTTTATGCACTAAAACTTTTTCCAATATCACTTCCGGTTTTACCAGAAAACTTTGTTTTTTTATAAGCAATACCAGAATTTTTTTGTTCCTAGTTTAAAACAATTTTAGAAAATAAGTATGTTTGTGATATTTTTTCAAATATTTTTTGAAAATTAAAAAAAAATTAACATTTTTTTTTTGATTTTTTTTTATTAACACAAAAAAGGTTTTGAATTATAATGAAGTTTTTATTCAAAAATAGTGTTTTTAAAAGTTTAATTTGTTTTTAAGTTTACCAACAAAAATGTTCAACTTGAATCATAAATTTTAATATTAAAACATATTTTCAACTAATCGTTAACAATTTGCACATCTCCAACACATCGTTAGTACCTAATTTAGCCCCCTTTCTCTTTTATGCGTTTCTCTAGGTAAAATGTGGCTCCTCAAAGCGAGTTGTGGCTTAAAATTACCCATGAAATATTTCGCAAAGCTTTACAACTTGATAATGTTCCTCGCGCACCTTTTCCTATACACACAGTTTTCCCGCTTTCCAAAATCATTAGCGCTAACTTTTGCCCAACAAGCCTCGTCAAAGCTCTACGTGCCGATTGATGTGCACGTGACAACTTGCCAGTAGCTTTGATGTTGATAAACTTTCCGCAACATCCAATCAAATATTAATGGATAAATTTATTAAATTTATTAATTTTTATTAACTTTCAATTATTCACAATTAATAGCAGAAAATTGATTTATGTAAACAAAGCCATTGATTTTACATGTAAACCCAAAAAAACATTTATAAAAATAATTTAATTACAGAAAAACTATAATTTACACAAATGATAAAATATTTATGTTTCCCTTTTTTTAATAAACATCAATTTATTACGTAATTTATCCACATATTGTGGAAATGAGTTTTTCCTTGTTAAAAATTGATTTGATAAATGTGTTAAAAATAATCCGTGCGTGATAAATCTGAGGCCAACAGCCGTAAATAAAATGAATAACGCAAAGTTCCAAAAGTCGGGTCATTTTTCCATTTTTCCTGCGTCGGTTTTATTGCTGACGTAATTTATAATAATTTCAGAAGCCGCATGTTACCATTAAAAACTTCTAAACTACTTCCCGTTTCGAAATGATCTACTTTTAAGAAGTTTTCAAATGTACGAAAAAAATATTCGTTATCTGCTTTGTGATCTTATTTGATGCAATTTGTGGTTTTTTGCAGAGATCAAGACATCATAGAGACTCCTTCACAACGGCACCATCAGAAACTACACATATCACACTTTTAGAAACAAGTAAGTTTTGATTTTTTAATAAATTTATGTGTATTATATTAAAAAAAATATAAAGCGTGTTTATTACCGTTTATGCATAAGAATATTTTATGTTAATATAAACACTTAATATTTTTTAACGTCAAGCGCAATATTCCTTGTATTTATTTTACCATAATCCATTTTTTTCACTTATTTTATGCCAGTGATAAATTTTTTGTACTTAAAGGGCGTAAGAATATTTTTTATGCACTAATCTTGGGCCGACATTTTTACGACGAGGGCGTTCATTGCGGTAATGAATTTCTGAATATCGCGCCTCTTCCAGGCCATCTATTTAAATTGTGAATACAAAAAATACAAAAATGTACTTATTATTAAATCCAAAAATGCTGAAATAATTACTTACAACCCAAATAACTAAACAAACTATAAAATAATTGTAATAACAAAATTTCTTTTTAAAGTAATAGTTACTAACATCAATATCATATTATACATATTCGTCTCATTAGTAGAGAAAGAAAAGAAATCGAATAACAAAAAATTGAAACAATTAATAATAATTGTAAATTGAGTTTTCAGTATCTTTATTTTTATCATTTTACATTTTTGGGCATTTGTAATAAAAAATTTAACAAAACCGATGTCTAGTGCCATTCAAATTGAATTTAGTTTTCATATAGAATTTTTGTTTTGCATCTAGAGTCTATGATAGGGGCGTACTTTTAGAATAAAAATAAAAACGCATTTTTTTATCATTGTTCAAAAAATACGCCCCCATAATAGACTCTACATGAAAAACAAAAATTCTATATGAAAAGTAAATTCAATTTGAATGGCACTAGGCATCGTTTTTGTTAAATTTTTGATTACAAATGCACAAAAATCAATTTTTACTAGCGAAAAGTACGCTTCCCCAGTAGCACACAATATTAAACCAACATTTAACCATTATTGTACCAATATTTTATATTGGCCCAATATATAAACATATTATACTATATTGGTTACATATTGTTTAACCAATTTAATTATATATAGGTATTTATATGTTGGCCCTAGATTGGATAAATATCATAATATCTTTTATCGATTTGCCTTTAATGGGCCAATATAATTTATCAATTAAAAAAATATATAGTTTTATCATGATTGGACCAATATTAAAAAAATATTTGATTTTAAACGTTGTTTATTTAAAGTTATGCCAATATGATACCTTTATTTAAAATCAAGTTTCAAAATATATAGGTTTTTGGAGATTTAACCAATATAGTAAAAATATGGTTTCTTTAATATTTAAAAAAAAACTTCAATAAAATGTTTGTTTTAAAACGTTGTTTATTTAAAGAAATGCCAATATGATACCGTTATTTAAAATCAAATTTCAAAATACATAATACATAATTCGTTTTTGGTGTTCTTTTAATCATAATACTGTAAAAATATTTTTCGAGGATATTTATTATAAACTATTATCTAGGTTAAGGTTTAAGGATTAGTCTAGAAGTTAAATAGAATAAAAACATATTGGAAAAACAAAAAATTTCAAAATATACAGATCACAATTCAAGTAAAGCATTTGCTTCATTTTTTCATACGGCTCATTGTTTTGATGTTAAAAGGGTACGTGCGAGCATAAAATGATGATAGGTGAAATTTAAATTTAAAATATACATATACATACAATATAAAATAAAATAATAGTAAAATACCGGGTGGAAATGAAAACCGGGTCACCTCGATAACTTTTTTATTTATGAATAAAAAAATTTAAAGATTGGCTATGTTCTATGGTTCAAAAAAACAAATTTTATGTGCATTTTTTATTTTCGAAATCACTTCCGGTTTCACCGGAAACACCATGAACTTTGTTTTTTTAAATGTAACATCCCATATTTTTATTCATGGCTTAAAATACTTTTAAAAAAGAAGTATTTTTGAGATATTAGTTTTTATATTTTTGTAAAAAAATTTTTTTTCAAAAAAAAAAAGGTTTTCGAAGTCGGTGAAAAGTACCAAAACTAATTCTAAATAATTCAAATACCTAAATAAAATTGTAATTTGAAAAAAAATTTAAGTGGTTTTTGAACTATTAATTTTTAAACTTAGTTAATGAAGATTTTATCAAATATCTCACTTTTTTTAAATGCAATGATGCCGGGTCATTAGACTTTTTAAAAAGAGGATTTTATAACGATTATTTATTTTATGTATTTGAATTATTTAGAATTAGTTTTGGTAATTTTCACCGACTTCGAAAACCTTCTTTTTTTTTCGCAAAAAATAAAAACTAATATCTCAAAAATACTTTTTTTTTTAAAGTATTTTAAGCCATGAATAAAAATATGGGATGTTACTTTTAAAAAAACAAAGTTCATGGTGTTTCCGGTGAAACCGGAAGTGATTTCGAAAATAAAAAATGCACATAAAATTTGATTTTTTGAACCATAGAACATAGCCAAATTTCAAATTTTTCTATTCATAAATAAAAAAGTTATAGAGGTGACCCGGTTTTCATTTCCACCCGGTATATTGGGCCTAGATTGGTTCAACATTAATTTTTTTTATAATAATATGTTTTATCGATTTGCCTTTAATGGCACAATATAGTTTATCAATTTAAAAAAATATATCGTTTTATTATGATTGGGCCAATATTAAACTAATGTTTGTATTGAAACGTTGTTTAAGTAAAGAAATGCCAATATAATACTATTAAAATAAAATTTTCAAAATAGTTTTTGGAGATCTAATCACTACTGTAAAAATATTGTTTCTTGTATGCTTATTGTTTTTAAGCAAACTTCATAACTGATGATAGAGGTGAAATCTTAATTTAAAATATATAAAATATGTAGGGGTAATAAAATAATAGTAAAATATATTGGGATTAGATAGGTTCAATATTTTTTTATAATATGTTTTATACTTTTGCCTTTAATGGACCAATATTCCCTATAACACACAATATTCCACCTTTATATAACCATTATTGAACCAATATTTAATGTTGGCCCAATATATAAACGTATGATACTATATTGGTTTGATATTGGTTAACCAATTTAAAAATATATTGGTATTTATATATTGACCCAAAATTGGTTCAATAATATTTTTTAAACTATTTTTTATCAGCTTGTATTTGGTTTTACAATTAAAAGTAAATACAGTTTTTGATATTGAAAACATACAAAATTGAAGATTAGTTCCGTACAAAATCTGTTAAAAAGTTAATTATAAAATAAGCCGTTTTTTATTTCACCTACCATTCAATTATTTTACTATTGAGTGTTTTTTTTTTATTAATACCTTTCATAGCGATATTTTCTCGGGTAAAATCCATTTTTATCAGATGAATTGTTCTGTATTCTTACTTCCAAAATTATCACTAGATGGCGTTTCAAGTTCTACGCAGAGAATTCGGTCAGTGTATAGTATAAATAGTGAATCGTGTTTTAAGGTGATAGGGAGTCAAATGTTGAAAAAACGACGTACTTATCTTTCATGAATTTTTTAAAGTGTTTCGAATTGGAAAGTCAAAAAAATAAAGAGATACCAAACTAAAGTAAGAATTTTACATTCATTTGCAATTTTTGTTATTTATGTATCTACAACTATATTTGTGTAATTTTGCAAGAAAAACTTCTATATTTATATTTTTATTTTTGCAAAACTACGCTTATATAAATCTAAATACATGAAAAACAAAAATTGTATATAAAAGTACAAGTCTTACTTAAGTTCGGTATTTAAATATTATTTTTGGTTCCGATTCGAAACACTTTAAAAAAATTTGGGAAAGATAAAAACTTTGGTTTTTCAATAAATGACTCCCTATCACCTTAAATGCAACACAAATCCTGACCGCTTCATGCGATGCACGTTTAGGATCTAACAGTGTAGAATGCTGAAAATTACCTTTTGAGGATTTTTAGGTTCGTCTACCTAATTGCTATTTGTTTAAATAAATTAGCAAATTTCTTATTTTTATAAGCTTTTATTTGGTTAATACAATACGTATAAATTAGAAATACATGAAATTAGTATAAAATACAAGGGTGCACAGTTTCAAATTAAAATTTGAAAGTTAATAATTTTACGTTGTAGTATAAAGAAATAAGAAAAAAATAAAAAAAAAGTTCAAGGCTCTACGACTTTTTGTTAAGAAGTTATGAATTTTTTTATAAAATATGGCATTCTGATAAATGAGTAAATATGTATTTTGAAAAATTCATATTTCGCTTATTACTTAAAATTAAGAAATAAAAATTCGTATAGATAATAGGTATAGAAAGTATATTGGTACAATAAAGGCAACCATATATTGTTGTATGTCAGTAAACAAATATTGGCAGGCAATTGGTAAACTATATTGGGAGAATAAAGGTAAACAAATATTGGACCTTCGTTTTTTGCCAATATTGGATTTCACATAATTCCATCTGAACAAATGCATCTCCAGCCAATATTGAAAGCCGTGATTGTACCAATATTGTTGTGCTACTGGGGTTTTCAAACATTTCGCCGACTATCTTCTTAACTCTTATATTTTTATCGCCAATATATTCGACAACCTCTGGTATCTATTATACTTTTACCTTCAATACTTATGTTTGCTGGAGATAGGTGAATGAATTTTCTGACAGTGACAAAATAGTAACTGAACTGCTTGGATCGAGTTTATGTTATGTGGTTGCGTCAACTTTTCAGCGTCCAAAATATCACAAGACAGTGTTGGAACGGTTTATTACAAACAAAAGTAGGACATCAAATTGCTGGCTGAGCTCAGTGATTCTAATGGGTCCTACTTCCGACTGGAACCCAGTGTACATGCAGTGATTGTTAGAAAATGAAGGTTATAGATTTCCCATTCACATGTCAGTCCAACCAGCAACTGCTTCTCGCCTTATACCATTATTTTTCGTTAGTAAATGTCATTCTGAACAAAAAATTTCCTATGAGCTAATATTTTTTTTCGGCTCCTTAAGAAGTTACAGCAATTATAAAATTTTAAAATATTAATGATTTTTTGGAACACCCTGTATAAATTTCGATTTTGACATTATCTGTAAGCCAATCAGATAGGTTAATTCATGGTTAATTTTCTTGTCAAAAATTTTAAATGGGTCCACTTATTTTAAAAACAGCCAATAAAATGTTCAAAACGGCAAGCTGGGAGAGATAAAATCCAAACCATAAGAGTGGATTGTACAAAACAGTTTAAACTCGGTTTTAGCTAAAACCAAGCTCATACTGACAAGTATGATGTTTTTTGTATGTATTTGCTGTCATATACTTGTCAGTTTAAAACTGATTTTAACCAAAACTTTTTCGTGCAACCCACACCCTAAATCTTTTAAATAGAAACATGATGATAAGAATGAAAAATTATACAGGGTTTCACAAAAAATCATTAATATTTTGAAATTTTAAAATTGCTGTAACTTCTTAAGGAGTCGAAAAAAAATATTAGTTCATAGGAATTTTTTTATTCAGAATGACATTTACTATCTAAATATAATTTTGCTGGAAAAAAGTGAGACACCCTGTATAGCTTAAATAGTCAAATTTAAGTCATTAAAATTAGTGCTTTCTGGGCAAAACCGTAAGCGAGTACTTTTATGTTAATTTACCAGATAAAAGATATTCCTAAATTTGAGTGAAGAATAGTTTAACATTACTTCAAAAGAAGAATAACACTAAATTAAATAAAAACCGGATCAATACAATTACAAATAGAAGAAAACACGTAAATATGTTTGCTGTATATTCAAACATTTGAAAGTTTACTTCAGAATTTAGTTCAAATTTTCTCCATACAGGGCAAACAGCGCCATCTATTAGTATCAAAAATTGCCAAAAGGATAAAATAGAGTACCAATGCTGATTGATGCTTTCGCTTTTTGCGGTACTTTATAATTATTTCTTCATCAATTTTGTAATTTCCCATGAAGTCCTTAGAAATAATTCTAGTACCGGTTGAAGCAAGTTGATCTAGGTCTAGGTAGTTATTCTTTTTCGAGATGATATGATCACTGGATCGGTATCCTCATTTTTGGCCATAAAATATTCGGTTTCTATGGAAATTTTCCAAAACAACCAATAAGAAACTAGTATTTTGCTTGACCACGTATTTTTTTCCTTTGGATAATTTATCCACGAAAACGAGGATACGGTACCTATAGGAAAAAAGTGTGTTTCTATGGAAATTTACTAAAACAACCAATGATTAACAAGTATTCATCTGAAAACGCCTTTCTCTTATAGGGTACGTTGTCCCCGAAAATGAGGATTAGGCCCCAGGACACGTTTCATGGAATACTCCTAAAACAACCAATATTTAACGAGTATTTTGCTTGAACACGCCTTTTTTCGTATAGGAGATTTTATCCCCGAAAATCTGGAAAAGAGTCCTCTACCAAAATACTCGTTATTTATTCTTGGTGTGAGAAATTTCTATAGAAACGTTATTTTTGTTCTATAGGATATTTTATCCCTGGAAATGAGGATAAGAGTCCAGAAGTGGGATTTTGTTTCTATCTTGATATTTATCAAGCTTGATAAAACTCAAGAGGGAAGATATTCTCGAATCACACGACACAACATCGTATACGACATGACAAGGACAGAATCTTATTTTTGCATTTGAATGACAAGGATAGAATGATAAAAGTCGTGTCATGTGTAATTCGAGAATAGCCCCCTATTGAGTTTTATCAAGCTTGATAAATATCAAGATAGAAACAAAATCCCACCTCAGGTAGCCTATTTTCGTTTCCACTCGATTTTTTTCGCATGCAAATAAATTCGAGTGAAACAAAATTCGATGGATATTACCTGATCGTATTTTGGTGATGTCGTCGAAATTATGTCCGTATGCGGAATTGAAATTCAACGGGTCACACTTGACAACGTCGCAATGAAAAATGAAAAATCAAAGAGTTTAATTCAAGTCAAAAGCCTTCCGTACAAATCATCTCGAGCTTAAAAGTGGAGAGCTGAACAATAAAACATGTTAAAACACGGTAATTATGGGAAGAAGTATCAAATTCCCTAAATTCTATACCATGTGCAAAAAAGATTGGATGCAATGGAGATAAACACTCATTTTTAGGTTCCTCAATATATGGGGTTGATATCTAACTAATAATGTGTTCGGCTGTAGGTCCAATGTATAAATTTTTATAAATTTTCTCTCGATATGCAGATGACGTTGCAATAAAGTGGCAAGTAGCACCTCCGAAAGACTTTATAACAAATACAATAGCGCGAACTAAAGTCGCCACTTTGTAGGGTGCTTTTAGAAAAATGCCACCCCACTCATCCCACTGCCTTAACATCTCAACGAGCGCCGCAGTACCCGTTATAAATCGTTCCTAAAATTTCCAAAAAAATCGCCACACCACCACTACTCCACCCCAATGCGCGCCCGGTCTTAGAGTTTATAAAACATAGATCTTGGAAAAGGTCGCATTGCTGGTTGAACACACAACCATGTTCAACTAAGTTCTCAGTTACTTCAAGTGTTTCAATAGCCGCTTAATAAATAATTGAATCATCCATTATTAATCATTCTTTATTTCTTTATTCAATTATTAAAATAAACCGATCAAAAACACAACCAAAAACAAGAATCTTCTCCTAATCAAAAAGGAAACGTTAAATGGTGCATGCTTAAAGCCCAATTTCGTATACGGATTTGAAATTCGATTGCTTCCTACCCACTCGAAATAATTCGTTTAAAAGAATTCGTATACGAACCAACTTCGAGTGCACGAAAATACACTTTTTGCATTTCATTAGAAAATTTGACGTAAGTTCGTATGCGAATGCAATTCGAGTAGTACGAAAATAGCCCCCCAGAGGTGGAAGTCGATAGTTTTCGTATAACGTAAAAATCGTTTGTTGACTAAGTTGCTTGGTGACAGATTTTTTATCACCCTTCCTTATGCATGTTTAGTATTTGTTGCAGGACGAGCTTTGCGAGTTCCGCGAATACATGCGAGCCATCAAAAGTTCTTTTACTCCGAATAAAACAATATAAAGAACCCAAAATATTAATTTATTAAAAAAAGATATTTACAATAATGCTTCTTAAAAAAGTAAAAAAAAATAATATCTCAAAAACTGATGGTATCATTTTATTTAGGTATATTTCTATTATATCATGGGCTAGCAAGCAAAAGGCAAAAAATGGATTTGCGTAATTTGAATTTCAAAGCATTCGAAAAAGTAGTTCTAAAGTACTCTTCCCAGTGCCGTTTTATCAGTTGGGCCACTTTCACGGGCCTCGCTTCTTTCCAATAATAAAGGGTTTTTGAAACAGAAATTACGAATTTCTTGGAAATTTCATTTATTTTCACTTTAGAAAGAAAAGAATTTCCTGAAATTTAAAGTGATAAACTTCGAATTATTTTTTATATTTTAATTTTGGAGAAATCATGGATTTTTGAAATATGCGTTTTATTTTAAATTGAAGTGAAACTCTCACAAACTTTAAATATATTTTACCAATGTAAGAGCTCTTCATTACTTTATTGGGAACTCTTGGAAAAATAATAACGTCTTGAATAGCCTTTTCATTTTTGGAACACCCTTTATAAAATTCATAAAATGCAAGTTTGATGATAATTTTAAATTGGAAAAATATGTTTTCTTTTTAGAATTTTACGATATTATATTCGGATAGTGTACATTCTAAATAAGTGTTATATTCAAAACAAACAAAAAAACACAAGATTTATTAAAGTAATTGGGGTTGACAGATTATTTGAACTAATGTTAATTAAAATAAGATTTTATCAATGTCCACATTATTTTACATCAAATTTATTACAATAGATATTCTTATTTTTTACCTGATGATGGCGCAAAATGCTCCGAAATCGATCGTTTGTTAATGCCTAAGGTATATTGAATAAAAGTTGGACACAAGAAGTTTATCTTATTTTAACAACAATAGTTGGCCAAGCCTTTTTTGAAAGCGGGCCATAGGCCAGGACCTTTTTGTCCTAATGGGTACAACGGGCCTGACTTTTCAATTAATCTAGATTGTAGATAACTAATTAAAACTAATTATTTTTTTCAATAGTAAATATTAAACCAAAATATTATGTTATCTATTTTTGAGTTAGTGCCTTTTGTTTGCTGGCCCACGATTTAGAATAAGTTTTGATAGTTTTTATCAACTTATCCGGATGAAGAAAACATTGTTTTTTCTTAATTTTTCCAAAAATTAAAATGATTTTTGCAAAAATTTTATTTTTTTTAATTGCTTCAATCTGAACTAAGCTATGGTGGTACATTAAAAAATAAATTATGTTGACGTTATTTCCGGTAAAACAGGAAATATTATTGATAAAGTGTTTAGAACATAAATTAATGTTTAAAACGTTTTCTTGAACCTTAAAATGTAGTCAAATTTCAAATTTTCATTTCGATAAATAATAGTTATTTATGCACCAAGGGAGCAAAGTGAGTAATTTAATCCTGAGTGTGGAAATTGTTGCCCGAGACGTAGTTGAGGGCAACAACCACACGAAGGATTAAATGCACTTTGCTCCAGCAGTGCATATTAAATTTTTTGCACTTCCAATTAATTATTTGAACAAACGTTTTCAATTTTGGGACAATGGTTATTTCGAATGCAAATAACTACTGAGCCAGACATAAAACCGTCACCTTATTAAAAAAAATAATTGAACAAGTTGTACCTCCTTTATTTGGTCTAACAAATTGTATTGATTGTAATTTTAGAGTAAACGTACATATTTATATTTAGTAATTTGTAAATGTACATATCTATTAATAAATTTGTGTTGTTTTCTCCAGTCTTGTATAATTTTGAAGCACATCGGAAACCTAAAATCAATTGATCAGTTAATTTATGATAAATTAAATATTATTAAAAATTTAAGTACCTATACCATGATTCGATACGGATCAGTCTGCATGAACTTCCGAGTGATGATGAAACATTCTATCGTTTATCTTCTAGAAACTTAAACAACTAACAAAAATCTTTTGAATTGTATAAATATAAGCATTTAGCATACTACATTAGATAAAACCATTAGATATCTTAATAAATAATACAAGACAATTTAGAGGTTAGAATTTCTTGTCAATAAAATTTTTTGAATTTAAGACAAAAAACTATAATAAATTCCTTTCCCAAATAAAAAAACCCTAAAAATTATTGTAGTAATATTAGAAATATACTTACGTATTAAATTATCAAATATAATTCAGAATTCAGAAACAATTATTTTTAAAAACTTGCGCGCCATCTGTGTTTGTAATATCTAACTACGAAATATTTTTAATACCAAGGGATTAAATGAACCGTTATGGGACTTTTAATCCCTAGAGATTAAATGAATACTTGGTAGTAAATGTGTTACTTTTACTTCTGCCATTAAGAGAGTAAAATGGCTCATTATTGTTTGGAAGTGCAAAAAAAAAATTATACAGGGTGCTGGTTTATGGAAGCCATACATGGATATAAAAAGGAGTTTCATTTGCCATTTTTGTTCTAAAAATATCGCAAAAAAATAAAAACTGTGATTTTCGTTTTTATTCCAAACCCAATCTAGCTAAAAATTGTTCCTAATAACTAATACATACATACAGGGTGGTGATAAAGTTTGGAACCAAGGTTATAACTTCCGTAAAAAATTTTTTTGTAAAAATCACTCGGACAGGTCAATTTTTGTTTTAAAAATGCCATCTTTTGGAATGAAAAAAATATTCATGACGTCACTGATAACTTCACTATGACGTCATCATCAATTTTTTTAAATGGAAACCCCTACTTTTTTACACATTTTTCATAGACCTTTTTATCATATTAATGATCACATAAAAATATTTAAAAAAATTTTAACCATTTTTGAAAAAAAAATAAATTTACTCAAAAAAAAAATTATTAATTCTCAATGAAAATATGGCAAGAAAAATAAATTAAACTAATTTTTAGTTTAAAAATAACAAATTATTATTGAAAATATTCGAATTGTTCTTATTTACACAATTGGAATTTTCTTAAAACTAATTTTAAATAACTTTTAATGAAAAAGGTAATTAAAATAAAATGTTTGAGTAATAATAAACTTTAAATAAAATTGTAATTTATTATAAATTTGAAAAAGGTTTTGATATTCAAAATTTATTGAAATAAAAATTGCCTTTAGAAAAGTGCTTTAGTTGACGTTATTTTGTATGGCAAATAAAATTTTAAATCCATTTACCAATGCTGGAATAGCTTACTTCGTTTGTTTAATAATAATCAACAATTATTAAGTCTTGCGAAATTAAAAATGCCCCGTTTAAGCGAACGCGAAAGAATCGAAATTTTAATTATGGGGAAGCTTGTGCTTTGTTTAATGAGCAATATCCAAATAGACCGCAAATCTCAAGATCTACAGTAAGTAAGTTAGTTACCAAATTTGCAGAAACAGGATCTGTAGGAGATTTGCCTCGACAAGGACGGCCTCAAGTGAATGAAGAAACCAAATTAAATGTATTACTTGCGATTGAAGAAAATTCCAATATTTCAACAAGAAATATTTCAAGAAATAATAATGTGGATCATTCCTATGTCGCAAAATTATTAAAAAAGGAAAAGTATCACCCATACAAAATAAAACTCATACAAGAGTTAAATGAAGATGATCCTGATCGCCGACTGCAATTTTGTGAAAAAATGATGGCGCGATGTGATCAAAATCCAAATTTTTTAAGTAGTATAATTTTCTCCGATGAAGCTACCTTTCAATTGAATGGATCAGTGAATCGACATAATTGTAGGTATTGGTCACAGGAAAATCCTCATTGTGCCGTAGAATCCCATAGTCAAAGACAGGGAAAGTTAAATGTATGGGTGGGAATTGGGAATGATTGGCAGACGTTTTATAGGACCTTACTTTTTTAATGACAACCTTACTGCCGAAAGATACTTGAATTTTTTGCGGACTGATTTGCTAAAAGTTTCACTTCGTATTTTCCCCAATTATGAAAATCGCAACATTCCTAACCAAAACATTTGGTTTCAACAAGATGGGGCTCCTCCACACTTTGGCAGAGCGGTGCGAGAATTCCTTAACACCACGTTTCCCAACAAATGGATCTCCCGACCTAACGCCCTTAGATTTTTTTTGTGGGGACATATAAAATCAAAAGTTTATTTCAATAGACCTAATAATTTACAAGAATTGGAGCTTAGAATTAGGACGGAATTGCAACAAATTGACGAAGAAGCTATTAACAATAGTATTCAGAGTGTCTACACTCGAATGGGACAATGCCAAATGGTCAATGGGGAACAATTTGAACATTTTCGTTATAATTTGTTACTTGTAAATTAAAAATTTACTTTTTTTTGTAATATTTTCATTGAGAATTAATAATTTTTTTTTGAGGACATTTTTTTTTTTTCAAAAATGGTTAAAATTTTTTTAAATATTTTTATGTGATCATTAATATAATAAAAAGGTCTATGAAAAATATGTAAAAAAAGTAGGAGTTTCCATTTAAAAAAATTGATGAGGACGTCATAGTGAAGTTATCAGTGACGTCATGAATATTTTTTTCATTCCAAAAGATGGCATTTTTAAAACAAAAATTGACCTGTCCGAGCGATTTTTACAAAAAAAATTTTACGGAAGTTATGACCTTGGTTCCAAACTTTATCACCACCCTGTATATCACGTTTGTCCGCAATTTTGAAAATGCATTGAATACGCTTAGCTTGATTCTGATCGACTTCCTACATAAAAATTAAAAAGTGAATATATAATCTTCATTTTAAGATTGTTACTCTCCTCTATTTTGTTTCATCTTCAGAGGTTGACGATATTAAAGGGTAGAAAACTAAAATTGTTGACTATGAGAAGGGTTGCTTATATCAAAAGTTTCTTTTAGATTCTTTTCAGTAATTACTTTTCTATACGTATAAGAAAAAAATAAGGAAAAAACTGGCACACTTTATATATCCTTTTTTATTCATATCCAGAAATAAAAAATGGGCCGACAAATATTATTTCCCGGACCGCTAGTCAGTTGCCTATCCGCCCCTGGGTTGCCTAAAATTCATTTATACTCCGCGCTTTTATTCCCTGTCAGTGCAAAGCAGTAATTTCTACTCCTAGGCAGTACAAAGTGACCATAGGGGGGGGGCGTTCCAGTAATGAACACTAAAGCTCACGACGACCGCAAAATCGTTCTACATAAGACCGCGATTTTTTCTCTCGTTCATCGATGGCGACCGCAAGATGCTCACAACGACCGTATTTATTCGTGGGTTTCCGTGGTTGTTTGTTGAATGGTGACCTTTTGAGCTAGTGAAACGCGAAAATTTTGCGGTCGTGGTCGTGGGCTTTAGTGTTCATTACTGGAACGCGCCCAGGATCAACGAACATAAAATGTGACATTTTAAAGCCTGTCAAACGTCATAGAAGACTGTACTTTAATGACGTTTGAAGAAAAATCGTATTATACAGTGCGGACATAAAGTAAAACCCAAGTGCCCCAACTTCCTTATTTTAAATGATTTATTACTGTCAAGACGTGGAAGGTGGTTATATGTTAATCAGCAAAATTAACGAACACGAAAATGCAAAAATATGCTGGGTGTTCCATTTAAAATTGAAAGTTGCCATCCACTTCCGGCATAACCGGAAGTTCCACAAAATCAAAAATACCTTAATTAGAAAGTTTGCAATTAGATTCCTAGGTAGACAAATTTTCAGAATCAAAAACATAACCGTTGAAAAGTTAGCAAGGGGTATACCTTCCTTTAAATTTATTTTTGAATGTAAAGTTTGTATATCCATGTGGTTGATGATGATATTGACATTTCTCAAAGCAATGACCCTATGATTTAAGCTTTTTGCGGGGTTTTTCGTTTGATCCTTTTTCCCGAGTCTGGAAATAAGTCCTGTATTTAAATTTAATTAAAATGTAACGTTTATTTAATCTCTGTTACAGATCCTTGTTTGGTGCATTATTGCACAAAAGGACACGAGTGTGTCGTGAGTGAGTCGGGAGAAGCGGAATGTATTTGTCAACGACAATGCGGCCCAATCCACCGCAAAAGACTGGTTTGCGGCTCGGATGGGCATATCTACCCCAGTCACTGTGAACTCCACAGAGCTGCATGCCTCACGAGGACTCCGATTTCTGTGCAAAGAGGCGTTCACTGCGTCAAGCAGGGTAAGTCTGTCCTGAAAACTGAAAACGGCTAGAATATTCATGGAAGCCGCAGATGCGAAAACCATGCATTTTTCATGCGATTAAAAATTTACGCCTTTTACATCTTTTGTTTGGGGCAGCTCGCGCAAATGATAACAGGACTTGTGAGGTCGCTTGGCGCTCGCTTTTTATTTCACAATATTGGCTACGGTTAAAATGCGTTAATAAAAGTAGTTTATGCTCGGCATAAATTGCGCTATAAAAGCGATTTTGTTTTTCATTAAAATTAAACTGTTATTGTCCTTTTTTTAAGGCCCTTCCCCGAGATTACATTTTTCAGGAATTCAGGACGCCCCGCTAATTCCCAGCGCGCCGCTTTCGGTGTCGCACAAAAATATCAAAAGTAGGAAATAAAAAACAACGACTAGTCGCTGCAAAATTTCAAATGAATTATTAGCATCCCATCGGCCACCGAGACTGTCACTTGAATTATTCAAAATGTGTGTACGCTATGTGCTTAATGTTTATGGAAGGTGGTGTTCGTTAATAATTTATTACGCAGGTTTGGCGCTTTGTTTCTTTTTATGTGCTAATAGAAAACGACAAGGTGTAATATATAAAATATTAAAACACCTTTTACGCCTTTTTACCCAAACTACCTTATTTGCTTAAATGACACTTGGTAAATACCAAATTACTTTTTAAGTTTGTGGAAATCTTTACTTTTTGGGTACTGTCTTTTAATTAATAAATAAAATAATTTATCCCTCTCTAAAATTTAATTAATTCATAAGGGACATCATGAAATTAAAATGGCACAACCGAAGCTTTTATTAATCCAATCCAATATAACTTTCGGTTATGTTAAAGTTGATTGCGCTCTAAACCATAAAAGTAAAACAAAAATAAAATTCGGTGAAACAAAGAAATCAAGCAACATTCTAGATTCTACACCTTTTCCAGTTATATTTTAGAAAAGATCAATTCAATTTCATAAGTCATCAATTGTAATAAGTAACGTAAATTTTATTTCAGAAAGCATCAATTATATTTTGGAAGCACCAATTTAATTTTAGAATTGTGTTCTGTATCATCAATTGCATAAAAGAAAGACCTATTTGAAAATCAGAATTTATCAATTAAAATTGACCTATTAATTTCAGAAAGTTTGATATATATTTCGAAAGTAATCGATTGTATTTCAGAAGGAATCATTCTGTATCATTCAAAGTAAATTTTGGCGCAAAAATTTTGGATTACGTAAATATAATATTTTAGCCACCAACAGCCATGTCTTTCATTGCTAAAACATCGGCATTGCCGATTCTAGTGTCTTTTGCTACACGAGCACAATAACCACTTTTAACAGATTATTTCAAATGGGCGTAACATGTTACATTGATGAATAAGGACCTTTCAGAAATTAACAAAGTTGTCTAGTATTTCAAATAGTATATGATTTTGTTATTTTATTTTGGGTTCGATTGGGTGTTGGTTCTCAGTTAAACTTTAAATGATTTAAATGATTGTAGAAATGTAGAAAACTAACAGGAGATTATTATAAACTTTCATTATCACAATATGACAAACATGAACTGTCTAACACAACATTCAACATTCAGATATTTTCTAATAATCATAGATATGTATATAAAAAATATCATAATAAAAGAATAACATAAATGAATCCAACACCCCTTCTCAATTATGATTATTCTTTCAATTCTAATAAACTTCTTAACTTGACCAATTATTGTGCTTCCAGTGGTTTTGTTAATAAATCTGCTATCATAAATTCTGTGGCACAATATTCAAAACGTAATATATTCCTCTTCTTTAAATCCTTTGTAAAATTATATTTAACATCTATATGCTTAGTCATGTTATTAACCTTTTCATTATCAATCAATTTTAAACAGCTTTGATTATCTTCATACATAATTATTTCTTTAATGTTTTCTTTAAAATCATTTTTTAATAATTCTTTTAACCATATTGCTTCTTGGCATGCTTCAGATAATGCTACAAATTCTGCTTCTGTTGAAGAAAGTGAAACACAATCTTGTTTTTTACTTTTCCAACTAACAAGTTCACCATTATATTTAAATAAATATCCCGTATTTGATTTTCTGCCTACAACATTTCCTCCCCAATCTGCATCTGCATAGCCTTCTAATATATTATTATGCTTATCTGCATCACCTAAAAATATCTTTAAGTTTCTGGTACCATTTAAATATTTAAATATCCTTTTAATTTTTGTCCAATCTGTTTCAGTTGGTTTGGATATATTTCTGCTTAAAATTGAAATACTTATAACAATATCAGGTCTTGTATTTACAGATAAATATAAAAGTGCACCTATTGCCTTTCTATATTTATCATTGCCGTTTAAAAATTTGTTTGTTTTAGTTTTGTAATATCAAGTGTCAAGTGGTATCTTTGAAACTTTCGCATTCATCATATTAAAATACTTTAATATTTTATCAATATACGTTTGCTGAGATATTTGAAATATTCCATCATTGTTTCTGTCAATTTGTATGCCCAAATAATAACGTATATTTCCAAGACAATGCAATTTAAACATTTTTGATAACACTTTTTCTAGTTCCATTATAAGATCGTCTTCTTTTGATGCCACAATAATATCATCAACATACACTAATAAATAAATAAGAGTTCCATCTTTTTCTTTTGTGTATAAACATGGATCCAGTTCCCCTTTTATATCCAAAATTTTCTAATGTATCATTTAATTTGATATTCTATACTCTAGCTGATTGTTTTAAACCATAAATGCTTTTAATTAATTTATATACCATATGTTCCTTTCCTTTTTCTATAAATCCGGTTGCTTCATAAAAATTATTTCATTATTCTCATCTAATTCCCATTTAAAAATGCAGTTTTAATATCATAATGTTTAACAATCATATTTTCTTGTCCGGCTATAACTAATAAAATTCTAAAAGTTACTTGTTTAACTACTGGTGCAAAAATGTCATCATAATCTTCTCCATATTTTTGAGAGTATCCCTTTGCTACTATTCTTGCTTTGTAACGTTCGATATGTCCTTTTTCATTAGTCTTTATTTTATACACCCATTTACAACCAACAATATTCTTATTTTCAGGTACATTTGTCAAAATCCATACATTATTTTCTTTCATAGAGTTCATTTCTTCTCCCATTGCTTGTATCCAATTATCTTTATCTTTTCTTCTTAATATTTCTTTAAAAGTACGTGGATCCTCCTTAATTTCTTCTTGAATTATTGTTTCCAGTAGAATTTCATTATTTTTATAACGAATTGGTGTTTTTCCTTTATTTATTCGCGAAGACCTTCTGACATTTATGTCATTACTGACATTTATGTCATTAATGTCATTACTAACATTTATAACATTTATGTCATTATCATTTCCAAAAGTTTCTTCATCTTCTTCTGTCCTTTTCTTTATTCCAATTGTAACTTATTGATCGTTATTATTAATACTTGGCTTTAAATAACATTTATGATCTTCTTGAATAAAGTGTACATCTCTACAAATAATAATTTTATTTGTACATTTGTCCAATAATCTATAAGCTTTTGAACCATTTTCATATCCAACAAAAACGTATAGCTTAGATGTTTCATCAAATTTTTTGCGTTTTTCTTTAGGACTAAGCGCATATGCTTGACTTCCAAAAATTTGTAAGTGTCCTAGATTGATATGAAATTCCTTCTGTTTTTAAAAATTCTTTAACTTCCTTTCCAATATATTCACCTCCTCTATCAGACCGTATAATTTTTGGTTTCTTTTTAAATTGAGTTTCCATGCTTCTTACAAATTCTTGTAATTTACTTAATACTTCATACTTTCTTTCAAGTGTATATATTAATGTATAACGACTAAAATCATCAATTACTGTTAATATGTATTTTTTATTTCCTGGTGTAACAGTATCCATTGGTCCACATATGTCAGAGTGAATTAAATCCAAAATTTCTTTCGATCTATTAAGAGGATAGTCCGCCAAATGTTTGAAATGCGTACTCCTCGCTAGTAAAAATTGATTTTTTGGTGTTTGTAATAAAAAATTTAACAAAAACGCTCTTGTATTGCCTTCAAATTGAATTTATTTTTCATATAGAATTTTTGTTGTTTAAGTTTAATAAATTATAGGTGCGTAATTTTTTAATGCGTTTTTATCATTTTTTCAAAATTACTCCCTTATAACAGACTATATACATCAAAAAAAAATTCTATATGATAAATAAATTCAATTTCAAGGCAAAACAAGAGCGTTTTTGTAAAATTTTTTATTACAAACACCAAAAAATCAATTTTTACTAGCGAGGAGTACGCATTTCAAACATTTGGCGGACTATCCTCTTAAGTGATTCTTTTGGAATTGTCATTTTTCCCTTAATACAACAATCGCATACTACTTTTTCTTTGCAATTTTTTAGTTGTATATCTTTAATATAATCAACTTGAAACATTTTTCTAATAATTTCTGGATCACGATGTCCAAATTTACGATGCCAATTATGAATACAACCAATACTATTTGTATTCCAAGCTGAATAAACTTTTTCAGTGCATCTTAGTTTATATAAATTATTTTCTAATTTTGCTATTGCATAAATCGTACCAAATCTTTGAACTTGACAAATGTCATCAATAAAATTCACTTGAAAACCTTGATTTACCAATTTTCTTACTGATAACAAATTATTTTCATGTTCTGGTACATACAAAACATTCTTAATTATTATATTTATAGTTTTTTCATTAACTATACATTCTAAATTTCCTTCTCCTATACCTTTTGCTTTTAAAATCTTTCCATCTGCTAATCTGATTTCATTTTGTACATTTGAAAATAATTTTGTGAAAAAATCTTTATTGTAGGTCATATGACATGTACATCCAGAATCCATAAACCATCCATCAGATTTAATATTATCCGCAGTATTAAAACATGTATGTAATACTTCGTTTTTATTGTCATCTTTATAATCATCATCTATGTTTAAGTGATAATTACCTTCTTGTACATTATTTACTTTTTGTGATTATTTCTTCAAAAATATTTTGTAAAAATAACAATCTTTCTTCAAATGTCCTAGTTTGTTACAATGAAAACATTTAATAGGAGTATTTATCTTCTTAAAACTTTTGGTTTTTAAAACTTTTTCACTATCACCATTTCGTTCTTGACTTTTCTCATTTTCTTGACGTCTCCTATATTCTTGAAGCATTTTTTCTTTTACAAACTCAATTGTAAGATCCTTTTCTTCTCTACTTTCCAATGCAGTTACTAAAGAATTGTAACTTTCAGGAAAACTGCTCAATAAAAATGCAACCAATAAATTATCTGCAATATTTTCTCCCAATGTTTTGATTTGATAAACTAAATTCATCATTTCATTTAAATGTTCTTACATATTACCGTATTCATTAAGTCGCATTCTTCACAATTTTTTAAGTAAAAATACTTTGCTTGACAAAGAAGATTTTTCATAATAATTTTTAAGAGAATCCCATGCTTCTTTTGCTGTATTTGAATTTCTAATATGGGCTATTTGACTATCTTCGATTAATAATCCAATAGTTGCTTTTGCTTTATTATCTCTTTTCTTCCAAGCAGCATTTACATCTGCTGGTTTATCTTCAGATATTATATCCCATAAATCTTCCCTTATTGGAAGTAGTTCCATTTTGTATTTCCATACTTGATAATTTCTCCCATTTAGTTTTACAACATTAATGCCAGTAATTTCTGACATTTTTCTTTTTATTTTAATTTTACGATCTTTATAAATCTTCTTCTGTAATCTATTATTCTTCTTTTAATTTACTCTGGGCCCATAACCTATTGGCTATGTATTAATTAGAAAACTAACAGGAGATTATTATAAACTTTTATTATCACAATATGACAAACATGAACTGTCTAACACAACATTCAACTTTCAGATATGTTCTAATAATTATAGATATGAATTAAAATAAATCATAATAAAAGAATAACATAAATGAATCCAACACATTGATGAATAAGGACTTAAGCGTAATATTGTTACTGGTGTAGTGTTAAATTTCGAAAGCACATTTTTGATGACTTTTATGTGTCACCACCAAAAACTCTTGTCTTCCTCAATTTTTAACAATTGGCCCTTTCATGCCCTTTCAGAAATTAACAGAGTTGTGTAGTATTTGAAATGCTTTTTTAAAAAGTATTTTGTGTTTTCATATTATCATGTAATAGAGGTATTTGAAATACTTACTCAATATTTAGAAATATAAAAAAATAGAAAAACAAAAGAGATTTTCGCCTATGTTAATTATTTTTTATGTGTGTTATGTGTGTTTATGATTTGGTTATTTGATTTTGGGTTCAATTGGGTGTTGGTTCTCAGTTGAACTTTGTGCTGAACTTAAATTAAACTAGTAATGTGTTCATTAGAACAAGTATCTCGATGTTTCTTTTGTATTTCAAATAATAAAGAAGTATTTCAAATACTTTTTATATTTTAAATGCTTTATTTACTTCAAATACTTTTTTGGTGTAGTATTATATCAAACGTATTTGAAATAAAATTTAGTAAAAAAAAATATTTTTTCTTCAAACGTCATTAAAGTACATCATTATGTGACGCTTGACAGGCTTTATCAAGTCATTTTTATGGTCCTTGATTCTATGGCCATGTTCGTGTATTTCCGAACTAAATCGGTTACAATCGAGTATACTTTGCATTGACAAGGATTAGAAAGGCGGAGTAGAAATGCATTTTAGACATCCCAATATACACTAACATGTATTTTGTATTGTATGTAAATAAATGTGAAATTTTAAATTTATTTTTTATATTACTATTTTAAAAATTCCGACGCTTAAAGAAAAAAATGTATGTTTTATTCGGAGTAAAAGAACTTTTTGTGGCTCGCATGTACTCGCAAAGCTCGTCCCGCAAACCTATATGCTCGACACAAAAAGTACTTCTATTACTCCTAGCAAACAATATACAGGGTGGGCCAACGAAAACGAAACAGACGAGTTTTGAAATAGTTAATAAAAAAATTTGAAAAAATGCTCGGACAGGTCAACTTTAGTTTCGAGGGGGACATATTTTGCAATAGAGCTGATTCAAAAATCCATTCATCCCTGCGCCCTATGGACTCAGCCCCTTAAATTTTAATAGAGATGGTGGGGTAAGTAATACCTCGTTGGAAAGATCTTTTTATCCAGAGTAACATACAAAAAAAAAGTTAAATCGATCGATTCGTTTTAAAGATATTCAAAATTTAGCAAGTAGAGATTTCATGCCTTTTGAAATTGTGCCATGAACACCACACCTTCAATTTTAAGTGTTTTGATAATGTAAGTAATACCGTTTCGAGAGGGACATACTTTGCAATAGAGTTGATTCAAAAATCCATTCATCCCTCGCCCTTTGGACACAACCCCTAAAATTTGAATAGGGATGGTAGGGTAAGTAATACCTCGTTGGAAAGATCTTTTTACCCAGAGTAACATAAAAAAAAAGTTAAATCGGTCGATTCGTTTTAAAGATGCTATGAACACCACGCCTTCAATTTTAAGTCTTTTGATAGGGTAAGTAATACCTCCTTGGAAAGTTCTTTTTACCACAAGTAACATACAAAAAAACAAAAGCGAAATCGATTGGTTTGTTTTAAAGAATTCAAAATAAAACAGAATTGCACATTATTTTTTATTTAACCAAACTAAACTTAACTAATCTTTTTAAAGAAAACTTAACACTTTAAAGAATCCCATCGATCCCGACACTTTCAAGGATGTTTTTATTATTTTATTAAATGTTCGAATTGAGTTCCACCAACCTCCATGCAAACGTACAAATTTTGCTCAAAGCGAATTCTTACATTTTGTAACATTTCAGCAGTAATTTCTCGGCATTCATTAATAATTCCCTGTCGTAACTCTGCTAGAGATCCTGGTTCCGTTGCGTAAATCTTACTTTTTAAATGCCCCCAAAGGAAAAAATCAAGGGGAGTAAGATCTGGAGATCGCGGCGGCCACTCCAAAGGTCCTCTACGCCCAATCCATTGCACAGGAAACGTCGTATCCAAGAATTCCCTAACAAGCCGTGTGTAATGGGGAGGGGCTCCGTCTTGTTGGAAAATCAGATGGGCTTCTAAATAACAATCGTCATTTTCGATAATATCGTCAAGAAATGGATGAACAAAGTTTTGAAGTAGATCCAAGTACATATCCCCTGTTAGATTGCCATCTAGAAAATAAGGCCCAATAAGACGGTCTCCAAAAATTCCAACCCACACATTCAATTTTTGAGGAGTTTGAGTGTGAACTTCATGAAATACCCTAGGATTCTCATCTGACCAATATCGACAATTATGACGATTAACGGTTGAGTTTAAGAAAAAAGTGCACTCATCAGAAAAACAGATATTATAAAGATAATTTTCATCAGCAATTATCCGTTCCGTCATCACCTCACAAAATTGCAGTCGCCTATCAAAATCATCTTCATTTAACTCATGAATTAAATGAATTTTATAGGGATGATATTTGTGACCTTTCAATATTCGGCGAATGGTTGTTCTGCTGATGTTAGTCACAGTCTCCAGTTTTCTTGTGCTTAAAGTTGGATCTGCAGCAACTTGTCCCAAAACACCTATTTCAACGACCTCATTTCTTATTGGACGAACATTACCAGGATCGCGTTTCTTATTACCAACAGAACCAATATTTTTAAATTTTGCAACCAACTCCAGAACGTATTTTCGGTTACCATATTTGTTTGGATGTTGTTCATTACATAAATTAGCTGCACGATGAGCATTCTCATCGTTTTTAAAATAAAAAGTGATTAATTCAACCCTTTCTGGAATTGTATAAACCATTGCTAGCAGAAGCTTTTACAGAAGTTCACAAAATTTGAAATGTTGATTTCTAATAATTAGTCATAAACAGTTTTAACACGATGAAAATCACCACTAATACAAAATCTCAATGTACGAAGGAGAAAATGAAGGTAAAGCACTATTAAACAGCACTTGAAAAGTTGCAAGCTTCACTCCAAAAATTGATCCACGCAGTGAGAACTCACGACTTTGGGTTTAGCCCCCATTGCTCTACCATCTGAGCTATACGCGGTCGACCAACACCGCCCGAACCAATCCTTAAAGCTACACTTGCAACCCGATATACCAACTAAACTGCGTGGATCAATTTTTGGAGTGAAGCTTGCAACTTTTCAAGTGCTGTTTAATAGTGCTTTACCTTCATTTTCTCCTTCGTATTTATCAACAGTACTTTGCTAAAAACACCTTACCCAATGATTATATGTTTAAATAATATATAATGGTTGTGTAATAAATGCAATCTCAATGTGGTTATAAATCGTTTTATGTTTTACATTGTTTTGTTCCAGATGTTACAAAATTTTAAACAATTCCTCGAATAAATTTAAATTTGTTTTTTAAAATCTCTCTTTTGCAGAAAATGAAAATAAATTGCGTTTTACATGTTTTTGTATGTTACTTTGGGTTAAAAGATCTTTCCCAGGAGGTATTACTTACCCTATCAAAACACTTAAAATTGAAGCCGTGGTGTTCATAGCACAATTTTAAAGGCATGAAAACTCTACATGTTAAATTAGGAATATCTTCAAAACGAATCGAAGGATTTAACTTTTTTTTTGGCATGTTACTCTGGGTAAAAAGATCTTTCTAACGAGGTATTACTTACCCCACCATCCCTATTAAATTCTTAGGAGTTGTGTCCAAAGGGCGAGGGATGAATGGATTTTTGAATCAGGTCTATTGCAAAATATGCCCCCCTCGAAACGATATTACTTACCCTATCAAAACACTTAAAATTGAAGGCGTGGTGTTCATAGCACAATTTTAAAAGACATGAAATCTCTACTTGCTAAATTTTGAATATCTTTAAAACGAATCGATCGATTTAACTTTTTTTTGTTGTATGTTACTCTGGATAAAAAGATCTTTCCAACGAGGTATTACTTACCCCACCATCCCTATTAAAATTTAAGGGGTTGTGTCCATAGGGCGCAGGGATGAATGGATTTTTGAATCAGCTCTATTGCAAAATATGTCCCCCTCGAAACTTAAGTTGACCTGTCCGAGCATTTTTTCAAATTTTTTTATTAACTATTTTAAAACTCGTCTGTTTCGTTTTCGTTGGCCCACCCTGTATAATACTATTGTATTTCAAATAAAACAAAAAATATTTTACCGAGCTCTGGAAATTAAATAGATTTTTATGAAATACAATTTTGATGCTTTCTGAGATACAATTGATCCATTCTGAAATTCAATTGATAATTCTGAAATACAATTGATGCCTTCTAAAACTAAACTGATTTATCTGATATATTCTGAAATGCAATTGAGGATTCTTAAATATAATTGATACTTTCTAAAATTAAACTGATTGATCTGAAATACAATTGATGCTTTCTTAAATACAATTAAATACAAAAAGTGTAGACGATGTGTGCTGCAACTGCTGTCACTAATTTATTTTATGCAACGAAATTTCATTACATTTCAAAATGCCATAACCCTCCCACGAGTAAAAACAAAAAGGTAAATTTTATCAAAAATATCAGAGTTTTTTATTCTGAAATAAGAAAAGGGGGTTACATGCTCAGTAAAAATCTGAATGCCCAATAAATTACTAAACGCTCAGTAAAAATTCTAAACCCCAGGAAATTCAAAAACCAAAACAGCCAACATTTGGTCCCATTTGAACATTTAAAAAGTAATTTTAAATTACCTTAAAAGTACTACTTACTGAAGTGTATAATTGCAACATATCTATTTTTATAAGATTTTTATTAAATATTTTTTAATCAAATTTAAAAAAAAAATAGCTAGCCAATTCTAATGATAGTCCAATTTCCTTGAATGGGAACAAACAGCCGACACATAGGCAAACGGTCGAAAAAAACGAAGCCGAAAGAAAAAAAGGTCCAACGATAATAGGCCGAATTGGATAAAAAGCTGAAAGTAAATGAGCAGCACAACAAAAGGCAGATGAAAGAAAGAAAAACACCGAACAAACCTAATCTAACATGAAAGGTGCAAATATTTCCAAAACTAAGCATTGTATGAAAATACATTTCAATTAAAAAGTGATTGGCTTCAAAGAGTAAACAGAATGGGCATATTTATTTAATTTAAATTTAAGTTTTTAAATAAATATTTGGTTTATTTGTATTAGGCACTTTATCATTGGATCTTTTGTCTATGTCGGTTTTATTTCATTATCAACATTTCATCGTTCGGTTTTTTATCCGTGTCGGTCTTTTATCCAATTCGGCCAACTATTACCATTTGGTTTTTTTTTTCTGCACCAACCTTTTATTTAATTCTGCAATTTTCAGTTTTGCCTCTGGGTCTTTTATCCATGTCGACCTTTATTCGTTCGGTTTTTTCGGCCTTTATCCTCGTCGTTCTTTTATCGTTCGGCATATTTTCTTTCGGGTGTTTATCTAGTTGCGCTATTGTTCCGCACTATTTGAACAAAGCACGAAGCAAAAAAAAGGTCGACCATTAATTAGATAAGTTTCGATCGATTCTAGTATTGACTAACATGTTTGATCAAAGGTGGAAATTAAAAAAAAACTCGAGGTTACTACTGAACAGTTTATAAACAATTGCACCAGTTCCCAATTCCACTTAAAAGTTGAACAGTAGATACCTACTTAAATTTAAAATTCGAGAAAATCACAATGGAAAATCTGTCACTTAAAAATTATAAGTGTTCCTTAAGGCTTAAGGATTAGTGGTGCAAACCTACATAGATGTCACAAGTCGAGTAGTTATCAAAATAAGTATTTTTTATTCTTTTTTAAGATTTTCAAATATGTATTACTTTCTAAAAATAATGGACATCCATGAAATATACATGGATATATATATAAATATATAAATATAAACAAAAAGAGACTATTTTAACAAAATTGTATGTTTTTTAATTCTATTCGTCTTTTGTTTCAAAGCCGCCTTTAAATGATAATGCTAAAACCTATTTTTTATCACCATTTTTATTGGACTGTAGCTCCCTTAGGAAGCGAAATCGGGCATAGTTCATACGAAGTTTTTTTGTCTAGAATTGAATAAGGAATATTGGTATAAAAACAAAAATGATTTTATGTTAACCATAAAAAAGTTGCCACTGTTTATAATCCCAACCCTCCTTAAAACTACCCTTTCAGAGCTTTCAAAAAGTCTGAAAAAAATTGAGAAAGTATATCTTAAACGTATTAGTCTTCACAACAAATTTCAAATCTTTATTACAAACCGTTTTCAAATAAATGACAAAAGACCTAGTTTTAGTCACAATATTCAAAGGACTGTAGCTCTATTAGGAAGCGAAAACGGACACATGTTTATAGAAAGTTGTTTTCTTAAAATTAGTTGTAGAATCGCCTCCTAAAGTTTGGCCGCTTACTTTCGGGACACCCTGTATAAATTTAAAATTTAAAGTAGAATACAGTTTTTATTTAAAAATCCTTGTATTTTTATTATTCACACCTAAAATAAAAAAAAACTATTATTGGCTAAGGAAAGTCCGAAACGGGTTTCGTGTAGTTTCTGTAGTCTCTAGAGACTCTTTAGTATGATTCGGGCTTTACCCAAGCAAATTGGTGAATCTTCAGGATTAACTAGGCAAAGCTAGGATTGACAGGGCTTCAGCCTTTGAACATAACGCAATGGAAAGTTAGATCATGGTTCCCAAAGGGTAAGTATTAGTTAAAGAACTAATGTTTCTTCTAATGTCCATTGTTATACCAAAATATTTACAAAACTATTAAGGTTGGGGAATTTTGTTTAGTTTATGAGGCGTTTTAATAGAAAAAATTTAATGTACTTACAAAAATGTTATTTTCGCTCTTTTTATAGATACTATGTGCGTATCTAATCATAAAATTAAAATATTTAACTAAAAATGAAAACGTTAAAAAATATAAAAAACTAAAAAAAAATTTTTGATAATACGTATACATATACCAGGTTCCACGAAACTAGGGAGACCCCTGTAATTTCTTTATTTATGAAAATTTGAAATTTTAGTATGTTATATGGCATAAGAAAACGCATTTAATCAACTAAAAAAAAATCAATTTCACTTCCGGTTTCACCGGAAAACACTTTATAAACTAAATTTTTTCCGCATTCCCGGCCCTTAACAAAAATGTTTAAGTAATTGAAGGGCTTGCTGCAAAAAGGAGGTAACTCCAATTTTATAAGTTTTGAGAAAATCGTAAAAAACGTTTAAAAATTCTAAGTTATTAATATTAAGTTTGAATGTCCAAAATAATAATTAAGTAGTGCTGGGATTTTGGCTTTTAAGGACAAAATTGGTAAAAATAATGAATTCACATTAAAAGCTGACCGGTTTCGGTATTTATTTCTGTACCATCATCAGAGCTACAAAACAATAAAATTATCAATCAAACGAAAATACACAATCATCTTTAATAATTAACAAATCACTAGCAAAATTATACAGAACATATTTCTTTTTTTATATTAAAAAAAATAATTTAAAAAGAAAACTCTAAAATTCAAATTTCAAAAATTTAAAAAATTACAAAAATTTCTCAACAAATTTCGAACATTTAAAAAATCCAAAAAATTGAAACGATTAAAAACAAAAAAATTAAACATTTTTCAATATCAACGTGAATATAGAAAATTATCAATTTTATCATCAATTACTGAATTCAAACAATGCTTAAAATAAAAAAATAGGGTTAAATGTGTGATTTTTACCTTTAATGTAATGTATTATTATTCAAGTCATCAAATTCAAAAATATGAGTTATGTTATTCATAACAAGTGATCTAGTTATAACCAAATTAATAACTAGCATCAGATGATTAACAAAATATCGTAAATTTATTGGATCTAAAAAACGCACAACCGTTCACAGGACTTACACAATGACAATTGACGTGCAACTCAAAATTCTGATTACTAACAATGTTGCCAAATATTTTCTTAAAATTTCCACACAATTTAATATTCCATGAATTGTTGCTTATAATTTCATCTAAACAATTATGTGTCCGTTTGGTAATCTATCTATATGTCAAAATATAATCTGTTATCAATCAAAGAACAAATAAAATTAAAAACACAAGTAATATTCAATTATTTTTATCATCTCTTTTTCGTGTTACTAATTTTACATTTACTTATAAGATTATTATATATTACGTTGAGATTATTTAAGTCGGTTCTCAAATTTATACTATTGGCATGTTTCTTGATCTCGATTGATTCTCTCATTATTCTTTTCTTTAAATTATTTTCCCTGGCTAGGATACACACATTATCTATGTCTAGTTTGAAATTATGGTTTTCGTTGATTGCATGGCTTGCTAGAGCAGTTTTGTCCACATTAGATTCTTTATTGCAGTCCAATTTATGGTTCTGCATTCTGTCTTTCAACCAATTTTTAGTCTGGCCAATATAACATTACCAACAGTTTTTTGGTTATAAGCAACAATCCTAGAATTAGGGAAATAGCTCCCAAATAATTTTCCAACTTAATGGATAATTTATCGATATGTGGACTCTTAAAGTAATTGACTTTAGTATCTAACGGCAGTTCATTACGAATATTTGCAGGATTATTATTATGTAAAAACTTATTTAATATAACTTTAGGGTAATTATTTTTTCTAAGAATACTGTCCGCAATCAAGAGATTTTCCTCAATATAACAAGGATCACATAATTTATAGATCTTATGTCTAAAGTACTTAACAATAGCTATTTTTTGGTGGAATTTATGTGAAGAATGATAATTTAACACCCTTCCAGAACTCAATGATTTTCTATACCAATTACATTTTATTGATCCATCAACATCTCTAGTTAAACATACATCTAAGAAGGGTAATTGATTATCAATTTCACATTCATGCGTAAATTTAATGAGTCCATCAAAATCGTTAAAAACATTCACAATTTCATCAATAGCTGTATCAGTATTCGGGATAGAAGTAAATATATCATCCACATATAAGAATAGAAAGTCAATATCATAACTTAGTCTACAAATAGATTCCCTCAAGAGCTCTGTCATAACTAATGCCGCAAATATTGGGGACGCAGGATGTCCCATTGCCGAACCTGACTTTTGTTTATATATTATGCCATCAAACACAAAATAATTATTATCAAAGCAAGGTGTGACTAATTTAAAAAAAAAACTTCACACGGTATGTTACTATAATTTTTAATGTCTGACCAACGATTAATAATAGCTTTCTTAGTTGATTCCAATGAAACATTAGTAAACAATGAAGTCACATCCAATGACACAAATCTATAATTCTGATGATGGTACAGAAATAAATACCGAAACCGGTCAGCTTTTAATGTGAATTCATTATTTTTACCAATCTTGTCCTTAATAGCCAAAATCCCAGCACTACTTAATTCTAAGTTATATGAAATCTTTTGTGGATATGTTTCCTTAAGGCCATAGTCGGAAAATTTCGGCGCTTGGTTTTGAAAATCTCTTGATATTTGTGGTTTGGGTCATAACTTCTTTTCCAGAGGAGCTTTTTTAGAATTTCTTTTTTTGGTACACAGATGAGTTTTGTGGCTACCAATTTCTTCATTTTTTTAGTAAGTCAATCAATCCAAATACTCATACGGCAGCAGTAAAACGGGCTCTTTACAAAAAATATTCGTTTTCCCCAAAAATAAAAAACGAATTGAAATAATATATATTTTTTTTCGTTGATCGTTTATTTAGGAGTATTTTTAATGTATACAAAATCATTCATTAATGACCCCTATTAATGCATGATTTTTGTTTAATGAATGATTTTGGAGGTGCCCTCTGTTGATGACGTTTCGAACGAAATTTTCTTCGAAGTATACGACAATTGTGAATATAAAGTTAATTTAATTTGTTTTAACCTAATTAAAATTATAAATAAAATACCTACATGCAATTTTAAATACACTTCAAATAATTGGTACGACAATACATTTTATATTTATTTTATAAAAGTGAGGTTATGTACACATCAAGTCATCATTAATTGACTATAGAACTCTTTGATAATAGACAACCCTGTTCGTTTAATTCGACTTCGGCTATAATCGATCGGGTTCGTATTTTTTAATGGTGATATTTCGAAAAAGTGAAATGAAAGTTTTTTCTAGTAAATCAAATGCACGATCAACGAAAAAATATTATAACCAACTCGTAGGATAAAAAGCGATTAATAATCTCGAAAATTAACGCACTCGCGTTCCGCTCGTGCTTTAAAATTTCTCGATTATTAATCGCCTCTTTTAACCAACTCGTTGGTTAAATAACTATTTTAACTCTAGCAATGAGTTAAGAGTTAAGGTATAAACGAAGAGTTCGACGTTTATTTTATTGTTTTAAGTATATTTTTAAACTTTTTACAGCTGCCAAAAATTTCTTCAAATTTTACTTAATTTTTGGTAAATCCCAAAAAATCGGTTTTTACATTACTTATTTAAAATTTGTACGAAAGTCACCAACCAATAATTTTTATTATATATTTTTAGTAGCCGTATCGTTCGGTGGTCGGTGATACTAGGTAAATGAAAATTGATAAAAAATTACACTACTTACAGTTGAAAGAACTGTAATAGGATTGAAAATATCAAAAGTTTAAAGTGCGGTAGTTTATGGGAGAAATTAATTCACAGGCAATAAATTTCTAAATTGCTTTACTATTTATCCTTAACAAATAACAAAACAAGCAAATCTCAAATATAAATCCCTTTCTCTCCCATTTAACACCCGTGATAAATTTGTCGGCAATGAATTTCCCAATCTCAGCTGCCACCTTAGCGCGCCTTTATATGATTTCTTCGCCTTTCATTAATTTAACCAGCTCATTTCTCACTTTTCCCGGAATTATAACGTCTTTTTTTTTCCGCAAAAAATATAATTTCAAGAAGCTATTTTCTGCATGTTTCAGGGAAAGGTTGGGCTCCTCTAATAAAGCCGCCAGTAACAACCACTGAAAAAAGTACTTCGGAATTTTCATCGCGTGACAATAACTTAGAGGTAGGTTTTTGAAATATTTTTATTGCTCTTTGTTTATTATAAATATTTTAGACGACGACTTTAAGCTATGATTTATCGACTAACGAAGATATTCCAAACGATTCAGAAAATGAAATTGAGACCGATGGGAAGGATAAGGATGAATTGTATTATGACAAAAGTGATTGCTCAATGCAGGAATATGAAATAATGAAGGTAATAATAATTTAATAAATCTAAGGCGAGGTTGCAGAAGAAATAAGTAAAAGCTTTTCTAATTATGTTTCTTTTCTTTCGTTTTTATTAGGGGTTGTATATTTTGTGTTTCTCTGGGACGCATGAAAAAATAATTCGGTTATATGTACGTGCGTAGACGTGTGTGTGTAAGTGTGTATGTGAGGAAAAAGATATTTCGTGACGTTCCTTTAAAACGTGACTCCGGCACCTCGAAAAATGCTAGCTATTTATTACCTTGGCGTTTAGTGAGATTGCACTGATGTTTATCTTGGGATTTTCAGGACAACCTTCTGCTTTACAACCACGCGCGGCTTATGTCGCAGGATAACCACAGCAAGGACTATCTCGTATCAATCATGTTCTCCCATTACGACAGCAATAACAATGGAAACCTCGAGGCGACCGAGCTTAATGAGGTTATTTAACTTTTCGAAAAAAGTGCAATTAAATCTAAAATTGTAATTTACAGATTGGCACCCAGGAACATTTAGACACATTGAGTAATGGTTGCACGCTCGCAAACATGATCCAATACGAGGATGGGGATCACGATGGAAAGCTGAGCATAAATGAGTTCTACGTGGCTTTCAGCAAGCTTTACAGTAAGTCCATTTCCGCAATCTTGTGAATTATGGAGGCGGAAACTCCAAGATGAATAATCACACAGCTAAACCGTGCGTGTCTTATTAATCCTATTATTTAAGGTGTGTCTGTGGTATCTTTGGATAAAGCTTTGGAAACCAACCATCTGACTGCGCGCGTAGGAGATAATGTCGAGATTAAGTGTGACGTGACTGGATCACCAGTGCCTCCTATCGTCTGGAGACGCAATCAATTGGATCTCGCCACTCTTAATGAGGATGAAGTGAAGGTATTCACTGATGGAGCATTGTATCTAACCAGGATTCAGCTACAGCATGCAGGGAACTATACATGCCATGCTCAAAGGAACAAGGATGTTGTTCAGACGCATATTTTAACAGTACATAGTAAGCTTGCCCCATATTTCAAACAATTTATATTCCAATGATAATTTGTTTTCAGCCGTGCCTGAAGTGCATGTCACGCCTAGAATACAGTCAAAGAGGCCCGGAGAGGATGCTGTTATGTATTGTCACGTCGCTGGCGAACCATTTCCTAAGGTAACTTAATACATTTATCTTAAATTATGATTGTAATACATTTTATAGCTATTAAAATGAGTTAACAAAATATGTACAAAGTTTAAAACATTTCCAACAATAGGCGCATTTTGGCGAGTAATAACTAGTAATAACACTTCACTGCACTAGTAAGAAGTAGTTAGGAATTTATGACATCATCAAGCTTAACTATTAAAATATCGCCAAAACGTTATGGTTACTGGTTACTTTATTATGTTAACTATTAAAACTCCTTCTAACATTTATACAATAAAAATTTATGAAACAATAGAATAAAACGTGGCATGAGCATGGAGGCACAAAAATGGAGAGTGAATTTAGTAGAAATAAACACCGACAAGCATGGATATACATTACATAACTACTCTCCGTAACTACATGTCTGCCTTACGTGGTTATGAATTTCCTAACTACAGTTATGGGTCACTGTTCACGTAACTACAGGTCAATTGTGCTCCCGAGAATACGATAGTTACTGTCATTTGATAACTACTCTTAACAGCTTTGGTTTGTCTTTGGTTCTTAGTTTGGTATTTCATATTTGGACCAATCGCATTCGAATAACTTATTTTTGACATCATAGATCGTTTGGTTCAAGTCAATTTAAGCTTGGTTAACTGAAATATCAACCGTATTCGGGAGCACGGTTCGATCTTTGGTTATTCACCCCATCTCTTTCTGTCGATTCGAATGGGGATAAAAGAACCGAAGTTGTCAAATTTGTGGTTAACCACTAACCAACCAAAGAAGCCGTTCGAAATTGCTTTATGTTGCAATTTGGAACAAAGTATACGCCACAATGCCTGAGATCTGCAAATTCCGCGGGTTCTTCATCGCTGCCCTAATCTCTGTTCCGAAGGGTATAATTTTTATTAAGCTAGTATTTTACTTTGGTTCGAGTCTACCCATAATATTGTCTTCAATATACTTTGGCAGAAAAAGGGTTATACAGGGTGATTTTTATGTATACAACCAAAGCGATCATGCCCAAATGGCTGGATAAAAAAATTGAAATTTGGTGCCATAAAATGGGGCATTGGAAGGGGGAGGGGGGTTAGAAAGTGGGTGATGCAGACTTTAGCATAACGAAAATCTGCATAACCGGCTTACATGAAAACTCGGATAAGTCGTCACTGGATTAGGACTGGTCTACAATTGATGGAACGGATACGATTCGATTACAAAAAGAGACTGAGCATGCACTTTACTATTTTCATACTCACTCACTCACTCGGATGTTCTATTTCCAAATTCGTTTGGTATCCGTTTGGTCAATTGTAGACTACCGGATAAGTCGTCACCGGTAAAATCGGCACAGGACATGTCGACATCGGGACGTCTGGGCAATGGAACATCTCGGCACTGAGTAGATTGGGACTCGGAATAAAAAATCAGTTTCACTCGCCTTTTATATCATGAAAAGATATAGGTATATGGTATATATCTATGATTAAAGAATCATTAAAAATTATAAAAAGGCGAGTGAAACTAATTTTTTATTCCGAGTCCTGGCCTACTCAGTGCCGACTTAACCAGTGTCGAGTTATCGGGTGCCGAATTGTCCCTGTACCGAGTCCTCCGATCCCGACTTGGAATTGAAAAGTCGACCGGTGGCGAGTTGTCATGTGCCGAGTTGTCCGCATAACCGTACTTTAGCATAATGGAAGCATAGTCGGAAAATAGCATAACCCAGAAACCGGAAAGTAGCATAACGGAAAATAGCAAATAGCATAATGGAAAGCACCAGAACGCAGAACAGCGTATGGTCTACTCCGAATTTTGCCGAAGAAAAACCTACTTACGAACTAAATACAAATGGACCATAATAGTTAGGTTAGCTTAATTCATAATATCAGGCTCCTTTTGTGCTAGAAGGGTTTTGACCGGTAAGAGTCCGGCACTATCAAATAAATTGACTTGATGTCCATGATGGATTTCCTCTCACCAAAAAATACGGTGGGTAGAACGATATCTAACGTCGAATTTTTATTTTAGCTCTGAACATTATGCTTCATTTGCATTTAGTTTGCACTTGAACGTATGTGGATTTGGAAATGAATGTATGTTGGATTTCCTTCTGCAAAATTCGGGGTAAACCCTACGTTATGCTTCATTTCGGTTTCTGGATTATGTTGTATTCCATTACGACTGTTTTCCGTGTGGGCTCTTTTCCTCATACTGCTTTCCGTTATGCTAAAATACGTTATTCTACTTTCCTGTTTCGATATAATGCTATTTTCCTTTTATTCTACTTTCTATTATGCTAAAATACGGTTATGTTGATTTCCGTTATGCTGTTTTTCAGCGCACCAGAAAGTGCGCCGAACACGAAAATTAAAAAAAAATTAAGATCAGACACTTTACAAACTCAACTCGGTATTGCCATCCTCAAAAAATTGCAGTGTATTTAATGAATGTTTTTTCAAAAGTTCCAAAAGAATTTTATTTAAAAAATGGGGCACAAAAAATGAGTTTTTTTATTGTTTTAAAATGACATAAATTTTATTGTTTTTAAATGACATAAATTTTAAACAAACTTTAACTGGAAAATATCGTCTTATAAACAGGCACCCTGTATGTAACAACAATAGTTATTCCACAAATCCAATTATAAATTAGAGCACAGTACGTAGAATTAAAATAAACCACTCTTTGAATACTTAATGCGAATCAACAATTTAATTTTTGTAATAAGTCCCTGCAAGTAAGTTAAATTCGTAGTTAGCATGGATCCTCAGGTAGTTTCAGTTTCAAATTTAATTTTGACCTCAAGCGGTTGAAAGCTTCGAAGTTGGTTTCGAAAACACGCCAAATAATTCGGGCACAATAACAATTTTGTTTGCACGCAGGGGTTTTCGTGTCCCCCGCCTTATTACTTAAAACTTTGTCGTAGTGACGAATTCAAATTAAAACCAACCCAAATCTACTTCGTTCTTCCGCCAAGACTTAATTATTTAAGAAATAAACTCGGTGGTTTAAAGGGTTACGAAATTATAAAGGAAATTAGGTTAGGAGTAGTTGTCGGGATCTTCTTTTAGTATCTCTAATTTAAGATAAAATAAATGAACTAGAGATGAAACAAAATCCTCTTGGTAATGAAAAATAATTCAACGCTTGAGCCATTCGTTCCTGGAAAAATATTGTTCTACACTAATAAAAAAAGCTTCGTTGAACTTATTAGTACTGAAACTTAAGACACTATATAATCTTCATTGAAGCAATCACACTGATGATTCTACTAAAATTGATAATGGAAGTTCTATTTTCCAGCCAATGCTACAACTTTTAGGTTCATACGCAAATACCCAGGGGCCCAAGACATTTCTTGGACTGTAGAACATTTCGTCTCTAAAGGTCCCGCACTTCCAATTAGATTCTAAATTTTAAAAAATAATTATGACTTAATTCATTACGACACAATTTTAAATTTTAGAAAAGGGACCCAATTGATTGTTGGCCCTTAATCATTGATTACTCTTACAAGACAGTAGGTACGCCACTGTTCTTTATTGAAATTTGGGCGCTATTCTTCTCAAAACATGATAATGTATACGTGTAATTTAAAGGATATATTCACGAAACAACATTCTTTAAAATCTTAAGTGCATATTATAGTAGTAGAGGTGGAACTAGTCCTGGAAATCAAGTGTTTTTTCTATCACAAATTTCCCACTTTGGAATCACTTCTGATCAAAATATTTTATTTTTAGTGGTGTGACTGATCAGCTCCCCATTTTTCATCTAAGAACTTCAAATGGGTAGTCAGTAAATCTAAACGGTTGATTTTAAAATTCCATTGATCTGTGATACTTTTGGTCATAAGGTCTTGTTGCTCCCTAAAATTATTTAATGTACCCCCCCCCCATAATGACAAAATTTACAACAAATAATAGCTCCAAAACTTTGTAATACACCAAAAAAATTATGAAAAACTTGGGTAGAAAATTTAATATGGCCAAAAATCAACTTATTAAAGAATTCTATGTTGGATTCTGAGCCAAAATCGATTTTCACTAGGAGCATTCTTCATTTGCACACTCGTACATGACTATAAACTAATAAATTTCCCAAAGTTTTAACTTTGAAAAAATAATATAATATGTACTAAATTAAAACTTAAAATCACTTTAGTCAGAGCCTATTTTTATCACAATTTATTGAAAACGAAAGGATTGATCTTTTGAATTTAATTTTTAATTTTCCTGTAAGGGTTATTCAATATTTCCGGAACACGTCAGTATTATACAGGGTGAGGATAAAGTTCGGCAACGACCATTTATTTTTGAAATAAAGCATTTTTGAAAAAAATGTTTCAAATAAAAGTTTTACTATTCTTAGAGACGCATTCTTTAAGAATATTGCCATGACCTTGGCCAGTACGGTGAAGGTCAAGCGATACTCAACTTTTTTTTTCAAATGACAGTCTCAATTTTTTTTGCATAATATTATAGCTTCTTTGTAGAGGTTTATAGGCCATATTTTTTTATTTTTTTTAGATAAATAGTTTAGAAATTACAAGGGTTTAAATTTTCAATAAAAAGAGTTCGGCAACGTCCATTTATTTTCGAAATGCAGCGTTTTTGAAAAAAATGTTTCAAATAAGAGTTCTACTATTTTTAGTGGTACATTACGTAGTAATATTACCATGGCCTTGAAGTTCAGGTCCAAGGTCAGTCCATGATGACTTTTTTTTAAATAGAAACCCCCAGTTTTTATCGTACACTTTCGTAGCCTGCTTTGAGAGGTTTACAGATCATTATTTCTTTTTTTTTGAGCAAATATTTCGGAAGTTATAAAGGTTTAAAGTTTTAATACAAGAAGTTCGCCATTTATTTCGAAAACCAATAAGTTTAAAGAATTTTTACATGATTTTATTTGATCAGATGTTCAAACTGCTCCACATTAACTATTTGACAATGTCCCAAACGAACATAAAAACTGTTGATAACGTTTTGAATGCTTTCAGGTGAAATTAATGCAACAGCATCTAATATTCGATTTTCCAAATCATTAAGGTTTTGTTTGGTATACTACGTTTTTCAAATGGCCCCAGAAAAAGTAATCCAATGGATTAAGATCGGGTGATCTAGGTGGCCACTCAATAGCACCTCTTCTGCCAATCCATTGATTAGGAAAGGTATTATTTAAAAATTGACGGACTTGTAAACCAAAATGAGGTGGTGCGCCATCTTGCTGAAACCATACATTGTTAAATGCCTCGCCAACTAAATTTTGAACTGCTGGGATTATTTGATTTTGCAGGAGCTGCAAATATCTCTCGGCATTTAAATTTCCAGCCAAGAAAAATGGCCCAATTACTCTATTATTTAATATTCCCGACCACACATTTACTTTTTGAGGATACTGAGTATGGTTTTTTCTCATCCAATGTGGATTTTCATCATTCCAATACCTCCAGTTATGGCGATTTACGGATTTACAGAACCATTTAATTGGAAAGTCGCTTCGTCAGAAAATAAGATCCAATTAGAAAAGTTATTCTGATCAAATCGCCTAATCATTTCATCACAGAACTCGATTCTCCTATCAAAATCATCTTCCGAAAGTTCCTGAACTAATGTTATTTTATATGGACGAAAATTATACCTTTTTAATACTTTTCGGACTTATTTTTGGCTAATATTAGTTTCTTGAGCAACTTTTCGAGTTGATGTATGAGGATTTTCCACAAACGATTGAAGAACTTCTAAGTTGGTTTCGTCATTGTTCACTGTTTTTGGTCTTCCTGTACGGGGAATGTCTTTTATTGACCCTATTTCCTCAATCTTTTAACAGTTCGCATAACAGTTGACTTAGATATAGGCGTACGATTAGGAAATGTGTTATTATACAAAATTGCGGTTTATTCATAAGTCCGGATCTTGTCTCCACATCCTCGCATAATTAGAACTGATATTCTTTCCTTTTCAGTTAAATGCATTTTATAATTTTGGGGGAAAAGTTAATTTTCTTACGTCTTCTCAGTAGAAATTATTTTAAGCACTTGTATAACGTCAAAAACAAATTCAAGCAAAACAGCAAACTTCAAATGCATTCTTTTGACAGGAAAATAACCATAGTTGCAATTGTTTATTTCTTTTCTTGTCGTGCAAAGCCTTCTACACAAAAATGCAGCAGTTTGAATATTTGATCAAATAAAATCATGCAAAACAAAATCTTTAAAATTAGTGGTTTTCTAAATAAATGGACGTTGCCGAACTTCTTGTATTAAAACTTTAAACCTTTATAACTTCCGAAATATTTGCTCAAAAAAAAGAAAGAATGATCTGTAAACCTCTCAAAGTAGGCTATGAAAGTGTACGATAAAAACTGGGGGTTTCTATTAAAAAAAATCATCATGGACTGACCTTGGACCTGAAATTCAAGGCCATTACTACGTAATGTACCACTAAAAATAGTAGAACTCTTATTTGAAACATTTTTTTCAAAAACGCTGCATTTCGAAAATAAATGGACGTTGCCGAACTCTTTTTATTGAAAATTTTAATCCTTGTAATTTCTAAACTATTTATCTAAAAAAAATAAAAAAATATGGCCTGTAAACCTCTACAAAGAAGCTATAATATTATGCAAAAAAAAATTGAGATTGTCATTTGAAAAAAAAAGTTGAGTATCGCTTGACCTTCACCGTACTGGCCAAGGTCATGGCAATATTCTTAAAGAATGCGTCTCTAAGAATAGTAAAACTTTTATTTGAAACATTTTTTTCAAAAATGCTTTATTTCAAAAATAAATGGTCGTTGCCGAACTTTATCCTCACCCTGTATAATACTTCTACATATTTTTATTATACAAGGTGTTCTCTAAGTTGTCCAAACTATACCAAACATTATTATTTCAAATAAAACCCCATGCATATTTTTTATATTTCAGCAGGTCTTCTGAATACATAATTTGGTTTCAATATATTTCAAAGTTTCACGGTAATTACGAGCCTTTTCACGGATTTGATTTTATTAAGGATAATGACATTGTAAAAAATTGGGAGTTTTTTGAATATTCACATTTCATCTAAGAGCTACTACCAAAAGTGTGCTTTTGTAAAAATTTGAGCAGAACATCAAGTCGTGTTAAAAAATTGTAAAAAAATGAGTAAACTTTAACATCCTGTTTTTCAAAAATGGAGCTTTTTATTCTTTTTTATTTTGAAATTAGTCAAAAAATCAATTCCCAAAGTAACCGTCCCTTGAGTAGACACCGGGGATTTGAACCGACCCGTTTATTAACAGAAATTCGGTTAAAATCCTTGTATTTAAACTAACCGTAACCGAAACCGAAATAAATAATTTTGGCTTACCCTAACCGAAACCAGTTCTTAAGTGATTTTTAACAGACTTTTACCGTTTACTAACCGGTTTTTAACCGTTTTACTAACCGATTTTTAACCGTTTTACCAGTATTTAAAAAAAAGGATGTGGCTATTTGCACATATAGTATGTACGAATACTTGGCTATTTGCACATACAGTATGTACGAATAAATGGCTATTTGCACATACAATATTTACGAATAAACGAGTATAAGTATACTCCATGGTATAACTAATAAAATTTTTTATTTTATAAAAGTCAAGGTTTTAATGAATCTTTTCATATACCCAAAGTAAGCTTTATTTTAAATGAAACTCACGTGTAAATTTCCTCTCCGAATATAAATGCTTTTAGGGTAGAACCTTAACTTAAATAAATAAATTCCTTTAACAAATTATTTAATTTTCATTAAATTTAAAGTGAGTGTTAATTGGAAATAATTACAAAAATATGCTTATTAAGCAAAGCTTCATTAGCTGCAATTTCCTACTTCTATTTAGTTAAGCTAATATTACCTCCAAGTTTGAATCAATTAGTTTTATAACCTTTACGAACCCATCATTCGATTAAAGTCAAAAATCAAATTTCCTCATGAATATTTATCTATTTTAACCCAATATTAGCTTTAATTTGCTTAGTTATTAAATGATCTTAATTTTCTTCTTTTTTTGTAATTGTATTTTTTATTTTTATTTGAGTTTACAATCTTTTACTTCTATTTAACTAAAACTAAAATTTTGTACCTTTCATTCGGAAAACCTAATAACATTGATCAAACAAGAGGTTTTTTATTATTTTAAATTACAATTTATTACTTGTGAGATACTCATAATGGGTTTTAAATAATAACGTGGTGGTGTCATAGGCCATTAAATTTTAATACTCTAGTTATTTCCCAGGTTGAATGGTTGAAAAATGATGAACCCTTACACTTAGACGCTCCGAGAAAATATCAAATTGTTGGAAACGGAACGGCTTTGAGGCTTCGAAGGATAAGCTTTGCTGATACAGGGGCTTATATGTGCCAGGCAACAAACACCGGTAGGTTAAAAGTTGGAAAACGAAGAAAATTATTAACTTATTTTTTCTTATCAAGGCGGTCTGACGAGGGATATAAGCTCTTTGGTAGTACAGGAGCAGCCCACGCCTAGTAAGTACTCGAATTTAATTATTATGCAAATCTTGTAGCTTTTCTTGTTTGCAGCTTCGCCTAACGAGGAGCGTAGGTTTTTCGCTTTTCATGAGCACGGTGTTTCCGTTTATGAACCAACAGCCTGCAGATTGTACCACCAGATTAAGTCCACTGATATAATCCCCGGCACTCAGGTATTATACTTTAAATAATTTCAGTTTCATTTATTTTAATATGTTCCTTCAGGATTATGTTTGCGGGGATAAAGGAGCACGTTGCAGTTGGGGGAGGGCTGTAAACGTCGCCAACAGATACGTCTACGCGACGCAACCGGATAAAGACAGGATACTCATCATCTCGAAAATACAGATGGTCGTTGTTGATGTAAGTATATTTATCCCAAGCCGAACGAATCTCCTGCGGTTACGTTCCATCAATCTTTACAGGACAAAATGGGAAAAAAACAATCTAAAGCTTTGTTTATTACGTCATCTTCTTCCAAGCTCTGTTTTCCTTAAAAGCATTTTTTATGTTTTTTTCATTAGGTGGTTGCCACTGACAAGTATCCTGTGGATTTGTTTTACGTGCCACATCTTGATCAGGTCTGGGTGTTGAATTGGAGGTCGTCGAATAATACCGGCATCAAAACAATTCAGGTAGTAATTTTCAAGATGAAAATGGATGCTGGGTATTAATTATTACGGGATTTTCTAGGTTATAAGGGATGCAGGGCAAAAAAGGAAACATCACACCGTGCATCCGGAACCGATCGATGGGCAATTTGATTTAGTCAAGGGATTATTTATTCCATCTCCGAATCAGGTAAATATTAACCACCACAATCTCACTTATTTGCGATAATTGCTTTTTTAAATTAAAAAATGCGATCTTATTTATTATTTAAACCGGAATAATTATTTATAATGGATTTCAATTAAGAAGATTAAAGTTCCATCGAAAGAAACCAGTCTACGCTGTAAATTTCTTTTCGACTTCATTTATTTCTCGTGACGCATATCAGAAAACTCAACTCTAAGTGAAAATTGCAGGGTTGTTTTTCCATCGTCGCCTTGCTATTTATAAATCGACATTATTTTTATAAAATAAATAAAAAAATAAGGAAAATAAGATTCTTATATTATTTATTATTTACAGGAACTATCACATTACAGTTTTAAATATGGATATGCAACTCATACTAACCAGAGGGGACTCTATAAGCTTGATTTATCAAATTTGAGATATACAAGATCTGTGGACCTTACTCCGTACAACTGCGTTCCTGCACAAATACAATTTTCCGCATTATGTAAGAATTGAAAAATATATCTCTTAATAATAAATTTCCATGTTAAGGCGCTTTGAAAATCCAGGGGTTTATCAATGCAAAAATAAAAATTGAATTTCATGCGAAGGAAAATGTTATATTTACTTGCAAATAATTGACATAGGTCAAGTATACAATTTTATTTTGTATTCAATTTATTCTAGATGGATTGGTTATAATGCAATGCTTGGAACCTGTAACCGGTAGACCTTCAGGACAGCTACTTTTGGATTACTTAACAGACACAGTTCTATCTACAAAACCCAACCTACCTGGAATACCCTTTATATCTCCTGATTCAAGAAAGCTAGTAACTCTAGATCGTACCTCTAGTGGTGCAACTTTAATCGTTCAAGAAATAACTCGTAAGTACACTTTTTATACAACATGTATACGGAAAAACTACGCAACTATTCGAACTAGCTCACTAAAATTTTTTATTGCACCCTTTTTTTCTGTAATCTTCCCGAAGGCAATTAACATCTGTTTTGACAATAAAAGTCGTTTAATAATTTCAAGTATTAAGAAGTTCAACATAACAAATAAAACAAATTAGACGCTAATGGGTTAAAGTTTTTATGACCTTAAATATAAAACATATGTAGTTAATGAAATATTTTCATCAGTTTTTAATCATTGCACTTATTTGTCCCGTAAAAACAATTGATTTGCTTGGATATTTGAGTGCACTGGCATACTTTCGCATTTTTTTTTATTAAACTGGGTAATTTCCTCTTGATCTGAGGATAGTGAGATATCACCTTTGATAACTGTCACATATCAAAGAGCATGAACGTCCATGATGTAATTTCTGGGAGTACTCCATACCTAAATTCCGGCTTTAAAATGGCTTTGTAGAGCAGTATCTTGTTGTCTGTGATTTTCGACCAATTTTTCAAAACATTTCGCTTAGTTTGATACCTAATTGTTTGAGTTGGGTAAATATATGATTTATTCATGAGAGCTTCCTACCTCCTATCCAGGTGAATACATAGGTACTAGTTAACATCAATTATTACATTTGACGGGCTGGGATGTTTCTCTACACAAAGAGAGATGTGAAAGTTAGTTTAGCTTCCATTGGCCTTGATTTGCCATTTCTTTAACAAGATATTGGATTTGAGTGCAAAGTGAGAACTGCAACATGATCATTAAAAGTGCCACGTTTGTGATAGGAGTTTTTGGTAGCTAGTCTGTATAAAAAAACTAAAGGGTGGGACCTGAAACCTGAAACCTTACCCTGGGCTTATTCACCAGATTAAAAAGGATTGAGATCTGAGTAATAATTTTTGAAGGGCATTAAATTTCCTTCAAATTTCATGGTCGTAAGTATTTTTTTGGGCCAATTGTTACCGAGATACAGTGGTTCAAAGATACAACAAATTTATCAAATTATCAAAAATAAGTACGTGACCTTACCTTGCTTTGAGTGGTCTAAAACTTAAACTCTTGGGGTTAAAAGAAGAAGAGTTGATTGCACTGGATACAGTTCTAAATTCTTCTTACCAATCCAAGATATATTCTGAAGATTCAGGATTGTATCTTGTGAAAGTTATATTGTCAAAAACGCTGAAGGAACTTATAGATGGAGGGCTAACTGCTGCGCAGTGGATCCAATACGTCCGCATGTGTACCCTAATGAAAAATTTCATCAGAGCTGAACGTACGAGTAGCTGGAACCTCGACCTCGACTCGCTCAGAGAAATGATCTCCTACTTCCATGCAGCTGGCCATTTAAACTAGGCCAAGAGTGCACACTCGTACTACTAGGATATGATAACCTTAAATGACAAAATGGATTCTCAAGAATATGACGAGTTCACAACTAGAGGCTTCTTCAGTTTTCGCAGAACTGACAAATTCTGGTCAGACATGGCAATAGAGCAGGTTCTCGTACAAGCCATGTAGAGTTATGGCAGGCTGACTCGTGGTCGTAATTTCAGTGATTATGTGCTATCTCGATGGATTTTGTGAGTACGCTATACCTACAAAGTGTCAATGAGCAGATTGACGTGTTCACTGGAGTACCCTTAGAGACAACTGAGCAGCACGTGGATTGAGGCCTTCCCTTCTTACCAGGGATAATTTTTCCTTCAGTTCTTTCGAGAATTTAACTTGCACAGAATGCAATGCTGGATCTATAACTGTATCCAGTGCAATCAACTCATCTTCTTTTAACACTAAGAGTTAAATTATCAGACCACCCAAAGCAGCATAAGAAAGGCTATGCCCACATACTTATTCATAATAATTTTAGAAATGTTTTATATCAAAAAACTGTATCTCGATAACTATTGTATAAAAAAAAGGAGTATATTAAAAAACGAGTTTCATTGGTCGCATATTGTAGCACGCGTTCAATTTTAAAATACGAGTCGCGTAGCGACGAGTATTTTAATGAACAAGTGCTACTATCGACTTATTAAACGAGTTTTTTATACTATTTTTTCTATTTTGCGGCTTTTTATCTATTTAAAATAAAATATTATAGTTTTCAATTTTAGTAACTTTTCTGGTAGTTGGCAACTCTAATGTCAGGTTTGTCAAATCATCAAATAACCTGTAAATCGCTTGGCAACTGCCACTTTAAAATCAATAAACTTCAGTGCTAGCAACTTCGAAAAATAAAATTTACTACTCAGTAACGCACCGATAGCAGTGCGGTACTGGCTAGTAACGCACTGCTGTCAGTGTGTTACTAGCGACTAGTAACGCACCAAAATAGAAAAAGGAAATTTAATGCACTTCAACTTTGTAAATGGATGGTTTAGAAGTTAAAAGCGCAAAACCGAAAAAAGTTCGAACATTTAGAGGTTTTTCGGCTCCTCCCAAGTTAGTCCTCGAGGTTGAAAACTCTAAAGACTCCCCTTGGGAATACTTTTAAGGTACCAGGTATCCCTTTCATTGATTACCTGCCGCTTGGAATATAATGATTGTATCGTTTTACAAAAAGTGTCTATCCGACAAGTAGTATTTAAAAAGTTAGAAATGAGAGTATAGTAGATGTTTCTACTATTCGTGCATTGGAGTGTGCGAAGTACAGTGTTCGAAGTATTGCATTCTATATAAATATTATACATATAAGTTTAATACATTTTTTAGAAATATTCCTTGCAAGATTTTTCCATGATTAGATCAAAGGCAGGAGCTTTCTTTATGTTGATTTCTTTCTCAATTATTATTTTTCTTCCTTTATTCTCTTTGATATTCCCTATGGGAATCTCTCTCTGGAATGGGATTTCTTAATATTGAGTTATTTCTTCTCCATTTTCAATCGTGGCTTCTCAGTCAAAAGGTTTAAAGACCTTTTGCAAGTACAAAACGAATACCTCTATCCTTTACTTGTCGTTTATTACTCATTGAATCGTTTTATCTCTTATTGGTGGATCCATTCCTTGCACTCTTTTTAGTTTTTCAGTTGCCTTCCATAGAGATTAGCCTGTTAGTTCTGTTGGAGTTGTTCTTGTCTTCTAAAACTAGATTTAGCGTCAACAGGAATTTGGAAAAAATAAAAGGTCCAATGAAATAAATTAGCTATACATGCTGAAATTATTAAAACTATGAAGGTAATTATTGTTAGTCCACTTAAATTTTAAATATATCAGAGGTTATTCTGATATTCAAAAAAACGGAGGATATTTATAATGACTAACTATAGACCAATTTCTATAACACTAGTTTTATCGAAAATATTTGAAAACATTAAACTTCAAATCTCTAATTTTTTCGAAAGAAATAATTTATTCCCCCAATGTGGATTCAGAAAAAATTTTAACACCACTTTGGCCGTATTGGAATTTCTAGACTCTAGAATCTAGATGAAGCTATCGAATGTGGAGAAATTTTGGAAACGGAGTTCTGTGACTTGTCAAATTCTCTTTATTGATACAAAAACTACAAATACAATATACTCATCTGCAAAGAACACGGATTTTCTTGCCTCATACTTAGGGGATCGGAAACAGTTTATTTATGTCAATAGTCAAAAATCTGGATTGGCGATTATGGGGAATGTGATTCGGTACTTGGTCTACTTTGGTTCCGATTTATTACCTAAATGATTTATGATTTACTTGGTCCGCCACCCTGTGCTTAGATGACACTACCATAATAAACAGGTGCTATGATGAAAATACTCTACAAATAGATATGATAGATTCCTCTTATTAATCTCGCTTCTTTCCAGTTGCCAATTTTTCATATCATATCCTTTTTTCTGCAATTATTTGCTGGATACTCTAAGGTCATTTTAACAGATACCTCCAAAACCGTTGGCGGTAATTTCAATGGCTTCGGATACAATGATCCGACAAATTCAGCCAGTCTTGAACTCGACAATACAGGTGCCGGACCGAACCCACTGCAGTACTTAATGAAACTGAAAGAACACCATGAAAATTCATCATGTCCAGCTCTGAGCTGTAATTCTGTAAGCATGCAGAGATCGCATCGGCTGCCGAAAGATTTACCATTCGTCTTCCACCCACAGCACTTATAGCATTGTGCGGTGTAGGTAGTAGAGGAAGAGCAACTCTTTCGGCAACCGCTTCAAGGTCCCCACATACTTACAGAATCCCGCCCCTGCACCGAAGCTGGAATTCTGTAAGATAGACGATTGCTTTCGTGTACGGAAAAAATCGTCTGATGAAGAAGTTGCCATGTTAACGGAGTTTGTCTCATTTCAATAAATCCAAACCGGAGGAAACCATACAGGAGCGGATTTTTGCAACGGACGACGTACTTTTTGAGTAAAATGGTAAAATCTGTGGGCCTGGTTTGTGCGTTTGTGGCGAAAAAGTTTGTGACAAGACATCGCTGGCAGATCCCAGATCCGGCGGAGGGACTGCACGCAGCAACTAACGCACGGATTTATCCGACAGATTATGCTTTGCAAAATTCGAACATTCCAATATTTGGTATTTCGATATCCTTTGCTGTTTTAAGTTTTCATTGTAATGAGATTGGTGCTCTGACTGCGGTGATTGCTCTTTTTTTCCTACTTACGTTAGCTCTATGCATAATTGGACGTTATACCGTTTCGGATCTGAAGACTCAAAAATAATATCAAATCATTTATTCTTCATAGCATACATGTCAATATTTCTACAAATCAATTATTAATTATTTTTTTTTGTTTTTAGCTACTGGTTTAGTATTTTCATTTGATGTCAAGACTACTTTAAATATATCAGATCTTACCTTTTACCCAAGTGAAAATACACATAGTTATGATATATACGCTAGTGCCCAAGATAAAGAAGATATTCTCTTCTTGAATTTACTAACGGGAAAAGTTGAAATAATTACTGGAGTAGGAAGAGCGATGCCAGTAACAATGGCCGAATGGGCTAATCCTAATCGGCCAATTAGTGGGTCTGGTAAGTATCAAATAATTAGTTTGCCTTTTTAAATACAAAGTATCTAATACGGTTTTAAAAATTAATATGTTAAAATTAAATAAATAAACGCTTTAATTATTAAACAAATTCCGTTCAAAGAAACTGTATTAAATAGAATCATAAGAAATACCCAAAATCTTAATTTATAGAAGATATACTTCGGAAAAATTGACTCGCCACACAAATTCGCTGGTTAGTGGTTACAAAATCATCCAAAGAAATTGTTTGGAAAATCTACAATTTTAAATGTTGCACTATCTGGCATTTGGTTTAAATTACTTAAACTAAAACAAAACCAATGGAAAATAGTCGCAAACATTTTGGCTGGGTACAAATGATTGGCTATTCGAGTTTGGAAGTGACATATTATTCAAAGGAATCGATATTTCGGACTAAAACGGATAGTCTTTTAGCCATCTAAATTGTATGTTGATCACATTACCTCATATTATAGACGAAAATCTATGAAATTATCAAATTGCCAGACGGCCAAAAATAATTATAAAAATGGTCAAAAAAGCGGCAAAATCACACAACGTCAAAATACGAACTTTAGACTAATTTGTAACGACTGTATCCGCCTAAAATGTATGGCGATTAGTTTTTCTTGGGATTTTTTTTGTTTAAATAATTTAATGTAAATGCCAGATGGTGTTAGATGATTTAAAATTGAAGAGTTAAGTTACAAAGGGTCTAAGTGCAGTGCCAGTTCCATTTGTGAACTGCTATTGATAAATAATATAATAGAATTTAAAGTTTATATGCAAATTTTGCAACTTGTTTACGTTCTAGAGGATTTATATTATTTATACTGTCATTTTATTTTCAAAAATAATTCAGGCTGCAACATGGATGGAGAAAGTAGTGTAAAAAGACGAAAGAAAGGTTCGGAAAGTTTAAAAAAAGAACGTCAAAGGTTACGTATAAGCGGAAAAGAATATAAATCGCGTAGTGGTATTATTATTAAGGCAATAAAGGCTACTTCCAGCATTGTAAGTTGATATAAAATAACTTAACATTTAAAGACGTTTTTCTTATATTTTAGTCAAAATGCAAATGTTATTATAAATGTAAAGATATTTCCGTTGAGCACAAGTCTTTTTTATTCAATAATTACTATAAAATACAGAATCATAGTCATCAAAGTACCTATCTTCTTGGGCTTATGCAAATTGGGAACGTTAAGAGGCGACGCCATGGAAACTATGAAAATTCGGCAGAAAGTCGACGGCAATGTACCGTTTATTATACGATTCCAGACGGGAAAGGTAATCACATCCGAATATGCCGTAAAACATTCTCAGAAATATTTGTTTTATCTCATAAAAAAATACAAATTCTAACCCAGAAAAAGCAGAGTGGCGACACTGTCTACATAGATAAAAGAGGTTCAGAAAAAAAGCCGAAGAAATGTTTTCCTGAGTTGCGAGAACAGGTAAAAGCCCATATTAAAACATTTCCTGTTGAAGACAATCATTATAGCCGCAAAAGATCCGAAAAAAAGTTTCTTAGTCCAGATCTTAATATGAACCGTTTATACATTGCATTTAAGAAGAAGTATCCTGAAACTATAGCAACATATAGATACTTTTGTGATGTTTTCAAGAACGACTTTAGTCACTTGCGGTTTGGCCGTCTAAGATCGGACACTTACTCGAGTTGTGACTTATATCAAAATAAATTAAGAAGTTCCAACAATCAAAATGAAAAGGCAGATTTTAGAAATACATCCACAAAAAGCAGAACTGACAAGAAGAATGATGCAAAAAGATAACATTAAATCCCAAATACCAACTTCTACAAATTCTGTAATAAGCGTCGACTTAGAACAAGTGCTCTTCACTCTTCATTCCAACATTAACTCACAGCCAAATGTTTTACAGTGGACAGTTATCCTGCTACAATTTGGGGATTCGTATTTCCGACAATAGCACAGCACACATGTGCCTTTGGAACGAGTCCATCGCAAGAAGAGGAGGCAGTGAAATAGCTTCCGCTATTTTGAAAGTATTGGACATAACTTTCCCATTCAAGAAAAATCTTATAATTTGGTCAGACAACTGTATAGGACAAAACAAAAATCGAATGCTATTATTTTTTATGATCTATCTTGTTACTATAGGGAAGTTTGATAATATCCAGCAAAAGTTTTTGGTTAGCGGTCATTCTTATTTGTCATGCGATCGTGATTTCGCACAAATTGAGAGGCGCAAGCGAGTAACGAAAACATATGTGCCCGAAGATATTGAAAAAATGATTACTAGTGCATGTCCTAACAATCCTTTTGTTGTTCATCCATTGGAAAGACCAGATTTTAAAGACTTCCAAATGGCATGCGACAGTGTTTTAAACACTACAAAACTAAATATTTCTTCAGTATGTTGGATCCAGATTACAAAGGAAAGTCCCTTAAAAGTGAAAACAAGAAAAACTTTTGATGATACAGAGGAATGGAGAATATGTAATGTTTTAAAAAAGGTCAAAACCGTGACTGACATAAAAAACTTGGAAATTAGAGAACTTCAGTGCAAAAACAACATTTCCGCGAGAAAATTAAAAATTTAGAAGACATGCTGGACTACATTCCGTTAAGGCATTTGCCGTTTTATGAAAAGTTGATTGTTCAAACAAGAGACCAGAAGCACTAAAGTGTATTATGTACAGTTGCTCCCAGCTGGAAGTAGGACAAAAGTAATCACGATCGCGTATTCTTTGTCCCACTTCCAGCTGGGAGCAACTTTACATAGACCATTTTAAACTGATAGGCGCAATGAACTTAGGTAGATTCTAAGAATGTTTACCATTAGCAATTTTTTTAGACTTACAAGTATATTTTTTAAGTTAATTTCTTTGTAAAAGTTATTGTTCTTGGAAATAAAGTAATAAATACAAATTTGCATTTTAAATTAATAATTACTTTTTCTTAGAAATACATTTTCTTCATTATTTAACAATAATAATTTTGTAACTTATACTCTTCAATTGTGGATTTTCCAAGCATTTTCTTCGGAAAATTTTAAAACCGCTAGCCAGCGAAATTGTCTGGCGAATCAATTTTTGCGATGTAGGTGTTCTACAAATTAAGATTTTCGGGGTTTGTAATGGTTTTAATACAATTTTTTGTATTATTGGCTCCCGGACGTACGATGTATGTAATAATTTCTCGTATTTTCAGGTACTTTTGGGCAATATATGGTAACTCCTGCAAGTGAAGCACTTTTCGTGATAAATGGAAGATCTAGAACTGTAAATTGCGAGATTGGAGCTCTTCCTCACCCTAGCGCCATCGTTTGGACGAGCCTCAAATTTCATTAAGCCAAACGTCAACCTTAAATCACTCATATATCAAAAACATAAAACAATCTAAAAATAAACAAAAAACATAAAGCATCAAATTAAAAATTATACCTAAATCATTCTTTGTTAATCTAAAAAATATACCCAAAAAAATATTTAAAAATAAAAATACTTAGTGAAAATAGCAAAATAATAGAGCGTTTTGTAATGAAAAATAAAACAAACTCGCTAAACATAAAAAATATAACAACATTCGTAAATCCATAAATAAATTTTAGTTTTTTATATACATATTATATATTTAAATATATAACAAATAAATGTATAAATAATTGAAGCACTAAATAGACAAAAAAACTCATTAATTACATTCATCGTTCATACAAGGAAAAACATACGCGCATAATTTACAGGAACCTCATTGTAGATAAATAAATAAATATTAATTAATAAAAATATAAATATAAACGTTTTTAAAAAAGAGGTGATTTTTGTTTAAATCTTTATTAATCTGCCAAAAATAATTAAAATTTTTAACAAAAAGCGCCTTTTTTAATAAGGTAAATATTTTTGAATTTCATAACATTAGTTTTCTAAAAATGAATGAATATAATTTACATATTCTAAAATTATAATTTAACTGAAATTCAAGGAGAATTTGCTTTAAATAAGCTCGTTTTTTGCATTTATTAGTTATAAATAAATGAATGTAAAAAGGTGAATATTAAAATCTGTCCAAGTTTAATGTTTAATTTAATGGAATTATTATTTAATGGGTGAACAGAACTGAGGTGTAAGAATAATTTATAGTTATTAGTATATATCTACTAATAAATGATAAAGAAAAGCTAAACATTAATGTAGTCTTGTGATAAATTTTATTACCACTACCAAAACTTTTGTAAGATCAGATTAAAGTATAAAACAAAAATTACAATAATGGGGCAAAAAATTGCCTACATTTGTGCATATTTTGTACATTTTTCAAAAAAATTAAACTAAAAATAATCCGTTTCTTCATATTTATCCCTCTCTAGTCTAAGGATATCTTTAGGTAAAATTTACATGTAGCTATGTAATATACTTAAAATTACACAACACACTACAAACATGAAATAATAAAACACACTATTTACATCTCGCCTTTTTCGCGCTGGCTTTTTGCTCTGTACTCGCCTTTTTCATGCTTTCAAAAGAGATGTGTTTGTTGTCCACGAAAAAATTGGCTTCTTGTATTATATGACGAGCAGAAAGAAATATATTTTTTGTTAGATTTATTTCGTCATTTGTATTATAAGATATAAACATTATGCAATTATATTGAGGAGTGTTTTATTGAAAGTGGAATGATGGTCATGTTGTAATATAAAAATCATTTACTTACATTCAGTGTTTTATTTTATAACTTAACACCCCTTTAATGTATATATTATTAGAAGCCATACCGCATTCTTTTTAGCAAGCCATAAAATTTAATGCTGCATGATTACATCATAAACTTTTTTAGAAGCTTCATACGTTTCCTACATGAAACATGAAACAAATGAAAATTTTCTTTTAATGTGTTTTGGTAAGAATAATAAAAAAAATCAGAAATCCTACAAAATCAAGAAATTATTAATCTACCGGATGTAATCGAAATATGGGTCACCTCTTAATTCTTTTTCTTTATTTATGAAAATAAAATTTTTAAATATTACTATGTTTTATGGTTCAAGAAAACATATTTTATGCACTAATTTTTTTATATCACTTCCTGTTTTTCCGGAAATAACATCAACTTTGGTTTTTTAAATGCAACAACCCATTTTTTTGTTCATAGCTTAAAACAATTTTAGAAAATAATTATTTTTGTGGTACATTTTTTAATTTTTTTGAAAATGAAAGAATAAATAATTTTTTTTTTCTTCATCCGAAGTTGATAAAACTACTAGTTCTAAATAATACAAATACCTAAATTAAATTGTAATTTGTAAGATTATTCAAATAGTTTTTGAGATAGAGATATAAATTTTTGAGGTGCATTTTTGCAAATAAGTTTTTTTTTTAATGCAAAGATGCAGGGTCACTAGGTTTTTCAAAAAGTAGATTTTATAAGCAAAATTTTGATACCACATAAGTAGGGTCAAATCAATTTGCCTGAGCCTAATTTTAAACTTCTAGTATGAAAAAGTAAAAAATATTAAAAACCGGTACATAATTTTTTTTTAAATAGATATTCAATATACAGGGTGTCTCGTTATTCGACCGACACAACAAGAGATAGTTTTAAACTTAACTTAGCAATTGACTAAAAAGTTCTGAGCTAATTTATGCATACCATCTTCGTCTTAAGCACTTTCCAGGTATCAAACTTTGGTAAGATTTTCACAAAATGAGCTTATGTTTAAAAAACTTAGGTACACAAATTTGTATAACAAAATCTCTATTAGTGTCGGAGAAATTAAATAAAATGTATTTTTTTTAATCAACTTCGGACGCCTATAACTCCTCAGCGGTGTACTTTTGGAAGTAGATAAATGTGGTTATATTGACTTATTTTGAGTTGCAAAATCCCCAGTTAACGGTCGAATAACGAGACACCCTGTATTTTTTAGTTATTTTTTTCCTCTACTAAGACGTAGGATTTTTGGACGTTTTAAAAGGATTCCTTTGTATTTTTCTAAATTAAATATTTAGATCAGGTGCCCGTAAAACAAAAATGTGTATTAGATAGAAGCATTCATTATATACAAACTTCAAAAATCCTAATTTGTGAAACATGTAGATCGCAAATATTGATTCGTCCGAGAAATTCGCTGGTCAGTAGTTTTACCATTTGACAAATTATTGGAAATCACAATTTTTAGACCACTTGGCATTTGTTTTAAAATACTTAAACAAAAAAACGTGCAACGGAAAAAAATCGCCTATAGGTAGGTATGTATTTTGTATGGGACTTACGGAGTAATGGTGCAACTGGGGACATTAATACCGGTTTTCACCAACAATTCCCAAAATTTAGGCATTGCTTATAGCGCTGGTTGCTAGGTATTTCATTTAATAAAAATACCTAGCAACTAGCGCTATAAGCAATGCCTAAGTTTTAGGAATCGTTGGTGAAAACGGGCATAAGAGTAATTTCCTAAAAGGCAAATACAGTTTTTTACGGTCACCACCAGATACAAAAAATATTTCTAAATAGAAGATTCCTTCTACTCAATTCTGACAACATAAAAAAAAATCCACAATGCTTGAAAACAAATACTTATACAGGGTGAGCTAAAATGATTGTGGTTTAATATGTAGGCAACCAAATGCATAAGTAGGTTGGTACTACTACACATTTAAAGAGAAAACCCCCTAGTAACCCAATGGGGTAGCAAATATTTTTTCAAAATGAATATAATAATCATAACAAGTCAAGAATTCTAAACAAATATACAAATTTAAATTATTTATTAAATTATTTATGTCACTATTATCTTGACAATAAAGATTCTTTAAAAACCTAAAATGGGTTAAAATTATCCCGAAATCGATAGTTTTTAATTTAATTTATTTATTAAGGTTTTGTGTTTTTGAAAATAAAAAAAAAACGTAGAATTGGCTCTCGAATTTTACAACAAATGTCAATGTTGAAAATTATGACTTTCATTTTCGAGGCAGATGCTAACACAAAACAAAGATTTACGCAGTCTTGAAAAAACTGTTGCTTATGAAACGGAAGGCACAATAACTAAATAAAAAAATCCGAAATTTTGACACAACGGTAAAAATTCTACCTACGCCTCTGCTTTTGTGTAATCTAGTTACTTTGTTATAATTTTTTGTCATGATTTTGTGTTACTATGAACATACTATGAACTTGAAACAAACTAATTCCCCAGATTTTTAGGCAGGAAATTTGAATTGACCACAATCATTTTAGCTCACCCTGTATTATGATCTAATGTACCTTATAAAGGTACCTTAACTATGGACCCTTCTAATTATTTCTATAAAAAGTTGCTTATAAATCAGAAAAAATAAAAATCTGACAGGGGAAACTAATAGATAATGCGTGGTGCCAGCAATGTTCGATTATCAGGATTTTTCTTCCCAAGCTCAAGTGCTTTCTAGCGGCTCGCATTAATTATCAGTTATTCGCTGATAATTTTCACCAACTTTATTTCTATTTGCATCACTTGATAAATGTGGGACCAAAATTGAAAACATTTCTGAAAGAACTCAATTGTATTTCAGATAAATCAATTTAATTTCAGAGAGCATCAATTGTATTATATTTAGGTAATCGAATTTCTACGGTAAATTTTACTTTGAATGAAACAAAATGGTTCTCTCTGAAATACAAGTATTGATTACTTCTGAAATACAAGTATTGATTACTTCTGAAATACAAATCATACTTTCTGAATTTAAACTTCGGCATTTTGATTTTCAAATAATGCTCTCTAAAATACAATTGATAATTCTGAAATACAATTGGTACTTCCTGAAATTTAATTTGTTTTTCTAATGCTTTCTAAAATAGAATTCGCGTTTCTAAATTACAACTAACAAGTGATGAGTTCTGAAATTGAAGTGATCTTTTCTGAAGTACAGTTGAAAAAGGTATAAACAACTAAAAAATATTCATCAACCATTTCAAAAAGTGTTTTGGATAGTGAACTTAGGTGGGTAGTCGACAAATTTAAACGGTTTATTTTAAAATTCCGTCGATACTTACGTTTAACGTCATAACTTTTTTTCTGTTGAGGCTTTTTTAAATGTTATTTTTTTTGGTTTACTAAAAGATCTTGTGGATATTATTTTTTGCATTTTTTGTCATTGTGGGGTAAACCAAACAGTTTTAATAGATTAAGAAATATCATCATCATTAAGAAAGATTCATAAAAAATGCGCGCGTTTTAGGCTGTACTAGAAAATTCGATAAAACAAAAAGTGATAACCAATTACTTTTGTCACTCTAAAGAGAATGCTTAAAATGAAAATTTTAGGTGCCCTGTTTTGTTTCAACAAGAAATATTATGTGAGGGAGACTTTAGTGCAGTCGGGTGTCCTACTACAAAGTGAATACAAATAATCTATTAGTATAATCAGAATAATTTTCGTTTTCCGGAAAGTACCCTGAACCGAATGTAACAAAATTTTAAATGGCAACATGGATCGAGTGTGATATTGTTAGAAACGTCCTTTAAAAACAAATAACTTTTTTTATTTTTTTAATAGTTTGAATACTTATTTACAAAGATAACCAGTAAATTAAGGCCAATCATTCCAATCGCTTCTTTCAATCTTCCTCTCAAGCCTCGATTTCACGGTGATAGTTTGGTGTGATAGTTCTTATCATGGGTTCCATGAAAAAAGCGCACACGAAAAAATCTTTCTGCAATATTCAAAATATTAAATAAACATTTTAATTAAAGTTGTTTCATTTTAAAGACCTTTCCAACAGTACTACACTCGACCGCCCATGTTACCATTTAAAGTTTAATAATAATAATAATAATAACATTATTTTAACCTAACTTCATAGTTGCCTATACATTTAAAAAAATCATCGAATGAATAGCAAGCCTCCTTAACAAGCAATGATTTTAATTCTGTTTTAAAACATTTAATGTTTAAATTTTTAATCCATAGAGGAAGAGCATTGTAAAATTTGATGCCATGGTATCTAACACCAGTTTTGTTTTTATCTAAACGTGAGAATTGAGGTATAAGAAAGTCTTTTCCTCTTGTGTTGAATGAGTGACAGGTTTTTTTATCAAGATATTCATCTAGATGTGTAATAATATAATACAAACTTTCAAGGATATATAGACTAGGTAATGTTAGTATACCCAGGATTTTAAACGTTTCCTGACAGTTTTCTCTGTAACCAATTCCCGCAATAACGCGAACAGCACGACGTTGAAGAGCAAAGATTTTGTTGCTGCTTGCAGAGTGGCCCCATGCAATCAGGCCGTACATAATATGAGATTGAAAAAGGCTATAATAAGCATTTTTTAGAACAGTGGTAAATACACAGTTTTTTAAATTACGCAGTAGAAAAATTATACTGTTTAACTTTGGCTCTAAGTTTTCAACGTGTCTATTCCACACCATTTTGGGATCCAGATGAATCCCAAGAAATTTGGTGAAGGATACAGGTTCATCTACAGTATTTCGCAAAGTAAAGTTTTATTTTCATTAAGAAGAAGGCTATTGCTATTAAACCAGTCGTTGGCCCTCGACCACGTCTCACGGCTATGTTCGGCTGTTTCATCAATTGTATTCCCAATGTTGGTAAACGTAGTATCGTCTGCATAAAGAATTGCCTTTGATGGCAAAAGCGCATAGGGTAGATCATTTATATATATTAGAAACAGGAGTGGCCCGAGGATAGATCCCTGGGAAACCCCTGCTTCTATAGGTTTGTTCACGGAACATGTATCGTTGAAAGATACAAATTGTTCTCTATTTGATAAATATGACGTTAGTAATTTACAAGCTGTGGTACTTACATTATAAGAATACAGTTTCCGTAGCAATATTGGGTGAGAGACGCAGTCAAAAGCCTTTGACAAGTCAAGAAAGTATGCATTTAAGTACATTCCATCTTCAAACGCTTGCATGCATTCTTCAACAAACTCCAAAATGGCGTATTTGGTCGATTTATTGGAACGGAAGCCATATTGATTTTCGTAAAAAAGTTCAGAATCCTCAAAGTAACCGGATAATTGTTCATACAAGACTTTTTCCAAAATTTTAGAGAAAACAGGCAGTAGTGATATTGGCCTGTAATTATTAATATCATTTTTGTCCCCATTTTTATGTATTGGGACTACCTTAGCGATTTTTAACAACCTTGGAATTGTTGAAGATTGAATACATTGGTTTATTATTTTAGTTAATGGCGAAATTATAATATCTTTGATACTTTTAATAATGTCTGTTGACATATTGTAACAGTCAAAGCTCTTACTGGATTTAAGACTATAGATAACATCCCTGACTTTTGCGCAGGATACACAATTAAAATTAAAAGTTTTATTTACATTATATACAATATCAGTATTTAGCAAGAATGATATTGGATCAGTATTGCTTTTCGGTATATTTTTTATAATATTCCCGGCTAATGACGTAAAATAAGTGTTAAAACTGTTTGCAGTTATATTACTAGCAGATGCACTTTTAGCTCTATTGATTCTTTTAGAGTTGATTAGATTCCATAGGGCTCTGGGATGATTATGAGATGCTGCTAAGAAGTCATCATTACTTTTTATTTTTGCTTCTTTAATTTTAGCGCGATAAGTAGAGCGGAGTTTATTTCTTAAAGATTTAGTATGCTCATCACTGTTATTAAGGCACAATTCATTTAATAGTCTTAAATGTTCACGCATGTTTTTTAGTTCTTCGTTGAACCACTTTAGGGGTTTAAGATTACTAGAAGTGATGTATCTTTTTAAGGGAAAAGCAGATTCCGTAGCACACTGAACGGTATATATTAATTGTTCCATTTTATCATCAACAGACAGCATTGGGTTTTCAGCAAAGGAAAAATCACACATTTGTAGTTTTTGATGGAGATTGTAGTAGCCTAATTGCGTTGTAGGTCTTACAGAATTCATTAGGGACTTTGGAGTCGAATTCTTCATGGTTAGATTTAATTTTATTCCCAGGTGATCGGTAAATCCGAAATTGATTGGCATCATTGATATCCTGGACTCATCTATGTTTGTGAACACATTGTCCAGACAATGGTTGAGACGCGTTGGGAAAAGGACCCTTTTGGATAAGCCAAAACTTGTCATTAGATTACATAACGTAACAGCTTTATTGTCCGTTGTATTGAAGTGAACATTAAAGTCTCCACCAATTATAATGGACGATTTTATGGTATCAAATTTTTGCAAGCAGTTATTGATGCATTCAGTAAATTCATCAAAATCACCCTGAGGGGGGCGATAAACGTTAATCACCATAGTTTTTTCTTTTAGTAGTTGCGTGCATGATAGTTCGCAAACACCTTCAATTGAAACGTTCTTAATGTTTTTATATTCAGTGTTGGCTAGTTTGTGCTTTAAGATCATTGATCCTCCATAGGGTTTTTTCCTGCAGAAGTAGTCTACAGGCAAATAATCATTGAGTTTTAAGACATTTTGCTTCATGTTCCAATAGCCAATGTTCCGTTAATGCAATAATTGCAGGTCGATTGAAGTGTAGATACAGCTCTAATTCGTCAATTTTATTTCTAAGCGATTGAAAGTTTAGAAATATTATATTCAATTCTGTTGAATAGGTAGGCTTTGTTTCCGAAAAAATATTTCTAGATGTTAATGTCCTTTCCCCAATTATCTGGCTTAGTTAATATTTCAAAGTCCCTTTGATCGATACCGATTTTGAAACAGTTACTACCATAGTATGTGTTTATTTTCTCGCATATAAAATTGTTGTGATTTAATAGCTTTGTAACATAATTAGTCATTTGCTCAGGGGTGATGTCTTTGTTGCAGTTTCCTACATGGATCCATGTTTTTTGGGAATTCCTGAAATTTCACGATCTGTGGCACAACCAGTGGCGATTATTTTGTTGTTGAGACGTTTTTTTCTTCTTTGTATTGTTATAAATTCATCATCCTTATGATTATTACCGTGAGCTGTGTCAGCAGAAAGAACATCAGGGCTCAGCTCCTTTTTATTTTTATTTTTATTTTGCTTTTTATTTAAAATTAGATTAAAATTTGCTGTATTGAGAGGTTCATTTGCATTTACAGAATTTGATGCTATTGTGTTCGTACGCGCTGCAACAGCTGAGAACGACGGTTTCATCGGGTCATTCAATTTGACAACTTGGCCTGTAATCTCGAGAGATTGACAAGAGTTTAAGGTGCTAGTTTGGTTGCCGATGTTGACATTAGCTGCTAGTAATTGATTACGAATGTATTTGTTGTTTTCTTTTAAGAGATTATTATTTTCTAACAGTAAGTTATTATTCTTTTCCAAGATCTTTATTAGGTTTTTTAGAAGGTCGTTTTCAAGTAACAAGTTCTCGTTACAATATTGGTTTTGAGAAAAGTCACCGGGCAAGACATCTTCTCCCAAAGGTGGTGTTGTTGATTGATTTTCACAGCAAGTAAAGGTATTATCACTAACCTTTGCCATTCCTTTGCGTAAGTTATTCTTAATACAGCCCTTGTCAGCGATATTTTCACAATTTACACAATTTATTTTCTTAGAAATGTCCACAGTTTAAAAGATTCTTCCGGTTCCGGGTATTTATGTAGCAACTAAGGGAGTTATTGTTATTGACCCCAAATATTTATACATATGATAATACCAATATATTCTTTGTATTCACTTAGGTATAATAATTTTCCATCCGATTCACAATCGGCGAAACCTTCAAGAAATAAAAAATTAAGGGTGGGGCGGGTAGTCTGAGACACCCTGTATAATTAAATTTCAAATTAAAAAGAAAAGTCATATTAGAAAACGATTTCAAAATTGTAACTTCGGGGACTTGTAGCGCCATTAACTATGGAACGTTGAAAATGTTTAAATCGGTTTATTTTAAATATGGTAAGATTTTGTAACGATCTTTTATATTCTTTTAAAAATTAGTTAAGTTTGCATACTTTTTTTCCACAACTGTATCAATATATTTCAAATTGATCATTATTGTTTATATTTTCTTATTGTAATACAAGATATCCGTAATGCTGGTTTCACTTCAAATATGGCGGACTTATTCGAAGATAATAACAATAATAACAAAGCTCAAAAATTAAAAAATATTACAAAAATTAAAATTCTCCCAAGTATTTTATTATCTCTTCTTGAAATTTTCATTTACGTTGAGAAAAAGTCCCAAAAATTAAAAGTTTCATGGATATAGTTCTTGAGTTTGACGAGTAATATTCCTTGGATCTACCATATTCGTGAATTCTCTTTTTAGAGACTTTGGTGACTTGTAAAGTTATGATAAATTCAGGTTCACAAAAATTTGTTCGGCTTATAACGTACACTGGTTTGGTGCTGCCGAGTTCACTAGAGGTACCCTTGCGAACAGCGCACCCTCGGCATTTCGAGCTATAATGGAGAAAATGATTTATTTTGAATTTTCCCCAATATTTATTGACCATAAAAATAGTGAAAATGTGTATACTGACCATTATTGGGTTTAAAAGAAACGAAAAAGGCAGCACAACAAATTAAAAGGAAGGTTACTTGTGGTTGGAATATAAGCCGACTGCAAAATGTGGCCAAAAAAATATAACGAAAAACACTCAAAAAATGTTTCCTTTAAAAAATAATAAGTAACTTTAGTTTATCCAAGGAAGCAGAAATGCCATCGCGTTTCAACAAATGCTTAAAATCTGTCTTATAAAAACCGGAAATGCTCAAACATGACCTTTCCAATTTTTATTTTGATATTTTCACTGTTTTTAATTTTTAATTTTTTTGCTGTGTGTTTCATTCTTTTGGGATTTCAACTAATGAAACCTACAGTGAAACAGAAGTAGTAGAAAGAAGTTTTATTTAAAACAGTTATTACCACAACAATCAATCCAAAAATAAAGTTTTAAATCAACTTTCAACAAAATAAACACACTACAAATTACATCGTGTTTCTTTGGTTCACAAGCTCCACATCAGGCCTAGAATAAATAATATAATATATAGGGTGAGTCAGACCACCCTTACAGCCTTTTATCTCGAAAACAGCTTGTCGCACATAAATAAAATAAATATTTTATTTACCAACGTGAATCCAAAGAATCCATTAGAGCACTTATGATTTTCGGGAACAAACAGGAAATGTCCGTAATCGGAAGTTACTTTGAAATTTTAAATGGCAACATATAGGTCGAGTATGGTATCGTTTGAAAGGTCTATTAAAAAGAAATAACTTTTATTAAAATGTTTTTTTAATATCTTGCATAATTAACAAATTAAACGAAAAAAACATGCAAACAAATACCCATTATTATTGGTCTCTTAAAATATGGATTAATTAAATCGTTACCATCATCCGCAAATGGGCAATATTTTTAAATAGAAACTCTTTTTTGCATTTATCGCTTTAAATATTTTAATAAAAGTTGTTTCTTTTTAAAAGACCTTTGAAACGATATCATACTCGACCTATGTTGCCATTTGAAATTTCAAAAAGTAACTTCCGATTCCAGGCTCTTGCGGATTGTTCCGAAAAATAATAATTGATTCTTTGGGTTCACTTTGATAATTAAAATTTTTATTCTATCCATGTGCGACAAACTGTTTTCGAGATAAAATGCTGTTACGGGTGCTCTGACTCACCCTGTATATTTTAAATATACCACTAATATAATAGTAAATCTTATACTTAAAACTTTCTTTTATCGCTTTTAATCTGCGCTTTGCGCCTTTTTATCTCGTAAGATTCTCAAGGAAATTTAAGACATTTTATATCTCTGTTTGTGTGAAATAGTTTTTTTGGCATCCAACAACAGAACAAGAAGTATGAGATGCTCTCTTATTGTTATTTGTAGTGTTCATAACAAGAATTTTGAATAAATACACAAAACTTTAAATTCTAATAATTGACGTTCTCTGTATATTTTGCCAATTACTGCCACAGGATCAAATAAAATGATTGATTTTGTTGCCATCTTAGATGTTATTCCTTATAATAAACCAGCGCAAATGTCACCTTTCAGTAAACAACCACAGAAACCCACGAATATATACGGTCGTTGTGGACTTCTTGCGGTCGCCATTCGTTACGTCATCGATGACGTTTTTATGCACGAATGAAACAACCACGGTCTTATGTGGAACGCATTGCGGTCATCGTGAGCCAGTCTTTAGTGGAACGCGCCCTAATTAGTTACATTTAGAGCAGTACTTTTAAATCACCCTGTATAAACAACTTCTTTCGATCTCTCTCGAAAGTTTTAATGAATTCCATGAAAAATAATAAAAAAACTGAGTTTTTTATAAGCGACAAATTACGTTTAATCACAAGATTTGTTATATATGAAAAATTTTAATAATCGTTACTAAAACGAACGCTCCTAAAAACATGTCGTACCTGGGAGTTGTCAAATTCTGTCAAATTCACGTAAACAGACGACATCGTACAGTTCGTAGTTTTTGTAGTTAAATTAATTAATTTCTAAAATGTAATTTTGAGAAAAAAAAAGAGTAGAGATTAATCATGGCTCAGGTTGTTATGAGCTCAGATATTTCGCGACGAAATCCTCAAGACGAATACGAGCTAATACAGCGAATAGGGAGTGGAACTTATGGTGATGTCTACAAAGTAATATTATTTAAATATTTCATTACAATAAACACTTTATTCAATGAATCATTGTTTTTAGGCAAAGAGATTACTTACAAATGATTTGGCGGCTATTAAAGTTATTAAGCTTGAACCATGTATGTTTAATTGAATAAATAATAGTTTAATTTGCTTGATTTTAACTTAAATTTTTAGGTGATGAGTTTCATATAATTGAGCAAGAAATTTTAATGATGAAAGATTGCTTACATCCGAATATCATTGCGTATTATGGTAGTTATTTACGTAAAGATAAATTATGGATTTGCATGGAGTATTGTGGTGGAGGATCTCTGCAAGATATTTATCATAGTAAGTCAAATTTATTGAGTATTCTTGTAGTATTATTTTTTTTTTTCTAGTCACTGGACCGTTGACTGAAATACAAATAGCTTATATGTGTCGTGAAACTTTATTAGGCTTATCTTACCTGCATTCCAAAGGCAAAATGCATAGAGATATTAAAGGGGCAAATATTTTATTGACTGAAACCGGAGACGTGAAGCTGGCTGATTTTGGTGTTTCAGCACAAATTACTGCAACTATTAATAAACGGAAATCTTTTATTGGTACGCCTTATTGGATGGCACCGGAAGTTGCAGCTGTTGAGAGAAAAGGAGGCTATAATCAGTTATGTGATATTTGGGCTATCGGTATAACGGCTATTGAGTTAGCAGAACTACAACCTCCAATGTTCGATTTACATCCAATGAGGGCTCTGTTTTTAATGTCTAAAAGTGGGTTTAAACCACCAACTTTAAAAGATAAGGATAAATGGTAAATTACATTATATTTATATTATTTGTGTTTTCATCTATCTCGAGATCTATCTATTCTATATAAAACTAAATCTACAAAGTTATTGATTTTTTTTTGGAAAAATTGGTGACCTAAAATTCAAAATACTGTAGCTCCATAACTTAAAGAGATAGACCCCTATTTGTTTTGGTTTTTCTTGATTAAATTTGCTCTATTTTCTAACCCTGAGGTTTGGTGAACCACAAACAGAACACCCTATATAAAACCCAGATTATAGTGGGTAAATTTCATTAAAATTTTAGGACAATTACTTTACAAATAAATATACACCAAGATCTTGAGTTGCTTCAGTGGCGTATCTTCAAATTTGGCGCCCTGGAGCAATTCATCAGTGTGCGCCTACCCCCACAAAAATAATATACCGGCTCTCAACAAAACTAGGGCCACCCCGGTAATTTCTTTATATATGAAAATACAAATTTGAAATTTTAGTATGTTACCTATATGGCATAAGAAAACGCATTTATTGAACTATAAAAAAATTTCAACTTTCTTATTTTAAATGTAACATGTTATTTTTTTGTAGTTATTATTAAACACTGGTTCGTTCCAAGTATATTAATGATATAACAAAATGTTTTTTCTGACCTTTCAAAAAAAATTTTGAATTTTTTTAATAAAATCTATTAAAACTACTCTTAAATAATTTAAATAGGTAAAACAAATTGTAAATTATGAAATTCATTTGCCTGTTTTTGAGAAATTAATTTTTAAATTGCGTTTTTTGCAAATATTTTTATTTTTTCAAATGGCATGATAGTAGGGCCACCCCCTATTTCGATAGAGGATTTTTTTTCGATAAGTGATATTTAACATGTAGGTATAGACCTTAAGTGTTCTCACTCATTTTTTTTTTAATATTTTTAATTTATCAACAGCTGTTTATAAATAAGTATGTTAACTTTCTACCTACATAGCGGGGCCCGCTATCATGCCATTTGAAAAAATAAAGATATTTGCAAAAAACGCATTTTAAAATTATAAAAATTAAGTTCTCAAAAACGACCCAATGAATTTCATAATTTACAATTTATTTTACCTATTTATATTATTTAAGAGAAGTATTAATAGATTTTATTAAAAAAAATTACCAAAAAAAAATTCAAAATTATGATTGAAATTTTATAAAAAAAAAATGTTGTCACAAACATACTTGGAACTTACCATTGTTTAATAGTAAGTACAAAAAATAGGGTGTTACATTTAAAATAAGAAAGTTGATGTCATTTCCAGTGAAACCGGAAGTGAAATTGAAACTTTTTTTAGTTCAATAAATGCGTTTTCTTGAATCATACAACATAGTCAAATTTCAAATTTTTATTTTCATGAGTAAAGAAATTACAGGGGTGGACACATGGTATATTTGAAAAACCAAAATTTGTTAATAAAATCAAAAACAAACAAAGATACCAGCGAAAAAAAGTTACAACTTTATAAGATCTTTATTGCTTTGCGAATTTTTAGTTTCTGTCGGTAGTGCTCGTAATTAAATTTAAATTTCGCTTTTTTCGATTTTGCGCCCCCTTGATTCGTGCGCCTGGACCAGTCTGCTCTACAGTAGATACACCACTGAGTTGCTTTTTGGATATGTTACAATAAAGTGGGACTCAAATCGAAATAATGCATATTGTATTAATTCACATACGGCCGATATTATCAAACTTTTTAACGGTCATTTAATTTTAAATGAGCTTTAATTTGATATATCGTCCATCCGGAAGAATAGTGACAAAACTCAAAAATTACTGTTTTTAAGTTAAATGGTATAATCAAAAGATAAGAATTTCTTTTATAATCCCATAAAATAATGGAAGTATTACAAGCAAAATTCAATTAAAATTTTCAAGGTTTTTGATTTCTATTTATTAAGGTTTAAATGTAAACAATAATGTTTAAAATCGTTGCCATGGAAAATGATGATATTTGAGTTGTGTCACTATTCTTCCGGACTCCCGATATATTGAGTGATTTTTATGTATGGAACCAAAGCGTTCGTGCCCAAATGGCTGGCTAAAAAAATTTGAAATTTGGTGGGATCAAATGGGGCCTTGGTACAAATATTTTAAAATGAAAAAAACAATTTTTGTTTCTATGACTTTTATGTGTACTTTATGAACACGTTTCTAGTTAAGCAATGTGCGTGTTCAGCAGGTATAGACCGAGCTAGTGAACTTTTTGGGAAGGTTATTTCTTCAGTAAAATAACATATTTTATAATGTTGTATGAACAACACATGCAACGAAATTGCAATTCTGTCTCGCCGTCTCCACTCGTTATTAGAGGTAATTAACAGTTAGAGTTGTAAAAAGAAGTACAAATTCAAGTTATTTCTGCAGAGTTGAAATTTTGACAGATTGTCTATTGTACCATTCAGGGCATTATATTTTGTAAGGGTCTTTTTAAATTTGATGTTCTCTTAGGAGCAACTCTACTTCTAGAAAACACATGTCTTTTCTTTGTTCAATAAAATATGCTGAGCATTGCTCGTTGCTCGGCCAATCACGTTTCATATTTTTGTAAACAAGTTTGAGCCGGAGTCAGAAATCAGTATAATTTACCGACTCTGAAAACCGGAAATTTGTCAAAACTCCGACTCTGCAACCCTGGTACCATTTCAAGATTGTATCCAAGAGTGGTAAATACCAATAATTTGTTTATAATGAAATTATGAGGTGTAAGTGCTGCCGTTCAAAGCACTTTTTGATTTATATTTTTATCTCTTCAAATAACTGAGATATTTCCTGGGAAGTAAAATCTGGGCCACCCTGTATACCCATGGGGATAATTTTTTTATGCATTTATTACATTGTTACGGAATTCGAATAATGCAGTGCTTGTAGATCTTTTGCTTAAGAAGCCATGCTCTGTGGTGTTGAACAGATTATATTTCATGAAGAAGTTAAGAATTCTTATTGAAAATATTTTTTTCAAAACCTTTGGATATGTTACTGTAAAAGCCCAGTAAATCTTAGCATTTACCACAGTGAAGTGGTAAAAGCCCGAAAAAATACTTTCAACACTTCCATTTCGGGCTTTTACCAAGTCACTTTAGTAAATGTTGACAATTACCATGACCCGTGGCAAAAGTCGGAAGTAAGAAATAAATGTGCAATGTGCACATCTGCAGGTCTAGACTTGTTCTTATGCTTGTAACTAGTGACGATGTAGTGAAATTTTAATATACTACTATAAGTTTGAAAGAATAATTATTAAAAATTTACCTATAATTAAAAGACATTCATAATGAAACAAAACTAAATTTACCAACTGATCATGGTAAATTTACTAAAATGACTTGGTAAAAGCCCGAAATGGAAGCGTTCAAAGTATTTTTTCGGGCTTTTACCACTTCACTGTTACCTTCATTATGCAGAAAGCAGTCATTTTAGGTTCCCTGCACACTCTAAGGTTTTATAAAGCCACCACCACATCATAAGCTGATATCTTCCACTAGCCTGCGATTACTTATCAAGTATTTGTGAGCTACTGCATCATCGACCCTAAAAAAATATATTTTTTGTTCATATGTATTGCATTTTGTGAGACACCCTGTATGTTGAACTTACAATAGTCTTTTTTAAATTGCAGAAAAGTTCTGAATTAGTACCCAAGTTAAAAATGTTATGAATTTCTTGTAAAAAATAACAGATTTTCATTAAATAATTTATCGGTTGTCCCTAAGACCCATGATTTTATCTAAAAATTTTCTATTTTTATGAAAGATACAATTTATCAAAAACTACTGATGTTACTGAAGATCGGTTTATTTGGTTAAGATTTGTGTTTTTATGGATAAAAATTTTTCTTCCAAAGATTTTTAATTTCTTTTTGGGGTACAATGTAAAAATCTTCCAATTTTTGTCTTTATGAAGTAAAAATTGCGCATATTTTAATATTTTTTTAAAGCAAACCCCAGGAAAACTACAAATTATATTTGATTTTTTGAAAGTTTATTTAAAAAATGATACCCTAAACCCTAAGGCAATAAGTACACATAAATAATGAATTTTTGCATTGCACTTTTAAAAATCACCGTAGATAAATATAACAATTCGTACAAAAAAAGAAAAATAAAGTAATCTTGACATTCTGTTAAATATGTAAACTACTTAGGGTACTGAATGTGGTTAATATGTAAGAAATACCTGGTTTATTAAATGATCATGAAACGAGTTTTTTTTAAGTCGAAAAGTAAAAGCCCAATTAATGCCTTAAATTCGTTTAACTTTTGAAAGCCCTATTTTCACTAAATATCTATTTTAAATTGTCCTCCAGACTCCAGGCACCAAGATTTCCAAAATTTAGGTTTTAAAAAAATAAATAAAACTAAAATTGTGGACTTTTACATCAATAACCATAAAATTAAAATGTTTAAAAAAAATACTACTGTAAATTCAAGGTCGAAATCTTAAAAAGTAAATCAAATTTTTGGTTTATTGATTTATGAATTTTCTAAATAAAATATTGGTATTCTTATGTAATAATATTTTGAAAAACTTATTTTATTTTTTAGGAGTCCAACGTTTCATAATTTTGTAAAAGTGGCTCTCACCAAAAATCCTAAAAAAAGGCCGAATGCAGAGAAACTTTTGCAGGTATTTTAAAATTTACTTATCCAAAAATAATATTTAAAACTTTAAAGGATTATTTTGGTTGTTTTACTTTGAAATCAAGCCAATGTTTAATTTTAAACAATAAAAAATTTTAGCACGCATTTTTCCAAGTGGATATGAGTAAACGTTTGGCAATAGAACTACTACAAAAGGTCAATAATCCATCACACATGTTTACAGATTTAGAACCTGATGAGGATGGGGTAAGAATAAAATTTATTTTTTATTTAAAAATATAAAACTGAGTAAATAAATAATGAATCATAATATTAGTTTATTCAACTTTTGGTTTTTTAATAGTTTTAAAAGTTACAATATTTATAACTTTGACAAAACAACTCAAATTTTAAAATAAGTTTTAAACGTTTTTTTTATTTTAAATTGATATTTTAGTTTTATGTTTTAAAATTAGTACAGAGGATAGGATAGTTGCTCTTAGATTTTCATATAAAAACATCTTTTTCAAATTTCACTCATTTAAGTTGAAATTAAATTTTATTTTTTGCACTTGAAATACTTAATTCGTAAACATTACCTAAGCTATCAACAAAAAAATCATTGACTTTTTATAATTTTTTAAGCCGATTATCAATTTTTAATGGTTTACTCTTTTGCAACTACTCGAAAAGTACAAATTACAATAATTTTAATATTCATAAAAAGTAATGTAGTAACTTTGTTTTAATCTTTTAGTCTGTTCCAAACGTACCACAAAGGATTGCATCTCGACTAACCACAAGACCAAAACCAAGGAGCGTGTTGACACCATCGTCAGATATCGAAAATATTGATCATGTTAACAACATGATGCACAATAAACCAGGTAAGCAATGAAATTATTTAAGATCAAAATAATTGCTTAAATTGGTTGTTACTTAAATTCTTGTTACAGGACCTTCGAGTAATGTAACAGAAGATGTAAATAAAGCATGGGATATCATGGATATAATGACGAATGTTACTTCAGTTCATAATTGTGTAGAACATCACAACCAGCGATGTGGTATTGGGACTGCTTTTGATTCATTAAATCGGGAAAAGTAAGTCAATCGTTTAAAGAATATTTTTGTATTGTTTTTTTAATTCCTATTTTTATTCTTAAGAGAGGAGAGACGTTCATTAACAGGGTCTCAAATTTTGAAAATGTCTTTAAGGTAGAATTCGATGAGATGCGTGTTTTGTTTTATAAATTAATACAAAATAAGTAGTTTAATAATTTTAATAGGGCTTGTTATTACTTTTTACATTAACCAAACATCACTATCAGTTAATTTTAAAGTTATCTAAGAAATATTGTGTATTGGTTGAGATTACATTTTTTAAATCATTTATTTAGCTATAAAAATAATAAATTTTATAAGAAAATAACACTAGCTAATAGCTTACAACTAATTAAGCTTTTTTATTATTAATACTAATTAATTATAGGTATGGTTTTAGATTTTTATTTTAATCACCTTAATTTTATTAGTAGTATTTAATTTTGGTTTTAACATGCTTTTAATTTGTTTTATTTTGAAACCATTAATTCATTAATTAGAAATAGGTTTTATTTTATTTAGATTTTTATTTTCATTTTATTTATATAGGAGTCTCTTGCAGTACATAGACGAAGAGCTTACTTTAAGGTAATTTTCACCGACCAATACATTCATTTAAATTTAACCCATCACTTACTATACTAATCCACGCTTGTAAATGCACATTCTTAAAAGGGCTTTGCATAGTATGCAATAGGTGATTCATGATTTTTAAAGTGTTTTGTTTTGATTTTATGGGGAATCGGTTTTTTGCTTTCATGTGTTTTTTTTTTAATTTTAGGGGAGCTTATAAATATCAACAAAATGATGCTTACACACAACAGTAAGTTTTAATCTTATTAATAAATTGGTGGACTTTAAACTCCTTAATTGAATTAATGAATGAATCTTTTATTCAGTTAAATTGATTCATTTTTTATTCATGAATGCATGCTTTGATTTTATGTGTTCCACAATACTTACAGTTTTATTTTATGTTTATTACAAATAAATTTTCTTATAACTGTAAGATTTATTGCATGTTTTTGTGTTTCAAAGAGCAACATTACCTGTACAAGATAGTGATGCAAACTTACACAGTCAGTGTGAAATTCACACGATAGCTTCTAGTCCAACAAGTGATAGTTTAAATTGTTCGCCAAGGCGGCATGCGTCTGTCGATGAGATTTTTGGGATGGTTAATAATATGAGTATTAACGGACAACGTCAGAGATCTCTTAGTGATAGTGGAAGAAATCAGCGTAATATTAATGGTTAGTAATTATTTTATTAGGTCAGCTACTTTATTTCATATTTTTTTCCAGGTACTGATCATGATGAAGAAACAACTACGAGTGATAATAGTGCACCGGATTTAGTAACTTGTCCTCCTGTTCCTCCAAGGAAACATCGGAGAAGACATACACCTCCTCGACCACCCAGTAATGGACTTCCTCCGACACCTAAAGTGCACATGGGGGCTTGTTTTTCAAAGGTTAGTTAGCTTTTATTTTTAAAAAGTTGTGCGATATTATCTCAAAATGTCAATACAGATCAAAATTTTAATTTTCATTATTTTTGGTTAAATCATAAAAAATTATAATCCACTAGGTTTTCAATGGTTGTCCCTTACGAATTCACTGCACTGCTTCGTGGATTCACCCTGATACTCGAGACCAACATATCCTAATTGGAGCAGAAGAAGGTATTTACAATTTAAACCTGAACGAGCTGCACGAGACTTGCATAGATCAGTTGTACCCACGTAGAACAGTATGGATGTATGTAATTAAAGATGTACTAATGACTTTATCAGGTAGTGAGTATCTACAAGCAATTACCAAATAGTGATATTTTCCTTTTTAAGGTAAAACTCCACAGCTTTGCCGGCATGACTTAGTGGCGCTACAAAATAAACAATCGCACAGATTTAGTCTGCACATGAATCGCATACCTGAACGATTAGTACCGAGAAAGTTTGCCCTGACTACAAGAGTGCCTGATACTAAACTGACTCAAAAGTGTTGTGTTGCTAGGAATCCTTATAACGGGTATAAATATTTATGTGGGGCAACAACCTCAGGAATTTATTTGATGCAGTGGTATGACCCGTTGAATAAATTCATGCTTTTAAAGGTATTTGCATAATTGATTATTAACATACTTGTATATGATAAATAATTTTTAGCACGTGGAATATCCTTTTACAATGCCCTTGCAAGTTTTTGAAATGATAATAACACCTGAACTTGAATACCCAATGGTTTGTATTTCCGTTAAGCAAGCTTATCAATCAAATAGGTACAAACTGGATTTAATTAACATGAATTCAGGTCTGTAATATTTTATAAAATAATTATTTTATTTGAATGATTGATTTTTAGGTTCAAACTGGTTTCATTCAGATGAACTGCAAGATATGGATGGAACAGCAACTGTAATACCCAAACGTGAAAATTTGAATATTGTGTGTGCCACACAATTAGAAAAAGATTCACTTTTGATATGTTACGACAATGTTGTTAAAATACTCACACTTCAGGGAAAAATTAGAGTAAATAAAAAGCAAGTTTCGGAGCTAAGATTTGATTTTAATATTGAAAGCATACGTAAGAAATTTCTTTTTTATGTATTTAATATATCATACTTATTTTAATTTATTTCCAGTTGTATTGCATGATAGTGTATTGGCATTTCATAAACATGGAGTGCAAGGACGATCGTTTAAAAACGGTGATATCACACAAGAAATTACTGATTGTTCAAGGACTTACAAGTTATTAGGATCGGATAAGTAAGAGTTTTTATCTTTTAAATTTTTTATTCTAAAAGCTGTTAATGAAAACAATTTACTGAGTGTACTACGACCACCTCCATCATTTCTTTATTTATGGAAATAAGAAATTGAAATTGAAATTTTAATATTATGTTATATATACAGGGTGTACAAAAAGTTCGGCAATAGCCGTTTATTTTTGAGAAACATTTGTAAGTTTATTGAATGTGCCAAAAATTTTCAAAAGTTGACAAAAAGTTTAAAAAAAATTAAAAACTCGAAGATTTGACAAAACTGATACTGGGAAAAATAGAAAAAAAATTATATATCATTTTGAACCATTTTTTGTTATAAAAAAGGGTATGTATCCAAATGGCAATATCACAGCATTGAGTACATAGTATGACATTAAATTACCTGTTAAATTGTTTAAAACAATTATTATGTTTGTTGAGACATAATTCTACACCGCACTTCTCACACTTGATATGGGTTTTATCAACCAAACTATAAACAATAGTGAAATCAATATAAACATGTTTCTCACCGGTTGTCTGAAGACTGGAAAATGTCATTAATCCACTGACATGATCGCCACCTACCATTAAATGCTTGTAGCCTATTAAAAACCAGTATGTAACCGAACGGATACTTCATGCAACAAACCAATATTTGCTCTAGCGGGAGGTTGAATTATGTAATAGGCAGTATGTTTCCAAAAAGCATCAATATGTATTTAAGGGTTAAAGAGGTTTGCTCAAATCTGTACTCCTCAAGGATGTATTTATTCCGGAATAAACATTCGAATCGGATTAACCAATACTCTAATCATCTAAAATAGTAGAATTGGAACTCGGAACGCCCGATCCAATGCAAACATGTAATTTTAAAGGAATAAACAGCGATTGGACTGTAGTGACAGTTTCTAGAAAATTGTGAATTATATTACCAATGACTATGTTTAGCTCGAGCAGGTTAAGCCAGCTTGAATTCGGGCTTGATTTGACCTTTTACATGTACTTTTAATAGTAGAGGTCAAGCCAAGCCGAATTCAAGCTGGGTTGAGTTGCTCGAGATAAACATAGTCATTATTGGCAACAACAATACACCCAGTTTTAAAATTCTAAAATCATAAATCTTAAATCTGTGAACATAAATAAGAGCTTGTAATCCTTGCTTAATTTCAATTATATGTTTTTTTAAATTTGCAATTATTTGGAGGTTATTTATTATAATCTTTTGGAATTAAATTTAGAAGACCACCTTCTTTAGTAATTTTTTAAACTTTTTTACGTGTTTTTCATCTCACTTTAGTTTGTAACTAGGTTTGAGTAATTGGGTAGAACTTTTACCAGAATTTAAACTTTGCCATTTTCGATTGAGGAGTACCGGATCGCGGATCGGTCAAACCTCTTCAACTATAACAGGATAAACATAGTTATAGAGGTGAACTGTATTTCGTTTCGTTTACACCCGGTATATTGTATACTTAAATTTTAATTTGTTATTTTCATAAGTAAACAAATGACAGAGGTCACGTTTTGTTTTTACTCGGTATAATATCTACTAAATTAATTTGTAATTCTTTTTAGGGTTGTAATGTTGGAAAGTAACTTATTAAGGTCTGGTACATTAACTCAAGAAGAAGGTCATGATTTGTACATATTGGCAGGACATGAGGCTAGTTATTAAATTAAAATGGTTAGTAGCATTTGTAAAAAAATTAAAATATGAAAACAAAAATGATTTTAAGGATTCGACCGAAAGTAGATCTGTAATATTGAACATTTTCTCCCTCGCTTCATATAAATTTAGATGGAGATATTTCTTAGCTAGTTAAGAAGTTTTGAAATCTTAACGTAAAGTACCTAAAACAACATTTCCATAATGAATGACATACCTCAAGAGTATTTTGAATAGTTAAATTCAAATCTTGTGCATGATATTTAGATAAAAATTTTAATGTAAGCTATAAACTCTTAAAAAAATTGAGATAATCAATCGTATTTATTACAATTCCTTTCTTATAATTAAGTCCCAATATTATTTATTTTTTAATGTTATTTTATTAAACATTATTTTACTTGAAAGGAGTTGATGATAATCAACGATTTTTATGTTTATTTTAAAAAGAGAGATTAAATAAGACAGCACATTAGGCTGTGCGCGAAAAGAGAAACAACTATTAAATGTTATATTGTAAATATGTAAATTGTTATAAATACCAAAAATAGCTTTAGTGTTAATTCGATGTTTTGCGTTAACAATTAATATGGCCGAGGAGTACAAATTAACAAGAACAAAATTGAAAATAATTTTTCATCATTATTTACGTTGTAATACTAGTTACTATATTGGTTGTATTAATATTAAATATACGCAAAGCGTTTTATTCTTGGTCATATAAATATTAAGTCTAATTGTTATTTTTTTATTTAATTTTTGTGTATTTTATTAAAAAAATGAAATAAAGAAAATCATAATTAAATTGGCTTTTTTTAAACCTAATTAGCAGATGGAGCCACCTGATGCTTTTCTCTCTAAATATATCCAGCCTAGCTGCTTGTGCTTAAAATAAAACAGAGAAGCTCGTCTACTTAATTATAAATAGTTAAAATTTCAGATCACCTCTTTGCTTCATGTGGTTTAAAATTTATGTAATTTTTAGGAAATAAAAAACGGTAAATAATTTTTTTCTGTGCTTGATTTTTTGTTGGTTGAAATGTTGCATTAAAGTTTACGCATGATATATTTTTAAGAACATAAAAATTAAATGATGCATCTATCATTTGTGTTTCATATAAATGTATTTTAACTCATCAAAATTTTGTTGCCAAAAGTTTAAAATGAACTTATTTCTAATTTCAAGTCTTATTGCTTCAAACCTTTTGTGAAAATTGTACTTTTTAATTTATTTTTGTATACTTAATTCTAAAATATGCTTGTTTTTTGCTATAATAGCTGCAAGCTTTTTTGTTCCCAAATTAGAAACAGGAAGCAAATGACAATGTCTAGAATATTTTTATAATAACGGTAATTTGTAACTAAGGTCCTTTTATTTTAGAAATGAAATATGGTGGTCGTAATTTTAAGAGTTTTGAATGCAATAATTTCATGTCTTTCCAAGTCAAATTCTAGATATCGTTTAATTTATTCTATAATTAATGCAAGTCCTTAATTCAAATTTTCTCACAAATAAAATCTTGAAGTATTTGGCTCCAACATGCAACATGTTAAATATTGCATGTTAATTTCCGATTATTTTGTCTGGCTCTGGCTATTATTTCAGTGAATAAATCAAGAATTTCGAAATATTATTCATGTCTATAATCGCTTTTAAATTTGCTAACTTTGAAATATTTGTTTACTTTTTATATGTTCTTAAAATTGTTAATATGTATACATTATAAAGCGTTATTTATTTTATTTTTTATATTGGCTATTCATATTATCATTTAAATTCTTGGACGTTTTTTTGTTTTAATATCTCTACGGTTATCTTGCCAAGAGCTTTTTTGAGCGTATTTCATTTTTGAACTTTATTTTTCTTTTATTCGCGCATCTAATAAGTTTTTATGACCAGTTTAACAGGGAAAAAATCTTGGGTGTTTTAATGGAAATGACCGACGTCCCTTTACAAATGTTAAACTTATGGCTTGTCTTCTCACTGATGATAAGCCAATTCGTATTGGAAATAGTAAATTATTAATTTAGTGTGTAAAATAGTCAATAAATTTTAGAATTCAGTTTATATGAATTAGTCATAATTTTTTTCAGAATAGCTTTTTTAAATTTTTCACGCTTATAAAGTCTTAAGACTATCCATTTATTCTGAAATATACATATTGTCGGTATTAGGTATTTAAAAAGATTTTGGGAGGATTTTAAAATTGTACCTAATTGTTTTATTTGAAGGCATAGCTGAGAGCTGGGCAAACCCAAGAAAATTCCGGAAATTTGGTAGAGTTTTAGTTTATGATAAAAAAATTTTAACGATCATTTTTGGTCAGGTGGAAATCATTTTTACGCCAAGGGTTCCCGGTCTATAAACTTGTCAAAAAGATTTACTTTCGTATATTCTAGCAAAATAGAAAATCAATGATTTTAAGTCAATTCAAAAGTCTTCCTCACAAATCGTGCGGGCTTAACAGTGGAAACTTTAACAAGAATTTACATTTAAAAAACACAGTAGTTTTGGGAAGAAGTGTCAAATTCCCTAAATTCTATGCCATGAGCAAAAAGGATTGAAGATAAATGCTCTTTTAGGTTCCTCGGTATATGCTGGGGATACCAAACTAATTATGTGTTAGGTCTCCAGACGATGCGGCAAACATCCTCGAATGTTGAAGTACGTCAACTTTTCCAAGTCTAGGCCAACATTCGTCGAGTTTGCCGAACCTAACGTTTGCCCCTCATACGATGAGTCCAACATTGGCGTTGGTAGTTTTAAGCGAACTTTGCACCAACGTAATCATGAACCTAGACCTAGAGCGTAAGTTCCAGTACCAAAAACCAACTCATTGGTCAATTCTAAAATGGTAATTTTTCCATTGCAGATCAAAATTTGATAAATGAGACGTCCTTTTTAGTTGAAAACTCGACTAAATAATGGTTAAACCAATACTAAATTCTGTACAAATCATTACAAGTCTAGGTGCATCGTCTGGAGGGAATTACGAATGCATTCGCGCATTCGGTACAACATTCGTCTACACCTTTTCCAATTGTATTTTAGAAAAGATCAATTTCAGAATAATCCATTTAATTTCAGAAAGTATCAATTGAATTTCAGAACAGTCAATTCAATTTCAGATATCATCAATTGTAATTCAGAAAAGATCAATTGTATTTCAGAAAGCATTAATTGTATTTCAGAAGAATTAATTTAATTTTAGAAAAGACCTTTGGTAACTGGTGTTACTGATGTAATGTTAAATTTCGAAAGCACATTTTTGATGAAATGTTTGTGCATAATCACCGCCAAAAATTCTTGACTTCTTAATTTTTTTTATAATTGCTCCTTTCTGAAATTAAATTGATTTTCTGAAATACAATTGATGCTTTCTGAAATGCAATTGATCTTTTCTGAAATACAATTGACTATTCTGAAATACAATTGATATTTTCTGAAATACAATTGACTATTCTGAAATACAATTGATATTTTCTGAAATACAATTGACTATTCTGAAATCGAATTGATCTTTGTGAAATACAATTGTCTATTCTTAAATCGAATTGATCTTTTCTGAAATACAATTGACTATTCTGAAATCGAATTGATCTTTTCTGAAATACAATTGGAAAATTTGTAGTCTTTTGATGTGTGATAGATTTACCGCCACCGAGGCGAACCTGCACAAACGCCAACACGAGTCCCAAAATTCATGTATTCGTGATGCGTCTAGACTCCACACGATGTGGCAAACATACAGGGTGAGCTAAAATTATTGCGGTTTGATATGTAGGCACCCAAATCCACAGGTTGGTACAACTGAAATCTTAAAAAATAATCTCCTATAGTAATCCAATAGCGTAGCAACATTTTTTTCCAAAATCTCTAATTTCACAGCAAATATCAAATATTGAAAATGTTTTTCTTCATTTTCGAGGCAGATGCTAACTCAAACCAAACATTTACGCAAATTAATTTTGATAAGAACTGACGTTTATGAAATAGAAGGTACAATAACGAAATTCTAAAATCTGAAGTTTTGACACAACGGTAAAAATTACACCTGCGCCTCTGCTTTTGTGAAGTCTAGTTACTGTGTTTTGATTTTGACATGATTTTGTGTTACTATGAACTTGAAGGAAACAAATTCTTCCTCAGATTTTTAGGCGGGAAATTTGAATTGACCGCGATCATTTTAGCTCACCTGTAAGGCCGGGTTCGCACCAAAGTGTAATGCAGGTGACGTTCAATAAAGTGGCAAGTGGCACCTCCGAAAGACTTTATAACAAATACAATGGCGAGAAAAATGCCGCCCCAATCAACCTTGCCACTTCAACGAGCGCCACAGTACCCGTTATAGAGCATTCCAAAAATACCACTCGCCACACCACCATAATTTTTATGTCTAGACAAATTGGAAAATTGTAATTTTCTACGAAACACGAAAATGATTAGTTAAATGTATACATATAGCGTGATAACAAGATTTATAGGAAACTTAATCATATGTTTAAGTTACAGTTCTACGATAATTTTTCAATAAAAGCCAAAGTAAGGGGGTTACAATGTTTCCCAAATCATACACGAATGACTAATAACCAGTGAGTTATCATGGATCTTTCCGTATTTACTTAAAATACTGCGTAATTATAAAGTGATAAACCAGCCCTCTTATTAACATCGGGTATTTTTTATCAACAAATTTATGAAGCTTTTTTAAAGAGGCATTTTAGTAATCTTCTGTAAATTTTTATTTTTCAAACAGTCGAACTTAAAACGTACCCGAAAAAATAATTTTTCAGGTTTTTTTCGAACGTTCGATGCCGCGGCTTAACTTAATAAATTGCGAATCCGCCGGGTTTTAAATCTAATCAACGAAACTGAGCTGAGTTAAATTATTTTTAAAAGATTGTTTAGTATTTGTCTATTTAAATATAGATGAATTTATTAGTATCCTTTAGATTTTATCGAACAATTTCGTTTAATAAATTAACAATACATACATACAGGGTGACCCAGTCATCTGCTCACGGTCTATGTATAGCTTCTTTGCTATAAAACCATTTTGCGGTTTCCACCAATATATAGATACATGCATGACCCACAAATTAAAAATATTTTCGATATATACAGGGTGTCCCATCATGGCCTACTGAACCAAAGTTATATTTTTTTAAATGGAACACCCAGTATATTATGACATTTTTGGATTCCTTATCAAAAAATAATTATACTTTGTATAAACTTTTATGGGTCCATCATCACTCGTTTTTCTGATATATGCCATTTAAGCCAAAAATGATCAATTTTTGAAAAATCACTGCTCGAAAACAGATGAACATTTTGGCTTGAAATTTTGTCAAAAATTTTCCAACATCGTCTAGTCTACAACTATCATGTCAAATTTAAGTTTGTGATATTTTTTATCAGGGTGCCTTATGAAACGCAAATTGAACAATTAAACGAAATTTTCAAATGGAACACCCTGTATATTTTATCATCAATCTATGGCATTTTTTACAAGCTTTCTATTGATATAATGTTTGTCTGGTCGCTTATGAGCGGTTTAGGAGATATTAATATCCAAACTGAGAAACAGTGAAAAATAGACAAAATAGTGCTCTTGGTGAATTTTGTTGAGGATTTTTTTTATAGTTGCCTATTATTTATTTCTGCCTTTCTCTATTTTGCTTTTTTTATAATGTTGTTCTATTTCAATAGTAGTTTTTGTTGTTTTATAACAAAAATAAAATCGAAATTTGCAATTATCAATTTTGGTTTTCTAAGTCTCAGTATGCTTTGAAAATTTAGCAACTGATGTTACCAAGGAAACCCTTATTTTGTTGAATTTTGTTTTAACGCCTTTTTCTGTACTTTTGGTAATAACTAAACCGATATACCTAGTGAACTCTTCTAAAGAAGAAATGGCAAATATGCTGTAAGCGCTTGGTGAAGCTGAAAGAAATCCGCTTCTTGCTATCAGAAGAGAGCGTAAAAACGAAATTCAACAAAATAGGGGTTTCCTTGGTAACATCAGTTGTTAAATTTTCAAAACATACTGAAATTTAGAAAACCAAAATTGATAATTGCAAGTTTCGATTTTATTTGTGTTGTAAAGCAACAAAAACTGCTCTGTAGTATAACAACATTCTTTAAAAAAGCAAAATAGAGAAAGACACAAATAAGTTTTAGGCAAATTAAAAAAAATCCTGAAAAAAATTCACCAAGAGTAATATTTTGTCTATTTTCACTGTTTCTCAGTTTGGATGTTAATATCTCCTAGAACATTGATAAGCGACAATACAAACATTATATCAATAGAAAGCTTGTAAAAAAATGCCATCGACTGACGTTAAAATATACAGGGTGTTCCATTTGAAAATTTCGTTTAATTGTTCAATTTGGGTTAGGCACCCTGATAAAAAAATGTCACAAACTTAAATTTGATATGATAGTTGTAGACTAGACGATGTTGAAAATTTTTTGACAAAATGATGTTCTTCTGTTTTAGAGCAGTGATTTTTCAAAAATTGATCTTATTTTGGCTTAAATGGCAAATATTAGAAAAACGAGTGATAATGGGCCCATAAAAGTTTATACAAAGTATAATTATTTTTTGATAAGGAATCCAAAAATGTCATAATACCGGGTGGAAATGAAAACCGGGTCACCTCGATAACTTTTTTATTTATGAATAAAAAAATTTTAAATTTGGCTATGTTCTATGGTTCAAAAAAACAAATTTTATGTGCATTTTTTATTTTCGAAATAACTTCCGATTTCACCGGAAACACCATGAACTTTGTTTTTTTAAATGTAACATCCCATATTTTTATTCATGGCTTAAAATACTTTTAAAAAATAAGTATTTTTGAGATATTAGTTTTTATTTTTTTTGTAAAAAAAATTTTTTTCAAAAAAAAAAAGGTTTTCGAAGTCGGTGAAAAGTACCAAAACTAATTCTAAATAATTCAAATACCTAAATAAAATTGTAATTTGAAAAAAAAATTAAGTGGTTTTTGAACTATTAATTTTTAAACTTAGTTAATGAAGATTTTATCAAATATCTCACTTTTTTTAAATGTAATGATGCCGGGTCATTCGACTTTTTAAAAAGAGGATTTTATAACGATTATTTTGGTACCCCATATGTAGGGGTATTATTTTGCATGTGCCTGTAATAAAGATACTTAATAGCTAGTAAGTGAGATATTTGATAAAATCTTCATTAACTAAGTTTAAAAATTAATAGTTCAAAAACCACTTAAATTTTTTTTCAAATTACAATTTTATTTAGGTATTTGAATTATTTAGAATTAGTTTTGGTACTTTTCACCGACTTCGAAAACCTTTTTTTTTTTTTGAAAAAAATTTTTTTTCCAAAAAAATAAAAACTAATATCTCAAAAATACTTCTTTTTTAAAAGTATTTTAAGCCATGAATAAAAATATGGGATGTTACATTTAAAAAACAAAGTTCATGGTGTTTCCGGTGAAACCGGAAGTGATTTCGAAAATAAAAAATGCACATAAAATTTGTTTTTTTGAACCATAGAACATAGCCAAATTTCAAATTTTTCTATTCATAAATAAAAAAATTATAGAGGTGACCCGGTTTTCATTTCCACCCGGTATACTGGGTGTTCCATTTAAAAAAATATAACTTTGGTTTAGTAGGCCATGATGGGACACCCTGTATATATCGAAAATATTTTTAAATTGTGGGACATGCATGTATCTATATGTTGGTGGAAACCGCAAGTCGATATGTTTTATAGCAAAGAAACTATAGACCGTGAGCAGATGACTGGGTCACCCTGTATGTATGTATTGTTAATTTATTAAACGAAATTGTTGGATAAAATCTAAAGGATACTAATAAATTCATCTATATTTAAATAGACAAATACTAAACAATCTTTTAAAAATAATTTAGCTCAGCTCAGTTTCGTTGATTACATTTAAAACCCGGCGGATCCGCAATTTATTAAGTTAAGCCGCGGCGTCGAAGGTTCGAAGAAAACCTGAAAAATAAAATTTTCGGGTACGTTTTAAGTTCGACTGTTTGAAAAATAAAAATGTACAGAAGATTATTAAAAGGTCTCTTTAAAAATTTCTCTTTAAAAAAGCTTCATAAATTTGTTGATAAAAAATACCCGATGTTAATAAGAAATTTGGGCTGGTTTATTACTTTATAATTACGTAGTATTTTAAGTAAACACGGATAGATCCATGATAACTCACTGGTTATTGGCCCTTCGTGTATGATTTGGGAAACATTGTAATCCCCTTACTTTGGCTTTTATTGAAAAATTATCGTAGAACTGTAACTTATTATTTGATTAGGTTTCCTATAAATCTTGTTAGCACGCTATATGTATACATTTAACTAATCATTTTCGTGTTTCGTGGAAAATTACAATTTTCCAATATGTCTAGACATAAAAATTACCAAGCTTGTATAAAACACCGAGATGATTGATAATACAAGCGGAAAACATTAACATTTAATAAAGGTGCCAATTATTCATTTAATCGTTGACAATTGACTATTTCATAATAATTTTCTAAAAAAAACTTTCTTTTGCCCATAGCAAAATTTTTCAATATTAAAAAAGCGCTTAAGTTGTAATTTTCGTATTTTAAATCAAATATTAAGAACAGTTACGTTAAAAGGTAGAAGGTAGCAGTAAAAGAAGCTTTTGTCCTATGTTTCGCTCCATTGTTCTATGATCCAAAGGCATATAATTATAAACTAAAAAAAATTTCTTTAGTAATATCTTTTTAGTATTAATTAAACTAAAATTTTATTTAATATTATTCGTCATTTCCATGTTATTATTTTTTAAGTTGATTTTATTAAATAAAACTATTCTTTAAATTATTGTGAAATAATACTGCACATATTTGATATCAATTCAGAAATGATAGGTACTTATATTACAATGTTGATGGTACTTAAGCATGATTTGACCTATTCATCTATTGCTTTTGAAATTTTGCATGCGTGGAAACTGTAACTTTATTCTATTGATTTTGTTCCCTTAGAAAAAGAGTCAAGGTTAGACTCTGCACCCTGTTGCGCGAACAATGCGCGCTTTAATCCAAAACATAATAATAATTCGATGTTTTTTTATTAATAGAGATAATTAAAGCCCCGAAATGGCTGAGGCCGAAGGGGGATCAGAGCAAGATGATGTTTCATTTCTTCGTACGGTAAGTTCAATCAAAAATTCATTTTTAAGGTTATTTACAATAAAATAACAATTATTTAAATAATGCAGGAGGATATGGTTTGTTTATCATGCACTGCCACTGGTGAAAGAGTATGTTTAGCTGCTGAAGGTTTTGGTAATCGACATTGTTTTTTAGAAAATATTGCAGATAAAGTATGATTAACATATTTTTATGGGTAATTAATCTACACATTTGCTTGTTTTAGAATATTCCACCTGACTTGTCACAATGTGTGTTTGTAATAGAGCAGGCTTTATCAGTAAGAGCTTTGCAGGAGCTTGTTACTGCGGCTGGTAATGAAACGGTAAATAATAGCTATTTTTAAGTAAAATAATTATTAAAAAGAGGGGAGTTTCAATTTATTTTTTCATTTATTCATCTTGTACTGATTAAATGATTTTCCCTTATTTCATTTGTCCTTATCAATCTTATCCGCACATTTTTTTCATTTCAGGGCCAAGACAATTTAGTAAGTACCTGAGGCGAACTTTATGTTACGATTAAATGTTTTCCACACATACACTATATTAATCATTTTATTATTTTGACTTTGTTTACTATTATTTCAAAAATAACAAAAATTTTACCATACCTTTTCACCCAAATAGAAATCAGTGATTTCATCCCAGATTCAGTTGGACTATATTTTAAGTATTTTTTTTTATTTTTATTAATTGACATTTTTTGTAAGTAGGTAAGTCTTTTTTAATTTTGGATTTTTTTCAGAATTTTTTAAAATGGTCATAACCTGATTCAAAAATAAAATAAAATAATTTAAAACAATTAAATAATAAATGAAGTCAAATAATAACAGAAGCATTTTTCATTTTATTTTTTGTAGTGAATTGTATTTTCTTAAAAGCACCAGTTATATTATTTGTTGTTTGTTATGTTTTAAGTAGATTATTTACATACTTATAGAACAACGTAATATTAACCCAAAATGGAATGAATTTCATGCTTTTTCAAATTAGGTTAGAGGTGGACACATAGCTCTTGAATTTGATTGAAATTTAAAATAGAAAATAGAATAATATTGATAGGTATTGCTTTTAGGAGACTTTTTGAAGTATTTTATACCTTGTAAATGAACTAAAATAAACAAATAATGTAAATTTTAAAATCCCTAATTAGCTGAATGTAAAAAAATATATGTTTCAAAATATGACACAAAAGAATTCTCTAAAAAAATTGTTACATCGTTACGACAAATAAAGTTTCTTTTTGACTTTTAAAAATATGTACACTGTAAAAAATGTGGTTAATAAAAAAAAACTAAATAAAATTGATAAAGATAAAAACATTCAAATTCTACTCATAACCCCAACATTTTAAAATAATGAGCACCTTAAAATACTCCTAAATTTCAAAATAGATAAAAAAATTAAATGGGTCACCTCTGTAATTTCTTTATTTATGAAAATAAAAATTTGAAATTTGACTATGTTGTACAGATCAAGAAAACACATTTTACGCACCAGTTTTTTTTAACATCACTTCCGGTTTTTCCGGAAATAACATCAACTTTGTTTTTTATACTTTAAAACAATTTTAGAAAATTAGTATGCGGGATGTTTCTTATTTCTTTTTTGAAATTTAAATACATTAGTTTTTTTCATACGAAGTTGATAAAAACTATCAAAGCATAATATTCTAAATAATAAAAATACTTAAATAAAATTGTAATTTGTAAAATTATTCAAATAGTTTTTCAGATATTATTGAACTTTTTCGAGGAGCATTTTTCCGAAAACTTCTGTTTTTTAATGCAAAGTAGATTTTATAAAAATTTTTGGGTACATATGGATATAGGATCAAACTATAAAAACAGGCACATGCGATTGGACCCTATGGGGTACCAAAATAATCGTTAAAAAAACTTTTTAAAGAACCGAGTGACCCGGCATCTTTGCATTTAAAAAACAGAGTTATTTGCAATAATGCTCCTCAAAAAAGTTCAAAAATTAATATCTCAAAAAGTATTTGAATAATTTTACAAATTACAATTTTATTTAGGTATTAGTATTATTTAGAATGAGGTTTGGTAGTTTTTATCAACAAAATTTTTAGTGCATTTACATGACACATACAATAGAGGTATTTTTCAAATTTCTCATTAATAAAGAAATTGTAGAGGTAAGACCCATGTTTCGTTTACACCCGGTATATATTTTAAATATTATTTATTTTAAATAGGTAAGTACTAAATAATAAACATTTAATTTATAATATTTTTAAATGAAAACCTATTTTAGTTCATTTATTAGTGGTGAATAATAAAATTTGTTAGATGTTTTGTAGAAGTAATTAGTCTAACATTAAAATTGTCGAATTTAAAATTAATATTCTAATATGTTTTCTGTTTTTTATAATTTTTTAGGGTAAAGGAACAGGGTCTGGACATAGAACTTTGTTATATGGCAATGCTATACTTTTACGACATCAAAATAGTGACATGGTAAGAAATAATTTTATTTTTTCACTAACACTCATAAAACTTTAAAATAATTTTCGAAAGTTTTAAGCTTTTTTGGGATGCCAGTTTGAATATTTTAAATTTTACTATGTTATAGGACATAAGAAAACGCATTTATTGAAATATAAAAATTCACTTCCGGTTTCACCGGAAATGACATCAACTTTCTTATTTTAAATGTAACACCCTATTTAATAAATATTGGTATGTTCTAAATATGTTTTCTTGCCAGAAATTTTTGTCTCTGAACTTCAAAAAAATAATTTGGATTTTTTTTGGTAATTTTCTTTAATAAAATCTATTAAAACTGCTCTCAAATAATTTAAAAATGTAAAATAAATTGTAAATTATGAAATTCATTCGGCCGTTTTCAAAAAAATTATTTTTATAATTTTTAAACTGCGTTTTTTTGCAAATACAGTCGAACTTCCATAACTCGAACTTCTATAAGTCGATTTTTTCATTAACTCGAATTTTGTTTGTAATGTGTATGTAAAAATATGTATCCTTATTTTTTCAAATTACATGATAGTGGGAGGTTTATACCTACATGTTAGGTATCACTGTAATATGAAGTTGGGAGTGACTTCATTATCATGCCATTTGAATAAATAAAGACATTTGCAGAAAACACATTTGAAAAATTATAAAAATTAATTTCTCAAAAACTGGCTAATGAATTTCATAATTTACAATTTATTTTACATATTTAAATTAGTTAAGAGTAGTTTTAATAGATTTTATTAAAAAAATAGCAAAAAAATTTTTTTCGAAAGTTCAGTAAAAAAGATTACATATGTACTTGGAACATACCAATGTTTAATAATAAGTACATACAAAAAATAGGGTGTTACATTTAAAATAAGAAAGTTGATGTAATTTCTGGTGAAACCGGAAGTGAAATTGAAATGTTGTTTAGTTCAATAAATACGTTTTCTTATGCGATATAAGATACTAAAGTTTCAAATTTTTATTTTCATGATAGATATTTATGGTACAAGTGGATAATGAACAAAATAAGTAGCGTGAAAAGTTTATTTTCAAGCGACTTATGGTGCATAATCTACGAGTGGCATACAATATTTTATCCAAAACTGTAGAATAATGAAATTAAAAATCAAATTTAAATTTTTCATACAAGAAACGAAAAGCAGGTTGATCCAGAGTCTGAGGTGGAAGTCTGCAATCCTAACGAGTTGATCTCGGTTGAGACTTGACTCGTTAGAGCTTTTATGTCTTTCTTTTACACACAAAAACTTCCATAATGTAAAAATGAGACAAAACTCATAACCATAGTAATGCAAAAAGGGGGGTTGGGGATTAGGACTTCAAATCAGAAAAACAATTTTTTGGTTTGCTGACCGGTTTCGAAATAACTTTATTTCTTCTTCAGAGCTACAAAAACATTAGAGTTACATATTTATTTGGAAACTGTTAAACGATATGAAGAAATTTGTATTTTATTTTATAATTTAGGTTAGTTACCATGTGCTTAAGTAGAAGAAATTTTAACTAAAACTTATTATAACAATTCATACCTAGCCAATTAGTTTGTTTTCCTATAGTCATATACCGGGTGGAAATGAAACTAGGGCCACCCCTGGCATTTCTTTATTTATAAAAATATAAAATTAGAATTTTAGTATCTTATATGATCTAAGAAAACAAATTTTATGGATCGAATCTTTCATTTTACTTCCGGTTTATCAGGAAATGGCACCCACTTTCTTATTTTAAATGTAACCCCCTGATTTTTTCTACGTAAAATCAAGTTTTAAGTATGTTTATGACAAAAAAAAATTGTTTTTAAAACTTTAAGAAAAAATGTTTTTTTTGGTAAAAAATTTGAGTAAAACCTACAAAAACTATTTTTAAATAATACAAATACGTAAAATAAATTGTAATTTATAAAATTTATTTCACCGTTCTTGAGATATTATTTTTTTAATTTTCAAGAAGCGTTTTTTGGAAATATCTTTACTTTTTTAAATGGGATGATATAAGGGCCACCCCCTAATTAAATAGAGGGTTTTTTTCCGGTTACTGTGATATCCCATATGTATGTTTAAAAATAGTTTTTGTAGGCTTTACTCAAATTTTTTACCAAAAAAAAATTCAAATTTTTTTCTTAAAGTTTTGAAAAAGAATATTTTTTTGTCATAAACATACTTAAAATTAACCAATGTTTGATTTTACGTAGAAAAAATCAGGGGGTTATATTTAAAATAAGAAAGTGGATGCCATTTCCTGATAAACCGGAAGTAAAATTAAAAATTTATTCGATCCATAAGATTTGTTTTCTTAGATCATATAATATACTAAAATTTTAATTTTTTATTTCAATAAATAAAGAAATGCCAGGGGTGGCCCTAGTTTCATTTCCACCCGGTATGTATAAAATTATCATTGAGTTCTATATGGTAAATGTAATCATTAATATTTTAATCATTGGATTTCACTGTTAATTAACAATTCACTTTTCATTTGACATGTAAACATTCTCGATCGGTTACGTCAATTGTTGCCAACATTGAGACCTTGATAACAGCAAAATATCTGAAAATATTATATGCAACTTTTAATAAAATAAATAAAGTTATCTATTAATCATCGGTCTGCAATAAGTTCAATTAAAAACGAACGTTCACAAAAATATACATAAGTTAAAAAATATACCTACAAATTAAAGTTCAAAATTACAAATTAAAATTATATAAATCACATTTAAGTTGTAATCAACAATTATGATATTTCCGATTCATATTAAAATTACATATTATGTTACATTAGTTTTGTTTCTTTTATTTCTATCATTGCTACTTATAATTTTAATTACATTGGAATAAATTTAACTTTAATTAATATCTGTTCTCAAGTTTACACAGTTTTTTGTGTTGATAATTTTAATGATTTCCATCAACAATCGCTTCTCCAAGTTAGATTCTGTGCCTTGTTAAAATCGAGATTGAATGTATGTTTTTTCTGAATTGCATGGTTGGCTGGTGCTGTTCTTTCACTGTTCTTATTACTTTTGCAATCATTATTATGTGTGTTAATTCTTGTTTTCAACCAATTTTTGGTTTGACCAATATAGCAACTTAATACTGTAATCAGTCTTTACAATCTATTTTATAAACCAGGTTGTTATTCAGTTCCTTTTTGGTTTTATCTTTAAGTTTGGAGAAGAGATTGTTGCTAGTTTTATCATTATAGTAAACAATTTTCGTATTTTGAAACCTATTTTCAAAAAGTCTTTTGAGTTTATCACTTAAAACATTTATTCCAGGAATTTAAAAAAAAATTATATCTTTTTTATTTACTTCATTGTTGCCTTAATGCTACTACATATAATTGTTTTGATTCAGTAAATACTTTCTGATCAAGTATTTAGGGTAGTTGTTTTCTTTTAAAATATGTTCTGTTTTTCTTAAACTTTCATTAATATAATCTTTATGGCATAATCTTTTTATCTTTATTCTTAAGCTTTTGATAATTGCTATTTGTTGATTTAATTTGTGATTCGATTTGTAATTTAAAAATCTATTTGAGCTTATTGTTTTTCGGTAGAGATCCGTTTTAATATTACCTTGGTTATCTCTTATAATGAGAATATCTAGAAAAGGAATTTTGAAATCTATTTCTTCTTCATAAGTAAACTTAATCTTTTAGTCAAAGCTATTGAAAGTTGCAATCATATTTTGTAGGCTAATCTTGTCATTAGGTGTGCATGTTATATCATCCACATAGATTTTAAGGAATTCTACTTTGAAATTTAAACTTTTAATGCTTTTTGAAATCAATTCGTCCATTACTAGAGCTGAGAATATGGGTGATGTAGGGTGCCCCATCGCTGTACCGTACTTCTGCCTGTAGAATTTACCAGTATACACGAAAAAGTTACATTCAAAGATTAACTTTACAATTTTGATAAATTTGGCTCTAGATATGTCTGTATATTGCCGAATTAATTCCCATTTACTTTCAATAGCTTCGATTACTAATTTCTCTGAAACATTAGTGAACAACGAAGTAACATCTAATGACACTAAATAATAATTTGTTGGTATTGTTATATTTTTAAGATTGTCAACTAGATCATATGAATTCTTAATATTAAATTTTAAATCTGGAATAATATTATTTAATATTTTAACAATAAATTTCTCTAGTTTGTAGGATGGCGCATTATTTGAGCTAATAACTGGACGTAGTTTAATGTTGTTAAGGTTCTTATGGGTTTTAGGTAACCCATAAGCTTTGGGTATATTTGCATTATAACATTTTAAGGTTTTACCTATATTCTCGCTTATTTGTAACTCGTCTACCAGTTCTTTTATTAGTTTGTTGTTTTTATTCTGCATTGAAGAAAGCGGGTCCTTATTTAGTTTCACATACACTTCTTCATCATCTAGCATTGTTGATAGTTTCTGTTCGTATTCTTTTCTTGTCATTATTACTGTCAAATTGCCCTTGTCTGATTTAGTAACTATGATCTCCTTATTTTCTTCAAGGAACTCTTTTGTCTCTTCATATAACCTGTTGATTTGTGTTGTTCCTCCTCTTTTGTTCTTCTTATTTTTGTTAAGATAATTGGTGATTATGTTACATGTTTCTAACCTAACGAATTCTTTGGCGATTCTTTGTTTGTTGATTATGTATTCTGCATCAATTATTACTTTTTCCATTGGAATTTCATCCATTTCAGATTCCATCGCAAATTTTGGTCCTAGGGCCTAATTAACAGTGAAATCCAATGATTAAAATATTAATGATTAATGATTACATTTACCATATAGAACTCAATGATAATTTTATATATGACTATAGGAAAACAAACTAATTGGCAAGGTATGAATTGTTATAATAAGTTTTAGTTAAAATTTCTTCTACCTAAGCACATGGTAACTAACCTAAATTATAAAATAAAATTCAAATTTCTTCATATCGTTTAACAGTTTCCAAATAAATATGTAACTCTAATGTTTTTGTAGCTCTGAAGAAGAAATAAAGTTATTTCGAAACCGGTCAGCAAACCAAAAAATTGTTTTTCTGATATGAAGTCCAAATCCCCAACCCCCCTTTTTGACAATATTAATCGAAGGACGAAAAACAACTAAAAACATAGTAATGTAGTAAACAATCAGCCGTTCTTGTTACGTTAGCCGTTAGAGACTTCCACCTCTGCTCCGTAAATAACATGTAATTAAGGAGTTATAGTGAATTATGAAAATAATCCATTAGTGGACACCCGGTATATTTGTATGTTCTTTTCTTTAACTATTAAAAAATGCATGATTTTTAAAAATACTGAATCGAAAATTCTTACGATTCTTTACGATTCCTGAAAAAATATGTTTTTGGCGAAGTAATCGACCTAAACATAAAAATGTCCGATTTTTTATATTTAACAACAAAATATAAAATTAATATATTTTAAATATTAACTTGCTTCTCCGATTGCATTTCCACGTGTTAATTATTTTAAAACATAAAGTATATTTCTTGGGTATAGCAAGAAAGTTCAAAAATTCCCTTGGTATTATTTTAATAATTAATTTAAAAATAGGTGAAAATTTTAGAAAAGTATTATCTGAAATGTTAACTGTTAACTAATTTTATTCAACGTATAGTATGTATATTAATTTATTTTCCAGTATTTGGCTTGTTTATCGACAAGCTCAAGTAATGATAAGTTAGCATTCGATGTGGGCTTACAAGAGCATAGCCAAGGAGAAGCTTGTTGGTGGACAGTACATCCAGCCAGCAAACAAAGGTAAGATCTTCTACATTGAAACTTTGGCAAAACCAATTCTTATTCCTGAAAATGCACACGCAACAAATAAGTTATACCATGTCTAATGCTATCACCTATCACATTTTAAAACTTTCAAAACTTCTTTAACAAATTTTTTATGTAGAAAAATAAGATATTTATCTCCTATTTTATATTTCACAATACTATGTAAAGAAAGACCAACAATATTTAAATCTACACCTCTGTTCCAGTTGATTTTCAGAAAAGATAAATTCAATTTCAGGAATCATCAATTGTATTTCAGAAAAACCACTTTAATTTTAGAAAGTATCAATTGTGTTTTAGAATCATCAATAATATTTCAGAAAGTATCATTTGAAAATCAGAATTCGTCAATGTAATTTCAGAAAGTATGATGTATTTCGAAAATAATCAATTGTATTTGAGAAAGAATCATTGTATTTCATTCAAAGTAAATTTTGCCGCATGCTCCATGATACCCAGGAACCATAAAAGGAGAAATCCGAAGTTGTCTTTTAACAATACTGTCTTAATCTTAGAACAGATTATTTCAATTGGGTTTAACATTAGTTAATAAGGACCTAAGCGCAATTGGTACTGGTGTAATGGTAAATTGCGAAAGCACATTTTTGATGAATTGTATGTGTCTGTTGTGGCTCACGTCCACAATCACCGCCAAAAACTTTTAGCCTCCTTAATTTTATACAATTCCAAATCCTTTCTGAAATTAAATTGATTTTTCTAAAATACGATTCTGCTTTCTGAAATACAATTGATTATTCTGAACTTCAACTGATGATTCATTTGAAAAAGGTACAATTGATAATTTCTGAAATTGAAATTATTTTTTCTGAAATACAATTACAAAAGGTGTAGTAGAATTTTTATTAAAATTTCCATTTAAGTTGTTTTCTGGTAAAATAGCATTTTTTGGAAAAAGTCATTATTATGGTACAAATAAAATATAGTTGGTGATTAAAAACTTCATGTAAGCTCGTTTTTGAAACAACAAACGAACAAACTTTATTAAGTTTTTACTTTTTTGAGCTCTATTTTAAAATTTTGCTTTTAGCACCAACTAATCTCACCGATATTTTTGTATTGTGGCAATTTTTAACTGAAGTAACAGTAACCTTATTATCTCCATATCTCCATATCATATTTTTAATTAAATACTTTTTACACTTTAACTTTTGGTACAAATAATTCTTTGGTACAGCCTGTATAAAATACTTTTTTATTTCTGTAGATCTGAAGGTGAAAAAGTTCGAGTCGGTGATGATCTCATCCTAGTCTCAGTCGCAACTGAAAGATACCTCGTAATATTTAAAGGTAGTTTTAATATCACATTTGTAACACAAATTCTTTACAGCATACTACGAAAGAAAATGAATTATCAATTGTAAATGCAAGTTTCCATGTGACGCATTGGTCAGTACAACCGTACGGTACGGGAATATCGAAAATGAAATATGTTGGATACGTTTTCGGTGGAGATGTACTTAGATTTTTCCATGGTGGTGACGAATGCCTTACCATACCTTCAACGTGGACATCAGATCCAGCACACAAGTAATTTTATTGAAATAAATAATGTTTTCTTTTACTTTTATCATTTATATTATAGCATTGTAATTTATGAAGGAGGAAGTGTAATGTCACAAGCAAGATCCCTTTGGAGATTAGAGTTGGCTCGTACAAAATGGACTGGTGGTTTTATTAACTGGTATCATCCCATGCGTTTTAGGCACATAACCACAGGAAGATATTTAGGCGTTAACGAAAATAATGACCTTTGCTTATTAGCTAGGTATGCTCTTCATATCCACACAAATCAAATATTTCTTTCTATAATAACGTAACTTTTAATTTTTAGAGAAGAAGCTACGACGGCATCCTCAGCTTTTTGCTTACGTCAAGAAAAAGACGATCAAAAAATCGTACTTGAGGATAAAGATTTGGAAATCATAGGATCACCTATCATCAAATATGGTGATTCTACAGTTATTGTGCAACATTCAGAAACGGGGCTTTGGTTATCTTATAAATCATACGAAACGAAGAAAAAAGGCGTCGGAAAAGTAGAAGAAAAACAAGCTGTACTACACGAAGAAGGAAAAATGGATGATGGTTTGGATTTCAGCAGAAGTCAAGAGGAGGAGTCAAGAACAGCTCGAGTTATAAGAAAATGCAGCTCACTTTTCACACCTTTTATAACGTAAGTATAAAACTATAACTACAAAGTAGATTTATTTAAATGTGCAATTCCAGCGGTCTAGAAACTTTACAAACGAATCGACGGCATTCATTATTCTTCGCAACTGTTAATTTAAACGAAATGGTAATGTGTCTTGAAGATTTGATTAATTATTTTGCTCAACCTGAAGATGATATAGGTAAACATTTATCAAAATTTATCAAAATTACTTTTCTCATTTCGTTTAATTTGTAGAACACGAAGAAAAGCAAAATAAATTGCGTGCCTTACGTAATCGTCAAGATTTGTTTCAAGAAGAAGGGATTCTTAATTTGATACTGGAGGCTATAGATAAAATTAACGTCATCACATCCCAAGGATTTCTTGCAGCTTTAGCTGGAGATCAAAATTGGGAATTGATTTCAGGATATTTGTATCAATTATTAGCAGCTATTATTAAGGGCAATCACACAAATTGCGCACAATTCGCCAATTCAAATCGGTTAAATTGGTTATTTTCACGATTGGGATCACAAGCTTCAAGTGAAGGCACTGGTATGCTTGATGTACTTCACTGCGTTTTAATTGATTCTCCGGAAGCTTTAAATATGATGAGAGTAAATATTAAAAAAAAAATGATTAATTATGTACATACTAACTGTTTTTAGGATGAACATATTAAAGTAATTATTTCACTTTTGGAGAAACATGGTAGGGATCCAAAAGTTTTGGATGTATTATGTTCACTTTGCGTTGGTAACGGTGTTGCTGTAAGAGGTTCACAAAATAATATTGCAGATTTTTTGTTACCCGGTCAAAATTTGTTACTTCAAACCCAACTTGTTGACCATGTGGCTAGTGTTCGCCCAAATATATTTTTGGGTCGAGTTGAAGGTAGTGCTATTTACCAGAAGTGGTATTTTGAAGTGACTGTAGATCATATCGAGAAGACAACTCACATGATGCCACATTTACGTATCGGATGGGCTAATTCTAAAGGGTAAAGTTCTTCAATTATGAGCTTTTAGAATAGTTGAGAACATTTTAATCAATTCATTTATTTATCAATGAAGGAATTCTTAATTGAATTATATTTATTGCAGTTACATTCCTTATCCTGGCGGTGGAGAAAAATGGGGTGGTAATGGTGTAGGTGACGATTTATACTCCTACGGTTTTGATGGTGCATCTTTATGGACAGGTGGTAGATCTACACGTGTAGTTGATGACAATACAGAACCCTTCATCAAAAAAAGTAAAAAACTGTATAAATTTCAACAAAAAATTCATGATCAAATTTTCAGATGATGTAATTGGTTGCGCTTTAGATTTAACAATTCCTATGATATCATTTAGTTTCAATGGTCTTCCAATTAAAGGGTCCTTTAGAAATTTCAATTTGGAAGGAATGTTTTTCCCTGTAATAAGCTGCTCATCGAAGCTAAGTTGTAGGTTCTTACTTGGAGGCGATCATGGGCGATTGAAATTTGTACCACCTGAAGAATTTTCACCACTAGTTGAGAGCTTACTGCCACAGCAAGTTTTAAGTTTAGACCCATGCTTCTATTTCGGAAATATGAATAAGGTCGTTCTTGCTGGACCGTTAGTCGTTGAGGATGATACGGCTTTTGTTCCAAATCCAGTTGATACATCAATGGTAAATTAGAAAAACCATGCACAATATATTACATTAATTCATTATCATATATTTCAGATTAGTTTAGCTAGTCACATTGACTCGATCAAGGATAAACTAGCGGAAAACATACATGAAATGTGGGCAATGAACAAAATCGAAGCTGGTTGGATGTGGGGAGATTATCGGGATGATCTTAATCATATTCATCCCTGTCTAACACCTTTTGATCGCTTGCCAGCAGCGGAGAAAAAATATGATTCTCAATTGGCAGTACAAACTCTAAAGTAAGTATTAAAAAATAACAGAAGTTCTCTTCTTTGTACTACAAAATTCTTAACTGCTTTTATTTTCAGGACAATCTTAGCTCTCGGATATTATATAACCTTAGATAAACCACCTTCTCGTATCAAGAGCATTCGGTTACCCAATGAGCCTTTCATGCAAGCAAATGGATATAAACCTGCTCCATTGGATCTCTCAGCAATAACCCTTAATTTAAAAATGGAAGAACTTGTAGATCAATTAGCTGAAAATACACATAATTTGTGGGCTAAGGAAAGGATTCAACAAGGATGGACTTACGGCTTGAACGAAGTAAGCGACCATCAACGATAACACTTTTTATTGTATTTTATAAATGAAAATATTTTTTATTTAAGGATCCTGATATGTTCAGAAGTCCTCACCTGGTACCCTACTCCAAAGTAGATGAAGCCATAAAGAAGGCGAATAGAGATACAGCTTCAGAAACTGTTCGTACTTTATTAGTTTATGGGTACATCATAGATCCTCCAGCAGGCGAGCAACAAGAAAGTAAATAATACTGTAAATAATCGATTTAAGATTTCTAAAATTAATTTTGTAGCCTTACTTGCTGAGGCGATAAGATTACGCCAGGCCGCCTTCAGAACATACCGTGCAGAAAAAACGTATGCTGTTAGTTCCGGAAAATGGTACTTCGAATTTGAGGTCTTGACCAATGGCCCCATGCGTGTAGGTTGGGCAAAAGCTGATTGCGCCCCTGGTTCTATGCTGGGCTACGACGAAAACACCTGGGCGTTTGATGGATACAACGTAAGTACAGTAATATTAGAAACATTTTTTTGAATTAAATTTATAAACTATTAAAGAAGAAAAAAATTCACGGTGGTCTTTCTTACTTGTTCGGCACTAAATATCAAGTCGGAGATGTGATTGGTTGCTTTTTAGATTTGTTCGATCACACCTTGAGTGAGTTATGAAAACATATTGTGTTAACTGCATTTATATGTAGCATGTTTTATCTTCTCTCTTAAACTTTAACGTGTTTTGCACAGGAAGAAAAGGTTTATTGCAATTCGGCTGAATCTTTCGGAAAACAATGGCAAGTTGGGGATGTGGTCGGAGTTTTTCTCGATCTAATTGATCACACTATCAGTAAGGGATTAACGGAGATTCCATTTTTTATAGCTATTTATGCTGCTTAAAATTATTTGGATTGGAGTTTAAGCGCTTTTTAACATTTATTATTAGAGCAAGAAATTATTGGTAATATTAGGTTTTTAGGTTGGATTTATGAAAATCTGTAAATATCAGTAAGGTACTTAAATTTTATCTACTTAAAATTATACGTGAAGGATTTTTTTGGTGTGGAAATATGAATATTTAAATATTATTTTAAATAAAATGAAAGTATCTTTTCTGATAAATCTGTAACAAAGAAAGATATTATTTTAATAGGGAAGCTTTACAAGTACATATGTACACGTCCAAATATAAAATACTGAATAAATGTTTACGGATTTTCATTTAAGAAATCAATTGGCATGATTTTAATGCTTAGCTTTATATTATTTTTTAGGCCCCTAATAAATTTTTTGTTTAAATTAGATTTTGGAACGTTTAATAAGTATATGTATAGACATAAACATACATTATTTTTCAAAGCAATATTTTATAATTCTACAGAATCAGCTGAGTAAAATTCAAATATGTATCTCCAAAACGTAGCTATGCAAGTAAAATATTTGAAATAATAAGAAAATAAGTATTATCAAATCATATTCTCAAATAATTTGAAAATTGCTTCTTATTTTTAAATTGGTTTATCCAATTATTCCATTTGGCGATTTGATACACATAAATTATGGTCTACAAACAACATATTCTTCAAATTTGTGCTTATAATTGAAGACACAAGTGGATTAAGGTGTAAAGAAAAATATTTTTTGGTGAAACTTTTTTTTAATTAAATTTGTAATTTTTGTTTTCTTATTCTGTTAGGTAGTGCAAAGTAGTTTTATCCCTTATATTTAAAACTTTAGTAAAAATTACTTACTCCAATAGAAGAAATCAGTGCATGGCATCACCTTTATCCAAAAGAAATTTTTTGCCATATGCAGCGTTTTTGAAATATAACAAGCACAGAATCAACACAGAATACAAATGTAGCATATTTTGTGATATTTTATCTAACAAAATCAATCAAGAAGCAAAAACCTATTTTGGTCTAAAAAATTGTGGATAAAAACACCTACATCTCTAGGTGTTTCATCTGGTCAAAAAATATTGTAAAATATTTATGTTTCATTTACCTTCAACTTACTTACCCCCCCATAAATTGTAATTAGTTAAATCTGGACTGAACCATCAAATCCTATGAGTACCAATCGACGTTCATTTCTCTTTGACAACTCTAAACAATCTAGAATATTTTAGTATTCAATTTATATTTTACTGAATATAGTTTCGTTAATTTCATCTTCTAATATCTTTACATTTATCTATTTTTTCTCCTTCCTGCTTCTCTTGAGTATGTTTAACTGTAGTTTTAATTTTTTATGTTTACTGAATCTTTGTAAACTTTTTAAATACTTATGTATTGAAAAGTTTGTTTTCCAAAAAGATTGAATTTTATCAAATTTTATTTCTAATAATAGTTACTTTAGTAGCACAAAAAAGATATTTATATAAAAAACTGTTTATTTTTCACTTGGCCATCTATCTATCCTCTATCCATCCCGAATTAAGATTAAGTAATTTTTTGTTGTGGTCAACGGGACACGTAATTTTTTTTGGATAAACGGCGAGAGTATGCCTTATGGCGAGAGTTCTCTTCATTTTTGGGAGTATTTCATGGTTCTTCTCCAAAACCACTATTAATGTTAAATAAACTTCCGACCAAAAAAAATTCCAAATTTTAGCTGAATTAACTTTAGTAAAAGTTTTCTTATTGAAAGTATATGATTTGTGGATTGGGTCGTTTAATTAATATAAATACACCTAACTTTAAAACCAACAAAATTTCGATGAAACCAATTAAAATTTAGTGTTGTAATCTAAATAGATCAATCCGAAAATGGATGAAAATTATGATAATGGAAATTTAACATGTATCCCATTTTGATAAAATTCCCTCTACCTTCCTCTAAATAGTATCTAGAACTTTTATGGAAAAAAATTCCAAATACACCTAAACATGAACCTTTTCTTTTATTCTTTTAATAGAAAGTGCCTATTGTTTTTTGAAATAACTTTTTTCTCTAAAATAGTGCAGCTTTCAACAATAAAATAAAATACGAAAATATTTAAACCTTTTTACGTGATTTTCGTGTCCTTAATTTGTATGTACTTTTTTAAACTAAATCCTGTAGAAATTTATGTTTATTTAAAGTGGCACAGTTTGAAAATAAATAATTTTTACATAATAAATTCGAATTCATTGAAAAATTTATGTTTTATTTTTATGCAGTTAAGATATTTTTTTTTTATAAAAATGAGTATAACGAAAATTTATATTTTTTCATATAAGACCGTTTGGTATTTTCAAAATATGTATTGTTTGCAATATTTTACAAATAGAAAGTTGGCATCGTTTTTCAAGATTTCTGTTTCGATAAATTGGATTATTTTACACAATTGTAAACCAAACAGGTTGGATAAAAATCCAAAATTTCTTTGTACCAAAACGGGAAGATATTCTCTAAAAAGTTATAGTTATAAAAGGCGAGTATCCTATATTCACTTTGAGAGTGTATTAGAATAAATTATTTAATTATATAAAAAAAAATAAAAATCAAAAATTTCTCATATACTGTACTGTACTGACAGCATGCCATATTGTAGATTTCGTAGTTTCATTTTTAGGAAAAATATGTTTTTACCAAGGACACACATTAAATTAATTACTGTGCCAAAATTTCAAGAGTTGTTTTAATTAATCTTTGGAACAAACAATTTGGCCAAGTTATCCATCATACAGAAACTTTATAGTAATAATTCGTGATTGCAATTTGCAAACTTTACAATATATTAAATTTAAAATCAATTATGGAACAATATACCGGGTGTAAATGAATCTGGCGCCACTCCTGTAATTTCTTTATTTATGAAAATAAAAATTTGAAATTTTACTAAGTTATATGGCATTCGGCCGTTTTTGAAAAATTAATTTTTAGCTAAAAAAAAATGGTACAGACATATTAATGTTTAATAATAAGTACAAAAAAAATAAGAAAGTTGATGTCATTTCCGGTTAAACCAGAATTGAAATTGATTTTTTTAGTTCAATAAATGCTTTTTCTTATGCCATATAATAACGCAAAATTTATAATTTTTATTTTCATAGATAATGAAATTACAGGGGTGGCCCTAGCTTCGTGTACACCCGGTATATTTATTTATGTCGCAAACTAATTAAACACTGATCTATGCCTTGCACTAATTAATGCTTTCTTTTTTTAAATAACTATAATAATTTATTAAGTTCTGCATGTATTAATAATTATTTTAATATGATATTTTAGAAATGATAACAAAAACTAAAAAACGTCCTTGGTTAATTTAAGTTTTGCCCACTAACTTTATCTTTTATGATCAGGTTTTTCTTTAAATGGTGAGCTTTTAATGGATGCATTGGGAGGTGAAACAACCTTCGCAGATGTCCAAGGAGATAATTTCGTCCCTGCATTCACCTTAGCTGTTGGTCAAAAAGCTCGTTTATGCTTTGGACAAGATGTTACTATGTTGAAGTACTTTACTACATGCGGTTTGCAGGAAGGATACGAACCATTCTGCGTGTAAGTTAACATCCATTATCTGGTATATTTTTACAGAGGTAGAAATAGTAACTAAAGATTTTTATTTACTATTAAAACTTTAAGAAAAGTAAAATTTAAAAAAAATATGTACATATATTTTATTTTTCAGTAATATGAATCGTGCAGTAACTTATTGGTACACTAAAGATCAACCAATTTTCGAAAATACTGATGATATGCCTGATACAAAAATTGACGTAACAAGAATTTTAGCTGGATCCGATAGCCCACCTTGTCTTAAAATTAGTCACAACACCTTTGAGACGATGGAAAAGGCAAACTGGGAGTTTTTAAGGCTAAGTTTACCAGTTATATGCCATTCAACGTTTATTACGTAATTATAATAACATAATTGCTTTAAAATAATATTAAATTGAACTATTTTTATTTCTTAGCGAAGAAGAGAAGATGCGAAGATGGCAAGAAATTAAATTGAGACAACATCGATTGAAAATTGAAGCCGAAAACCAACAAACACCAGCTCATATCGAACAAATTATGAAAAGTGGATTTTCAATGAGTGATATTAAAGGTAAACACCTAAAAGCTAATATTTTCTTAAGAATCCAAGTATGCGGCATTAAAAAAATCTGTTTCTTTTAATCACAAAAGTTTACTTTTAACTGATTTATTTTTAAGCCCATAATTGTCTAAATTTTCTAAGTCATTCTAATCACTTGGTACACAAAGTAATGTTTTTATTTTATTCTTTAGGATTACATAGAAATTATTCTGAAGATGCTGTTGAAGCTGATGAAATGATTAATAAGCAAGTTAAAAGTAAAAACAACCCACCAAGACCACCACGAAAAGGATCACTATCTAGGACTCCTCAACTCGAAGTAGAAGGTATTTTTTAATTATTTATTATCACGAAAGATATAATTAATATCAATAATTTTATTAGGTTTAAATTCTTCAAATTCGAAATTAATACATCGTTCAACTAGTGAACTTGATATGGATAAGATGGATGATAAGAAGAAACGTGGAAGGTCTCCATTTAGGTAATCCAAAGTGATGTTGTAGTAGTTTATAAAGTATTATGAATTTTTGAAAGTACAGACCATTCCTCCTGGCTGCAACTATATATCATAATTAGGAATAACAATTTTTATGTCTGTCCCTTTTTCCTCCTGAAGTTTTAATGTAATGACTTATCTAAAAATGACACGGTTTACCATTTAGGTTTTTCTCAAGAAAGCGTGAAGGCACCAGTGGAGAGCGCGGAAAGCCAACTTCAAAATCACCAGAAGTAGAAACAACGGGGATGGGAATGACTTTAGCTCCTCCAACTAATCATATGCTAACAAGGCAACCTACTGTAAAACAATCACAAGTAAATACATTTTTTACAAATTTGCAACAAATATATAATATGAGTATTTTAGAATGACCTATTACAACCATCACCAACTGGAGAACGTCAACAGAAGCAACTATCTATTCAAACTCCAACAGATATTGAATCTGTTGGAAATGAGATTTTTGATGCAGAATGTTTGAAATTAATTAATGAATATTTTTATGGTAAATTACACAAGTCATTGATAATACAAGAATTAATTTAATTTTAAATTGTAGGCGTTAGAGTTTTTCCTGGACAAGATCCTGCTCATGTTTACGTAGGCTGGGTTACTACTCAGTTTCACTTACACAGTAAGGACTTTAATCAAAGTCAAGTTCTAAAAGCATCCGTTGTTATTGTTGATAATTATGATAGAATATCAGAAAGGTAAGTACAGAAACACTTTACTACTAAAAGTTCTTAATAATATACAGTGTGTCCCTCAATTTTCTCAACAATATTATTTCATTTTTGGCTATAAAAAAGTTAATTCAGATTTGACTATAGAAACCATTATTATTGCAGCGTTGATAGACAATCATGTTACATGGTACGTGCTGATGAGCTTTATAATGAAGTAACCCAAGATGCATCAGGAAAAGGTGCATCTCAAGGTATGTTCATTGGATGCTTCGTTGATGCAGCAACTGGTATCATTTCCTTTACATGCGAAGGAAAAGGAACGAAACATAGGATTAAGGTAGAATTCTTAAAACAATTTATACAAATTATTCCAGATTTATAAATTTTTAGATGGAACCAGAAACAAAATTATTCCCAGCCATATTCGTTGAAGCTACAAGTAAAGAATGTTTACAAATTGAACTTGGCCGTACCGCTACTAGTTTACCATTATCCGCAGCCGTCCTACAAAATAGTTCCAAACACGTTATACCACAATTCCCTCCGAGACTTAAAGTACAATGTTTGAAACCCCACACATGGGCTAGAGTACCCAATCAATGTCTCCAAGTTCATGCGTTAAAACTATCAGACATAAGAGGCTGGTCTATGCTTTGCGAAGATGCTATTTCCATGCTTGCATTACATATTCCTGAAGAAGATCGCTGTATCGATATTTTGGAATTGATCGAGATGGACAAATTATTATCCTTCCACGCTCACACTCTAACCCTATATGCTGCCCTTTGCTACCAAAGCAATTATAGAGCAGCCCATGCATTATGTAGGCATGTTGACCAAAAACAACTTTTATACGCAATTAAGTCCGAATACATGAGTGGACCTCTTAGGTCTGGTTTTTACGACGTCCTTATTGCTATACATTTAGAGTCAACTGCTACAACTATGTAAGTATTTAAATACTAAGTAAAATGGAATTACACATTCCCAGAATCGTAAAATAAAGAAAACTATAAAAAATAGAAAGTATAGAATTAGAGTTCTGCTACTTTACAAATTTTGGTTACCAGAACTTTACAGACTAGGTATTGTAACTTTACATTAAATCCTTTCTTAATTTAGTCACTAAAGAGGAAAACATACTCAAAGTCGTTTTTGCTATTTTAGGGAGGTCTGCAAAAATGAATACGTCATACCAATTGGTACTCAACTAAAAGAATTATATGAAGAGCCTGAGATGGGCCATAGTTTAAGAAAATTACAGATGGAGTCAGTTCAGCCACAGATGAAAATGACTGATATAGCGTAAAATTAAAATTTAATTTTTTTTTTACTATTTCACTATTTAAGATACTTTTAGAGAAACCATTGATAAAATCCAGAATTTATATTCACCGTACTTCCCATTAGATGTTGTTCGTGATTATGTGATGTTGGCTATAGCAGAAGCCGTTGAAGTAAATCAAGTGCACAACAGGGATCCTATTGGAGGATCAAACGAAAATCTATTTAGGTAGTATTAAACAGAAAAACTAGAGGTTCAAGAAAGTTTCACACTTTCACAATTTTAATTTTAATAATAACTTGTCTTTTTTAACTATTTTAAATTGCCTAATGAAATTATAATTATTCTCAGGCCACTTTTGAAACTAACTGATCGTTTACTTTTGGTTGGAATGCTCCGAGATGAAGACGTTCAAAAGCTTCTAATCATGGCTCATCCTGAAACTTGGGATGGAAACTTTGATAAAGGTATTTTAATACTCCAAAATAACTCAACATCTCAACACTGAAATTTTAGAAGGAAAAGATGAGCATCGTAAAGGTCTTTTTCACATGAAAATGTCTGAAGGTGCAAAATTACAAATGTGCTACTTACTACATCACTTGAACGACATTCAATTACGCCATAGAGTTGAATCCATCATAGCATTCAGTCATGATTTTGTGGGCGAATTACAAGCGGATCAATTGAGGAGATATGTTGAAATTAAACAATCTGATCTTCCATCAGCTATTGCTGCAAAGAAAACAAGAGAGTTCCGTTGTCCTCCACGAGAACAAATGAAAATTATTTTAGGGTTTAAAAATTTAGAAGAGGAGGATAAAGAAAATTGTCCTCTAGGAGAAGATTTGTTCGAAAAAATGAATGACTTCCACGAAAAACTCATGCATCACGTTTCACTTAAAGCACTTGAAGCGCCTCCTGAAGAAGAGGTATTTTAAATTAAAATTATACACTTTACAATGTGATTTAATCTTGATGTTTTTGATATTAGCAAAGTGAGGAAGGTGAAAAGCTGGGACCATTTAAAAAGTTATACAACTTTATAAATGCAGTTAAAGAATTGGAGGTTGAACCAAAAGAAGTGCCTGAACCAGAAAAGAAAACACCCGAGGAAATTTTCCGAAAAGTCTTAATTGCAACTATTGTAAGTTGGGCTGAAGAATCTCAGATAGAATCACCAATACTTGTTCAAGAAATGTTTAGGTATAATAATAAGAATCACAACAATAACTTCAAAAATCTTATACATATATTTTTTCAGTTTATTGGTAAGACAATATGATGCAGTTGGTGAATTAATAAAAGCTTTGAGTAAGACTTACGTGATTAATTCAAAAACGAAAAAAGATGTCGCTGAAATGTGGGTGGGATTAAGTCAGATAAGAGCTCTTCTTCCAGTACAAATGTCCCAAGAGGAAGAAGAATTAATGAGAATGAGATTATGGTAACCAGAAAAAATAGTTATGTTTTCGATATTAAACTTATTATTTTAGGAAATTGGTGAATAATCACACTTTCTTCCAACATCCTGATTTAATTCGCGTACTTAGAACTCATGAAAATGTTATGGCGGTTATGATCAACACCTTAGGAAGACGTTCACAGGCCCAATCTGATGCAAGTGCTCAACCAACTGGTGAAGGCGAAGCAGTTGGTAAAGAAAAAGATACTTCACATGAAATGGTTGTTGCTTGCTGTCGATTTTTGTGCTACTTCTGTCGTACTGGACGCCAAAATCAAAAAGCAATGTTTGAGCATTTTAATTTCCTTTTGGATAATGCAAATATTTTGTTGGCTCGGCCAAGTCTTCGTGGTTCGACGCCTTTAGATGTTGCTTACTCTTCACTTATGGAGAATACTGAATTAGCACTTGCTTTAAGGTAGAGTAATCTAATTTTGAAAGTTTCTGGTATTAATTCAAATTTTATAATTTATCTGGCTTAATTTATATTTTTAGAGAACACTACTTGGAAAAAATCGCGGTTTATTTATCCCGTTGTGGTTTACAATCAAATTCTGAGTTGGTCGAGAAAGGCTATCCAGATCTTGGTTGGGATCCAGTTGAAGGCGAGCGTTACCTGGATTTCTTGCGTTTCTGTGTTTGGGTTAACGGTGAAAGTGTTGAAGAAAATGCCAATTTGGTGATAAGATTATTAATCCGACGCCCCGAATGTTTGGGTCCCGCATTGAGAGGAGAAGGCGATGGCCTTCTACGAGCAATAGTTGATGCCAATAAGGTATGGCTACTGAAATTTAAAGAGATGAATAAATTTTATGGTAACTTTTTAGATGTCTGAAAGAATTTCTGATAGAAGGAAGATGAATGAAGAAGCTGAAGGAACCGTAAATATAGCTCAATTCAATCATCCTCTACCTGAAAGTGATGACGATGAAGATTATATCGATACAGGAGCTGCAATCTTATGCTTTTATTGCACACTCGTTGATCTTTTAGGAAGATGTGCGCCAGATTCTGCTGTTATAGCTTTGGTAAGTGACAAAAATACAGCACAATCATTTACATTAACGTATAAATTTTAGGGTAAAAATGAATCATTAAGAGCTAGAGCTATTCTTCGCTCTCTAGTCCCGTTAGAAGATTTACAAGGTGTACTAAGCTTGCGATTCACGATCATGAACCCAGCTGCTGGTGAAGAAAGGCCTAAATCTGACATGCCTTCAGGATTATTACCAAGTCATAAACAATCAGTTGTACTATTCTTGGAAAGGGTATATGGTATTGAAACTCAAGAATTATTCTTCAAACTTCTCGAAGAGGCTTTCCTACCAGACTTGAGATGCGCTACAATTTTAGATAGAGTAAGAATTTTTACACATATTATAATAAGGTGTTGTATTGAAGATTACAAATTTGCTGAAATTCTATTACTACTGAAACTATCGGCAAATTAAATTATTCACTCAACAACCTCTAAATATTGTTTGTCTATAATTAAATTTTTTTTAGAATGATGGTAGTGAGTCTGAAATGGCTTTAAGTATGAATCGTTACATCGGCAACTCAATTCTTCCATTGCTAATTCAACACAGCAGATTTTATAGCGAGGCTGAAAATTATTCTTCCCTATTGGATGCTACTTTACATACGGTTTACCGACTTTCTAAAAATAGGATGTTAACCAAAGGGCAAAGAGAATGCGTTTCAGATTTCCTAGTTGCTTTAACCAGCCAATTACAACCGGCCATGTTATTGAAATTATTAAGGAAATTAACAATTGATGTTTCAAATTTATCTGAGTATACCACTGTGGCTTTAAGATTACTGACGTTGCATTACGATCGTTGTGCTAAATATTATGGATCTACAGGTGGGCAAGGGTTGTATGGTGCCTCCTCTGATGAAGAGAAGCGGCTAACCATGATGCTCTTCTCGAATATCTTTGATTCTTTAAGTAAAATGGATTATGATCCAGAATTATTCGGTAAAGCCCTGCCATGTCTAACAGCTATAGGTTGCGCACTACCACCAGATTATTCTTTATCTAAGAATTATGATGACGAGTGGTATGCCAATAAATCAGGTAAATACTGTAATACAAATCATTACTTAATTACTAACAAATTCGAAATTTAAGGTCCTGACGGTCCTTACAATCCACAACCCATTAATACACTTAGTGTAATTTTGAACAATGACCTTAATTCAATTGTGCAGAAGTTTTCTGAACACTACCACGACGCTTGGGCTTCCCGTAAACTAGAAAATGGTTGGCAATATGGGGAACAATGGTCCGATTCTAATAAAACTCACCCTAGACTCAAACCTTATAGTTTGCTTAATGATTACGTAAGTATACACCTAATAGTCTTAGAAACTTACGAAAATTTGGGCAGACTTTTTGAATAAAAATAAACTTGTTTCTAAAAAATTAAAAAAAAACGTTAGTTACAGCCCATATCGCTCATAAATACGTATTACAATAATCCAATTTTCAATGAAATTACTTTTAGGAAAAAGAAAGATACAAAGAACCAGTTCGTGAATCACTAAAAGCTTTATTGGCAATCGGTTGGTCTGTAGAGCATACTGAAGTTGACGTACCTTCAAATAATAGAAACTCAATTAGACGTTCATCAAGGGAAGCATCTTCTCCACTTAATTACAATCCACATCCTGTTGATATGACGAATTTAACTTTGTCTCGTGAAATGCAAAATATGGCTGAGAGATTAGCTGAAAATGCGCATGATATTTGGGCCAAGAAGAAGAAAGAAGAGTTGAATACATGTGGAGGAGGTATTCATCCTCAGCTGGTTCCTTATGATTTACTTACTGACAAGGAAAAGAAGAAAGACAGGGAAAGATCGCAAGAGTTTCTTAAATACTTACAGTATCAAGGATATAAATTACATCGGTGAGTTAAATTATCAATAAATCATAATCGTAAGCGTTTAATTAAAAATATTTTAGCCCGAATCGCGGAGGACAAGGCGATAATGAGTTGGGCGCTTCTGGCCCAGCAGTGGAATTAAGATTTGCTTATAGTTTATTAGAGAAATTGATCCAATACTTAGATAGAGCCACCATTAACATGAAACTACTTAAACCTTCCACTACCTTTAGCAGAAGATCGTCCTTTAAAAATTCTAGTCGTGATATCAAATTCTTCTCTAAAGTAGTATTACCTCTCATGGAAAAATATTTCTCCACTCATCGTAATTATTTCATAGCAGTTGCTACTGCGACTAATAATGTTGGAGCTGCAAGCTTAAAAGAGAAGGAAATGGTTGCAGCGTTGTTTTGTAAATTAGCTAATTTGCTTCGATCGCGTTTATCAGCTTTTGGGGCTGATGTTAGAATAACTGTGAGGTGCTTGCAAGTGTTAGTCAAAGGCGTCGATGCTAAATCTCTTGTAAAAAGTTGTCCCGAGTTTATTCGTACATCAATGTTAACGTTTTTCAATAATACAGCTGATGATTTAGGACAAACGATTCAAAATTTACAAGGTGGGCGTTATAGTCATCTTAGAGGAACCCACTTGAAAACATCAACCTCACTGTTTTACATCAATACAGTTGTTTTACCTGTGTTGACAGCAATGTTCGATCATTTAGCTAATTGCGAGTATTCAAGTGATTTATTGTTGGATGAAATTCAAGTTGCTTCTTATAAAATATTGGCGGCCTTATACATGTTAGGTACTGATACAACGTTAACACATGACCGTAAATACTTGAAGACGGAATTGGAGAGGAATAAATCTGCACTTGGTAATAGATATATTTTTGAATAATAGAGGTAATTAAAGAACATATATTTAAGGTTCGTGCCTTGGAGCGTTTGCATCATGTTTCCCTGTAGCCTACTTGGAACCTCATTTAAATAAACACAACCCTTACTCTTTATTGAATAGAATAGCTGATCATTCGCTTGAGGCGCAAGGTAGGTAAAATTAAAGTTTTTTAATTCTTTCTGATTAAATTCTTTTGAAGATATAATGTCAAAAATGGATAATTCTATGCCTACGTTAGAAACAATTTTGGCTGAAGTTGATCAGTTTGTAGAGAGTGATAAATCATACTCTGAAGGAATGCATGTTATAGATGTTATTATGCCAATGTTGTGTTCATATTTGCCGTTATGGTGGGGACAAGGACCTGATAATGTTAGTCCTACTGGAGGGTAAGTATCGGATAATCTAAGAAAAATTATTTAAAGTTACAAAAAAATACTAATTATCTGCGGAGCTTTTTGAAGACGTTCCTTCAAATCCAGCTATATTTACCAATACTCTATTCGATTTTAGCAATCATGTAACAATGGTAACAGCAGAACATATGAACCAATTACTTAAAAATGTATTAAAACTAATCAAAAAGAATATTGGCAACGAAAATGCACCATGGATGACTCGTATTGCAGCCTATACCCAACAAATCATCATTAACAGCAGCGAAGAACTTCTGAAAGATCCTTTCCTTCCTTTGGCTGAAAGAGTCAAGAAACGTACAGAAGCCATGTTCCACAAAGAAGAAAGCATGCGAGGTTTCATTAAAAGTTCTTCAGATGATACTTCACAGGTAATTGAAATATATCCAATAACTTTTTTGTTATGATAAATATCTTTAAAGATTGAAGCCCAAATTCAAGAAGATTGGCAGTTGTTGGTTCGAGATATTTACTCCTTCTATCCGTTACTTATTAAGTATGTTGATTTGCAACGTAACCATTGGATGAAAAATAATATCGAAGAAGCTGAAGAACTCTATAATTACATCGCGGATATTTTCAATATTTGGTCGAAATCTCAATACTTCCTACGTGAAGAACAGAACTTTATTTCAGCAAATGAAATTGATAACATGACTTTAATTATGCCCACCGCTGCAAGAAGACCAGTTGTTTCTGAAGGAGCACAAGCTGGTGGGGGCGGAGGAAAGGTACAAATAACAAAATAATAACAATTGAGTTGAATTGAAACGGCAAATATTTCAGAAAAAGAAAAAGCATCGTGACAAAAAACGTGATAAGGATAAAGAAATTCAAGCCTCGCTCATGGTTGCTTGTTTGAAACGTCTGTTACCTGTTGGTTTGAATTTGTTCGCTGGAAGAGAGCAAGAGTTGGTTCAACATTGTAAAGATAGATTCTTGAAGGTTTGTCTTACTTATTTCTAAAAGTATATCCAGCTCTAAACGCTTACTAGAAGTATCATATGACAACAAAAGAAATGTCGAAATTTACGGTTTAGGTAGAATCTATCCATTAATTTGACTTAAGTAAGCTTCGATGTACATGCTATATCTTTAAGATATCAATATCAAATATCTTAGGTAATCTTAGGATTACCTAATCTTAGGGCTTTGCAATAATAGTAATCTTTTACTACTTTAATCAAATGTTTATTTTGCAGAAAATAGCTGAATGTGATATCGCAGATTTCGCAAAAACTCAACTGACTTTACCAGATAAAATAGATCCAGCTGATGAAATGTCTTGGCAGCATTACCTTTACAGCCAGTTGGGAAGTAAGAAATGCGTAACGGTAAATACAACAGATTCCAATGGTAAAAACCAACTCCAGGAAACCGTTGAGAGAATTGTGGCTATGGCTAAGGTTCTCTTCGGTCTACACATGGTACGTTAATATTTATTTATCAATAAATTAAATTACACCCGAGAAACAAACGTAATATTATTTTTACTCGCATCAAAATCATTCCGTTTTTTTTATTATTAATTTGGTACGTAGATCGATCATCCTCAACAGCAGCAGAAAGGTGTTTATAGGAGCGTTGTTTCAACTCAACGTAAACGCGCTGTACTATCATGTTTCCGTCAAGCTTCTTTACACAGTTTGACCAGGTTCGTTAACGAGTAAATCCGTTTGCATGTCTTCGCGTGTTAACCATTAACCATAACGTGGTGAACCTTCGATTAACATAAGCACATCAAAACCCTTAATGAAAAAGCATGTTTGTGTTCTTAATTTGTCATGCACAAATTAAACAACAATTAAACACTAAATAATCAATAATCCACCATAAAATTGTTAACTAATTTTATATACTTTATTAACGCTTACTAACAGGCAACAAGGCCTAAAACTAGAAGACATGGTTGGAATAGTGTCCTGAATGCCGCCAGAAAGCGTGCAGCTTTAGCTTGCCTACGTAGCAAATCTTTGTATAAAATAAGCAGGTCTGGTTTTATCACGAAAAACCTTAAACCTATCACCCACTTAACGCTTTTAAAAATTGTAGACATCGTGCGATTAACCTCTTCGCCCGTACTTACTACGAGTTATGGTTGCAAGATGAAAATGTTGGTCAGGAGGTGCTGATTGAAGATCTCACGCAGAGTTTTGAAGATGCAGAATTAAAGAAGAGCGAGGAGGAAGAAGAGGAAGGTAAACCTGATCCTCTTACCCAATTAGTGACGACTTTCTGCAGAGGTGCTATGACTGAACGTTCTGGAGCCTTACAGGAAGATCCGCTTTATATGAGTTATGCAGAGATTATTGCAAAATCCTGCGGTGAGGAGGAAGAGGAAGGAGAAGGGGAGGAAGAAGGTGGTGAAGGTGAAGAAGGAGGCGCTTCAATTCATGTATGTTAAGTTATTACTTTGTATATTAGATGTAATAAATTACTAACAATTTTAATATTGATTGCTAACATAGAGAACGTCCATGGAAAAATTAATGGTGAGATATTTTATGTAATAGTACCAATGTTGGAAAAATGTTATTTCTTTAACTAAAAATCATCCATGCCTAAAACAAGTTACTTAATTTACAATTTATTATTTTAATATTTAGGAACAAGAAATGGAAAAACAAAAACTACTATTCCATCAAGCTAGATTGGCAAATCGTGGAGTTGCTGAGATGGTACTTCTTCAAATGTCTGCTTGCAAAGGTGTGCCATCAGAAATGGTAATGAAGACTCTACAGTTAGGAATATCCATACTTAGAGGAGGCAATGTTGATATACAAATGGGAATGCTTAATCACCTTAAGGAAAAAAAAGATGTAGGATTTTTCACTAGTATCGCGGGACTGATGAACAGCTGTAGCGTATTAGATTTGGACGCTTTTGAAAGAAACACAAAAGCAGAAGGTCTTGGAGTTGGATCAGAAGGTACTTAAGTTTATCACTGGAAATCTGCCGCGATTTTTGCCTACTTCTGAAAATATTTACTAAAAATGATTTTTTTTATTTTAGGTGCTGCTGGAGAGAAAAATATGCACGATGCTGAATTCACTTGTGCACTCTTCAGATTTATTCAACTTACCTGTGAAGGTCACAATTTAGGTAACTTCCCAATCTCCCAAAACATTGCTAATTGTAGTTACTAAAATATTTTTCAGAATGGCAAAATTATTTGCGTACTCAGGCTGGAAATACGACCACTGTTAACGTGGTTATTTGTACTGTTGATTACTTATTACGTCTTCAAGAATCAATCATGGATTTCTATTGGCATTATTCGAGCAAACAATTAATAGACCCTGCAGGAAAAGCCAATTTTTTCAAAGCAATAGGTGTGGCTAGTCAAGTCTTTAACACCCTCACTGAAGTCATACAAGGTCCTTGTACTTTGAATCAACAAGCTTTAGCACATTCAAGGTAACGTAAAAAAATTTAACATAGAGTCCTGGGACTGTACTATAACTTTTGAACGAAAGAGGAGATCAATTTTGAAAATAAGGATCATTTATATTCTAAGCTGAACCCTTAGATATGTTCCGGTTGCGCATGGTTTGGTTTTGGGGCTCAAAAATAAAAAATCTAACATACCAACTTAATGTTCTGGAAATGGAAATTTCTACTTTTATTACATTTATATTGATTAAACGGATTTAAAAAAAAATGAGATTATTTTTCCACAAAAAATACCTTTAAAGGATAGGAAAGTCTATAACGAATTTCCTCTTCATTCGTTCAAAGTTTTTTAACTTTTAGGATCTATTCTTTATATTATCTCTTCATACCAATTTATACCAAAAATATATATCTAATTTATGTAGGTTGTGGGATGCTGTTGGAGGTTTCCTCTTCTTATTCTCACACATGCAAGATAAACTATCAAAACACTCAAGTCAAGTAGACTTACTAAAAGAATTATTAAATTTGCAAAAAGACATGATTACCATGATGTTATCTATGCTTGAGGGTAATGTAGTCAATGGCACCATTGGTAAACAAATGGTAGACACCCTTGTTGAAAGCGCTTCAAATGTAGAACTAATTCTGAAATACTTCGACATGTTCCTTAAACTGAAAGATTTAACATCATCAGCCAGTTTCCAAGAAATTGATCCCAATAATGAAGGTTGGGTCTTTCCTAAAGATTTCAAAGAAAAAATGGAACAACAGAAGAGTTATGAACCGTAAGTACAATTTTTTCATCCAAAACATTTGAATAAAAAGATTAACGGTTATTTATTTTTAGTGAAGAAATTGAGTTCTTACTAGCTTGTTGCGAACAAAACCACGATGGTAAAATAGATTACGTTGGATTTATTGACAGATTCCACGAGCCTTCCAAAGAAATCGGTTTTAACTTAGCAGTTCTTTTAACGAATCTATCAGAACATATGCCCAATGAACCGAGATTAGCGAGATTTTTGGAAACTGCCGGTTCCGTTCTCAACTATTTCGAACCATTCTTGGGTCGTATTGAAATTATGGGTGGTAGTAAACGTATAGAACGGGTTTATTTCGAAATTAAGGAATCCAATATAGAACAATGGGAAAAACCACAAATTAAAGAATCGAAACGTGCGTTCTTCTACAGCATAGTTACAGAAGGTGGTGATAAGGAAAAATTGGAGGCGTTTATTAATTTCTGTGAGGATGCTATTTTTGAAATGCAGCATGCAAGTGGTTTAATGGCTGTGGAAGATGCAGGTGGTCCAGGAACTAACCGTCCGGCTAGTTATAGTTATATGCACGATGAAGATGAAGAAAGGTAATTTTTTAATTTGATATTTCTTGTAGTAACTTATTTTGTAACAGGGGTGGAAAAGATCCAATTCGTAGAAGTTACCAAGCAGTTAAAGATGGAATTTCTTATGGTTTATCATGTTTGTCACCAACGCACATTAAGCATAAAATCGCTGAGATGCAAACAATGACAATTTATGAGTTAATAGTAGCTTTCTTCAAGAATATCTTCTACGTATTTTATTATTCTGGATATGGAGTCTCATCGATTCTTGGGTAAGTTTTAACAAAAACTCAACACCAGTTATCAAAAATTAAATGAATTAACTTTACTAACAGCTTGCTTTATCTAATATTTGGTCAAAAAATCATATGGTAAGTACTTTCAAATAAAATCATGAAAATTTTCATTTTTTATCAAAATTTTGTTTTCTTAAATTCCTTTGTTTTGTTTTTGTTATGGACACGATATTTTTCATCCGCTGATGCTTACGCTTTTGGTGATAACTTGTTTTTGCTAAAATTTTTTTAATTTCATTGTTTTGGTATACTATTAGGTCTTTTTTGACTCTGTATACAATTTTAAAAGAGCAAAAACGAGCACTTCAAGAAAATTTCGCGCTTTTGACTGTTTTAGAAATTAAGAAAAAACAAAAAATGATAACATATTTCCTAGTACTGCTTTATAGAAAATGCTTAAAATAAAAACTTAACACTCCCTTTTTTGTTTCGTGTATTTTTACATAAATTACATTTTTATAAGTTGAATTTGTATCAATCCAAAATGTATGTGTAAGAATGCGACGTTTAGCATTAAAAATACAATTTCCAGAAATATCATACTTTTCAACTTTTTACAAATTCATTAAATTCGTCAATTTTCATCGATTTTTTGAAAAAATTATTATTTTAACTTGGCTTGAATTAAAAATGTACAAGTGCGTTTGTTTTATTATAAAGACGATAGTTAGCATAAAAATATTATTTTTCAGAACTTGCTTCAAACTAAAACTTTATATGTGTTGACATTCGAATTTTTGCCACTTCATTAAAAATTGCCTATTTACGAATATTACTGGATAAAAATGTTTTTGCTAAAGGTGTTTTAAATTATTCCATTAATCCCCAAAAATTCATCCATTTGTTTCAAATAATTTTTGTTTTAAGTTATTTCGGGCGCATCCTTCTTAACTTAATGAGAGGTCCCCAACAAGAAGTACCACAAGAAGTTGCCAAAGAAGAAGAAAAAACAACATTACGAATGCTACCCGCACTACCAGCAGCAGATGAAACTCCTGGTCAAATGCAGGCCTTTGGTTTAGACATCACCAAAGAAGAAGGCGGGCAGTGAGTAATTATTTAGTAATAGTATCAAAAAAAATTCAATACGCAATTTTTAGACTAAAAATGGCTCCACATGAATCTCCAAACAGTTCGCAGCAATCTTCCATTGAAGGAGAAGGTGAAACCACTTCCGAGGAGGGTGTTGAAGGGCATCCAGAAGGGGAAGGTGTGGCTGAAGCACCAATTTCACTACAAGATTTATTGGGTGGTGAGGCTGCTAAAAGAGCAGCTCAGGAAAAAATTGAAGCTCAAGCTGCGCAACAAGCGGCGATGGCTGCTATTGAATCGGAAAGTAAACTCCAATCTGCAATTCCAGAGCCTTCAGCAGCTAGCCAGATTAATTTTGGAGCTTATTCGCAAAAGGCAGTTTCTTTTTTGGCCAGAAATTTCTACAATTTGAAATACGTTGCTTTGGTTTTAGCGTTTTGTATTAATTTTATGTTATTATTTTATAAAGTAAGTTTTATATACTTAATTAATAATAATAATAATCACATATATTAATTAAATTTTAAGGTTTCAACTCTTGGTGAATCTGATGGTAGCGGTAGTGGAAGTGGAAGTGGTGAAGGTTTGAATGATAATATTGAAGGATCTGCTGAAGGTAGCGGAGGTGGGTCCGGTGATGGTGGTTCGGAAGAAGAGGAAGATCCGCTAGAGCTGGTTCATGTTAATGAAGATTACTTTTATATGGCGCATGTTATGAGATTGGCAGCTATGTTACATTCGATAGCATCACTGGCAATGCTAATTGCTTATTATCACCTTAAAGTACCTTTAGCTATCTTTAAACGGGAAAAGGAAATTGCTAGGCGGCTTGAGTTTGATGGTTTATACATCGCTGAACAACCAGAAGATGACGATTTAAAATCGCATTGGGATAAACTTGTGATATCTGCTAAGTAAGTTACTACACTTCATTAATTATAAATAAAAATTTATAAATATAATTTAGATCATTTCCTGTGAACTACTGGGATAAATTCGTTAAAAAGAAAGTTAGGCAGAAGTACAGTGAAACGTACGACTTTGATTCTATCAGTAATTTATTGGGAATGGAAAAAACTGCTTTCTCACAGGAGGTTGATGAAGGACCCAAAGGCATAATTAGTTTCATCTTGAAAATTGATTGGAGGTATCAAATTTGGAAGGCCGGTGTTACAATAACCGACAACTCGTTTTTGTATTCCCTATGGTACTTTGTGTTCTCCATTTTGGGCAACTTTAATAACTTTTTCTTCGCTGCACATTTACTGGATGTAGCTGTGGGTTTCAAAACTTTACGAACCATTTTACAATCAGTCACGCATAATGGAAAACAACTTGTTCTTACTGTCATGTTACTGACTATTATTGTGTACATTTATACGGTCATCGCTTTCAACTTCTTTAGGAAATTTTACGTTCAAGAAGAAGAGGAAGAAGTTGATAAGAAGTGTCATGATATGTTAACAGTAATTATAGAAGTTTATTTAAGAGGATAGTCCGCCAAATGTTTGAAATGCGTACTCCTCGCTAGTAAAAATTGATTTTTTGGTGTTTGTAGTAAAAAATTTAACAAAAACGCTCTTGTTTTGCCTTGAAATTGAATTTATTTATCATATAGAATTTTTTTTTGATGTATATAGTCTGTTATAAGGGAGTAATTTTGAAAAAATGATAAAAACGCATTTTTTAAAAAATTACGCACCTATAATTTATTAAACTTAAACAACAAAAATACTATATGAAAAATAAATTCAATTTGAAGGCAATACAAGAGCGTTTTTGTTAAATTTTTTATTACAAACACCAAAAAATCAATTTTTACTAGCGAGGAGTACGCATTTCAAACATTTGGCGGACTATCCTCTTAAGTGTATATTTTGATTACGTATTATGTTTTAGTGTTTCGTTTTCCATTTATACAAAGGTGTGAGAGCTGGTGGTGGTATAGGTGATGAAATTGAACCACCAGATGGTGATGATTACGAAGTTTACAGAATCATGTTCGATATTACTTTCTTCTTCTTCGTAATTGTTATTTTATTGGCTATTATTCAAGGTATTGCACTTTTAATTATTTCCGTTTTTATTTCTAAACCGTAAAATTTTAGGTTTGATCATTGACGCCTTTGGTGAACTTCGTGATCAACTTGAAAGCGTTAAAGAAGACATGGAATCAAATTGTTTCATTTGTGGTATAGGAAAAGATTACTTTGATAAAGTGCCGCATGGTTTTGATACTCACGTGCAACAAGAACACAACCTTGCAAATTACATGTAATTATTTTTTTAGTTTAAATATTTAAGGTAAACTATAATTTCGTTTTTAGGTTCTTCCTCATGCACTTAATTAATAAACCGGATACCGAGTATACTGGTCAAGAAACTTTTGTATGGAATATGTACCAACAAAGATGTTGGGACTTCTTCCCAGTAGGTGATTGTTTCCGTAAACAATATGAAGAAGAGCTGGGCGGAGGAGGTGGATAAATATTTTTAAAACTGTTAAATTTAAAGTGCAATTGTTACATAAATATCTTATTGTAAATACATATCTTTATTCTCTCAACGTGTTGTACATAAAATTAAAAATGATAAATTTTTGAAATTTACAAAAATTGTTACAAAGATTTTTGATCGAAATTTTTACAATTTAATGTTGGGAGGTAGGAAGGGAGCAGTACCCATCGTTTGTTTAGTCCTCACACAATCATTAAAATGTGCACAATTAATAAAGTTGAAAAAATAGTAATAATGAATAAAATAATTGAAATTTGTGGCTTCCAACTACAATTCGAGGCCAAATTAAGGTACAAAATTTATCAATCTTGTTTGCCTTATGAACTATTGTCAATTTTTAAATCCCTAATATGTATATTTATTATTAGTATAAATAAATTTACTTAAATTATTTAAATTTTATGATTAATTTCACCAAAACAAATATTTTATCAATTATTTTTTAAATTAAACACAATCAACATTTCTACATACAACCAATATAACACAAGTGACAAGTTCCAAGTTAAGGCATAGAAGTTAAGGTTAAGGTGATAAAAAGAATGCGTTGGATAGCATTAATTTACTGGCGTAACTACAATGAGGCAGAAGGGCAGCAGACTCCGGGTCCATCGAAGTTCGGGGGTTCTTTGAAGTTTGAAACAAGTTTTTAAATTCAATAATAATTTTTAATAAAAAAAAGTAAACTAAAGTTAGGTGCCGTATCACTAATAAAACGAACACCCTGTATATTAAAAACAGGTTTATATGGTAGCTTGTTTAAATTGAATAAACTTTTGTTTAAACTTTTTTTTTAATTTTCAGAATGGTTCAAAAAATATTTAGGTGATTCCATTTTTTGGCGGACCCTGTATATATCGTGTATTCAAGGTGGACCATTTAACTAGAGACAAATAAATAATTGAAAAACTAAAAGGTTTTGACAAAAAACTTTCAAATAAAAGTTGTTTCGTGCTAGTTATTTCTTTAATTAAGGGTCATCTTTGTGTTAATTTCAATGTAAACCAAGTTTTTTTTTAAATGCAAACCAATAATTTTTTAGCAATTTTAAAATTTACTCAAAAAAAGAAATAACTTTTACATAAATCATTTTTTTTATTTGACACATTTTAAATTTCAAAAAAATTTTCTAAAAAAAATTAGTAATATGTTCTTTATTTTCCCCCATTTAAACCTAACAATTTTTATTTGATACATTTTTTTAAACCATTTTTTTTAGTTTAGTTTGTTAGATATTTATTTGTCTTAAGTTAAATGATTCAGCCTGTATACAGATACAGGGTGATTTTTAAGTTAATGCTTTTTTTGACAGTATGTATAAATAACTCATTAAAATGTTGTTTTTTTAACAAAATGTGACTGATTTGCTCAGATTTGCTCAAGCAAATCAGCCAACGAGGGCCGCATGCCAATTTTTTTATGGGAGTTTTATGACATAAACTTTAATTCTTTCCATTCGCATGCATTATAAAAACGCGCAAAATCATATTTTTTTTATTACAAGATCACATGACCATTTGAGCCCTTTGGGACCGTGCGAATCGCATGCCTATAATTTTCAAGACTTAAATTTATTTTAACTATCTTTTGTTAAAAGGACATCCAATATTAAATCAGAGAAAAACACCAAATTTTTGTGAAAATGAAAATGCAATTTTCCATATGATTGGAAAGCGTGCAGGGGTTTAGTATCCGCTTTTTTTTGTTCTTATGGGGTAAATATTCTCTCCTCCAAAGGGCATGCTGTATGAAATCGGAGACCAAAAACTGTCGCGAGCTCCCGGTCTATAATTCTAAAGTGAAGGGAAATTATTGAGGCATAAAAATACAACAAAATGTTTTTAATAAATAATTATTATAATTAGATAAAATATAAAATACAAATTAATGAACAACAATATCATAAATAATAACTTAAAGATTATCACGTGTTATCTTTTAAAACATCTTTCAGTATTGAACTGGAATTACGATTCCTTCCAAAGTCTGCAAAAGTGGGTAATACAATTTCATTAAGGACAATTGGTGACTGTCGTTTATTTGTTGCCTCATTGTTTGGCGCAGTTTCTTGTTTTGCAGTGCTAGTTGCATCCAACAAATTTGGTAAGTTTTTAGGCTTTGATTCTTCTTCAAGAAACTTAACAAAAGCTTGAGCGAGAGACTCCTGATTTTTATTATCGCTCTCTGGAACTTTCGGATGAAGCAAAGCATTAAGCCATGAATTTTGTGTTTGTGCATTCATTTTAGCCTTTTCCATATCATTTTGATTGAAATCAAGAACAGAAGAAATAATTTTTAAAATTTGATTTTGGTCTTGATTGCAAGCATAATTATTTGAACTTAAAAAGCCAATAATAAGGTTTTTAATCAATAATTTATCGACTTTGGCATCAGTACGACTAATTAAATTTGAACACTGCTGTTCTGATTTCTTTAGTTTTTGTTGTAAGCTCTCAACTGAAAATATTGAAATTAAATGGTTAGTTCTGATCTTTTAAGGGACAATTATGATATTTTTAAAATAAATTACCGATAAGCGGGCGAAAAATTGTTGCAAAGAAGGTGAAAAATGTAAGTGTTACACAGGCACCGGCTGCTAATTACAAAGACCAGTACCTGATGTAATACTCACATCTTTTCCTTCAATCATGCATCACATCGAGGCATGCCTATAATCCTTCATGCGCTGTGAAAAAATATTTGCTGAAAAATAAAATTAATAAAAAACGCAATACAAAACGATAAGCTTTAAATAGCATTCTAAAAAAAACTAAAAAAAGTAAGGTGTTAATTTTGAGCTTTCAAATCCGATTACAGAGTTAATGTAGAAAAAACTTACTTTAGTATATTGAGGTTTTGGAGTATTTTGAGCTTATACGCTTTTTGAACATCTTACTCACAATCAATTCTCTTAAATTTCTTAGTAAATTTCTAAGTTAGCATTATTAAATTATAACTGTAATGCCTGTTTTCACCAACGATTTCCTAAAATTTAGGCGTTGCTTATAGCGCTAGTTGCGAGGTATTTTTAATCATTTAATAAAAAATACCTAGCAACTAGCGTTATAAGCAATGCATAAGTTTTAGGAATCGTTGGTGGAAACAGGCATAAGTGGTTTATGTTAAGTTATAAATTAAGTTTAAAATATCAAAAATAACAACTGTGATTTAAAAACAGTTTTGTAATATTATGTTAAATATTGACTTTTCTAAAAAAATCCAATATGTATTATTGTTTTGAAGCAAGTTTAGCAATTAATTATAGAATATGGTGCTACCCGATTTTTGGATTTGCTTATAGAGCAGGCAATAAATATAAAATATAAATAAAAAAATTAAAGTAAACAAAAAAATTAAAGTGCTTTGTGCGAGGTGCTAAAATATGAAAAAAAAACGGTGAAAACAATGCTGCATTTTTTATATCCCAATTAGTAACCTGAGGTGTAAAATACCTCACAGTTACCAAATGAGATTAAGAAAACACAACTAAGCGTGCTGGAAAAACATGCTGTTAAAAATATATAACAAATGCGACAAAAGTACACAACATAACAAAAAAAATTTAACTCTATATGGTTGGGGCGTTCGTCTGAATGATGTAATATCGGCCGATACTCTGAGATGAAAACAATTGACCCAGAATTACCAGCTGATATTGAACGTTCAGGCGCAATAATTCATTCATTTGTTATGATTTTATATTAAACAATTATCGGCAAACTGCACTAATCAAAAAATATAAAAATCAATAGTTTTAGTGAACTTTTGTTTTGTAAATTAGTGCAATTTATCCTTAAATAAATAAACTTACATTCTCTTACAAAAAATATTTACCTACCTTCAATTTTTAACAGATTTACTTGTTCTTTGTAAACATTAACTTGTTCACTTAATCGTGTTGCTGCTTTTAATGCTTCTTTACTCTCTTCCAGTTGTGATTTTAACTCATTAATCTCTTTTTGTAACCCTGCTTGTTTGTCTTTTTCCAATGTAATTTGGCGCCTTATTCTTTCAGTTTCATTGTGGATATCAACTTCCTTTTCTAAAAATTATTACTTCACATTAACTGGAATTTTTTTAATAATAATGAAATTATGACAACAAAGTATTTTTGGTGGAATTTAATTATCAATCTCGGGAAATTTGGTAAGTAAATAAAAATTTGATGAAGTAATTATAAAAATTTATACATACCTCTTTGAAATTGTTGCAAAACAATCTGTAAATTAACCAGTGCAGCATTTTTCTTTGCGATCTCATCTTCCAATTCGGAAACTTTTGTCCTCAACTCATCCCTTTGATTTGTAACAAGTTGCAATTGAGTTTGTAATGTCTCCACTTGCTGATTTGCTCTTATGTTTACTGACGTATAACGGTTACTTGAATTTTTTTCCCTTTCCTCCACTTGCTGCAATTTTAATTTCATGTCTTCATATTTTTCTTCAGTTTTCTGGATTTCTTCAGTGTAAGAATTCTCCATCTCCAATAAATGTTGCCTCAACTTCTCCAACTTTTTCTCTAAAATAATTTCCTTATCGCTAACAGATGAATTTTCGGCCATTAATTTTGTTACTTTTCCTTGCTCCTGAACTAGAATATCTGTTAATTTCTTACATTTTTCGTTTAAGAAGGCATTTTGCTCAGATAATGTTTCAATTTGTTGAATTTTCCTATCCAAATCTTCTTTATTAGGTAAAGTATCATGAAGATTTTGTAATTGCACTTGATAGCTTTGGGATTTTTCAAACTGCTCTGCCAGGGCTTGTTGTAATCGTTTAATTTCTTCATGATAATTAATATTTTCCTGGTGTTTTTCAAAAATAAGTTTTTTCATTTGCGATAACGAATCATCAAGAATAGATTTTTCATTCGTTAAATCCGTCATGACAGTTACAACACTTGCATTTTCAAGTTTTAAATTCTCCACCTGAGAGTTTATTGATTTATACAATTCATCTAATACATTCTTTTCCTTTTCTACGTTTTCAAGTAAAGCTTTATTATCATTTAGTTGCGACAATAAATCTTTCTCGTTCGTATTTAATTCTTCAATTTTATTTTTTAAATTAAGAACTAAACTTTCTGAATCATTACATGATATTAATATTTCATTAAGTTTTTTTATTTCCTCCTCTTTTTCTTCTAAACCCTCTAAAACTGATGTTAGTTCTTGCTTTAAATCCTCGATTTCTTTTTGTGATAATTCCATTTTTACGTTAGCGTCTTCATTTAAAATAATAAGGTTTTTATTTTCTTCCCTTAATTTTTCGATATCTTTTAAATGTGTTTCAATTTCTTCATTTAATGTTTCCATATTAATATTTTGTTCCGCATACTTATATTCAGTGTTCTCATAGTCAATCTTAATTTGATCAACCGCAGAATTTAAATCTTCCTTCTCATTATAGCATACATCATAAGTTAACTTCATATCAGCCAAATTTGTTTTGAGATGACTGTAGTCTTCCTTCAATTGTTTATAATCACTTTTTAAGTTTTCGTATTGTTGTTTGGTTTTATCCAATTCATTCCCAGTTTGACCAAGATGTTTTTTTAAATCATCCACATCTGTTACAATCTTTGAATTTTCAATTATAGTTTCCAACTCAAGAATTTGTTTGTTTGCTACGTCCACCTGTTGCTCCAATTCTAATAAAGAATCTTCATTATTTTCAGAAATTGGAAGTAAATTCGTATTTTCTTGTATTCTTTCAATTAAAGCATCATTATTTTTTGATAACTCCTCACATTCATTTTTAAAGTGTTTTAATTCTTGTTCCTTATTTGATAACTCTTTTAATAATTCTTCGTTTTCAATTTTGAACATATTTAATTCTTGTTGGTTTCTAGAAAGTTCATTGGATAATTCTTTATTTTCAGAATTAATTTCTTCCAATTCTTTCTTATTTGAAGATAATTCTTGTGACAACTGTGTATTTTCTATTCTGACACATTCGAAATTTATTTTCTTGTTGGTTAACTCTTCCAATAATTCTTCATATTTTGTGTTAACGACTTTTAATTCATCTGCTTTAGTTGATAATTCTGCAGATACTACTTGACATTTTGTTTTCAGTCTTTCAAATTCGTGGTTGTTGAAAGATAATTCTTTTAATTTATCACCAGAGTTTTGTTTAAACTGCTCCAACTCTTCTCTATTCGCTTGTAGTTTTTCTGATAACACTTTATATTCAGTTTTGAAACGACTTAATTCTTCCTGACTATTTAATAATTCTTTTGTTACCTCTTCATGTTCTCTTAATATCTTGTTTGTATCTTCATTTTTTTTATTGTTAAAGCTACTTAATTGGGCTTCCAAATCATCACATTTTATTTTATAATTTGAAATTAGTTTTAAAATATTTTGAATAAAATTAGAATCATCACCAATGTCGAAATTATTTATATTATCAAGATTTTCATGTAATGTTTTCATATATTGTTTCTGTAAATCACTTGGTAGATTGTGAATTTTATTTTCAAGTTCGCTTATCTTTGTATCCTTCTGCAAAATAATGGAGTTAAAATTTTCTGAATACTCTTCTTTTTTTAATTTTAAATTGGAATTTTCCCTTTCCAGAATTAATACTTCTTCCTCCAATTTTAATATTTTATCTTCTAATTCAACTTTATGCCGCGAAAGTAATTCTTGATTATTTAAACAAGCATTTTCTATATTTTCATTTTTGGTTAGGCAAATTTCTTCCATCGAAGGTTTATTTTGCAACTTTTCAAAAGAATCCAATTTCTTTTGGGTTTCTTCATTAATTTTAAGTAAAAACTCATTTTTCTTTTTAATTTCTTCGTGTTCCTGTTTTAATTTATTATTTTCTTTTTGTAAATTATTCTTGATTAATATCAGTTGCTCTGTTGCTTCTTTGTGTTCAAGATCCAGTTGCTCCAAACTGTTGAAGAGCTCCCTTTTTTCAGTTTCCAAGTCTGCATTTTTCTTCCGAAGTTCGGTAACCAGATTTTTGTCAACTAGGTTGGGTACAGGGGAATCCCAAGACCATCCATCATCGTTATCTTCATCAATTTCCACATTCTGAAATCAGTAACAATTTTAAGATCTGTTAAATGCAATTTAAAAATCTATCTACATACTATCCTTTCACTAAATACTAAATAAACAGCATACTTCCAAAATCGACCTTGTTAATCAAAAATTAATATTTGCAATTTTTCAATTAATTTTGTTATTATTGGAGTTACAAATAGTATATTACTTGGTTTCTTATCAGTTTTTAATAAAGCACTAAGCAATCAATTTTTAACCTATAACACTTTTTGCACCAGAAAATTAAATTTTTAAGAAGCTCTGGAATAAAAACGCATGGTTTTTCAAAGGCATTAGAATTGGTCAATTCCTTAATGTGCTACAGTCTGTAAACTAATTGATGTTTTTCAATGATTTGAATGAGCACCAGAGAGAAAAACAGTACTGGACTGCTCTTAAATTATATTTATATGATCATAATTTATAAAATTATTTTTTCATGCTTTTATGCGTTTCATAGAAGATGATATCTTGTTTCAAATAATTTAAATGTATTTATACTTAATTTGGAATTTAACATGGTTAAATCTTTTGTAATAAAGTTTTAAACAATAAAGTTACATGTACATACGTGACTAACTGATTAAAGGATTTTTGATTTTATAGTTTATAAAAATTATTGCTGATATGAGACGAACAATGAATAATCAAACATTTGCTATGATTACAACTTGCTGACTCAATTCCCCAACCTCAACAAACAAAACAAGAATAATAAAACTGTAAGGATGAAAATGCTAAAATAATTGGAGATAAGAAACTGGTTAAGATTTTATTTTTATAAACATGAATTACACACCATGGTCAACTGTTTTAGATAGTAAATTTCAAAAGGGAAGAATGCAAAATATGATATGGCTCTTTGGTAAAATATTTATCATCATAATACATGCAAAATTAATTCCTAAATTTATTTCTTAAAAATAGCATTTATAAATCTAAAATTTACAAAAATGCAATTTTAAATTTGTTTTATCAAAAAATATTATTTTCTTTCTGTTGACTTATTAATTCCAAACTTTTTTAAAAATTACCCAACCAATTGTATACATTTCTTAAAAATCTGTCGGCTAGATTTTTCCGAGAAAAAATTGGTAAAATTCTGCACAGTTCGAACAAAAACGCTGTTTATGCTTTTAATCAAGTTTTTTGTAAATAAAATAAATAATCTGTTCAAGCTTACGCTGTGGGAATCAAGGATTCCGCTGAATAATTTGTAGTTTACTTTTATGCTGACAGCAAGAAATGTAAAATATTTTTTGTCATCTTAAACTACCGTTTCAAAAATATTTCATCAATGATTGATTGAATTAAAATTGAAGGAAAAATATGAGTTATGGTGTATCATTGGATTCAGAAAATTATACATATAGACTCAAATTATTAAAAAAAAGTTAGACTATTCCATTTAAGATTTTAAACTTGACACTTATCTCAGTCACGTAATATAGAAAAATAAAAACAAGCTAACAGATTCAATTTTTGAACCTTACAACATTTATATTAAACTTTTTTGATCAAACGTATTTCAAAAAATTATTGTCAATATGTAGGACTTTTCGCGCAACCTAACCTTCAAGTCCAAAATATTTCAAAACAGTGTTTTTCTTTGTCTAAAAGCGAAGAAGTTTATAATAATGGGATAATGTTTTTGGAAGTGATCAATAAAAAAATATGTGTACTCTTACAAGTTAAAGAATGAAACAGGAGAGTTGCCTTTGATTTATGAAGTTAATTTTGGAAAAAATGGCTTTTAATTTAGTAAATTAAGAGCAATGATGAATAATTGTTTTGGAAATGTATTGTATGGTGTAGGTATTGTAGACATTTTAAAATTTTGTATAGCAGTATCTTTATGCCAGTTGTCTGCTTGGATTTCAAAACAAACCCAGTTTAAACATTATTAAACATTATGAATTTTATTATCTTGATCAGATGATGGTGGTGGGAACTCGAAACATTTCATTCGCATGTGAGCATATTGTTCTTAAAAGTGAAATAGTATACAAAAACGGGCAGGGTGGTTAAAGATTATTCTTGAATCAGCCGACACGATTAACCAGTGTATTGAATTTTACGCATATTTTTGATATAAGAGTATCTTTCTAGACGCCCGCGGTTTCTCCTAAGAGAAGTTAAAAAAGTCATCCCACTTATGTGAAGGTCCCTTGAAAATTATTAGCGAATTACTGATAATAAATGCAGACGGCTAAAGGGCGCGAGAGTTTTGGAAGAATAATCGTGATAATCGAACTTTACGGGGACCAGAATCTCTAGTTTCCTCTGAAATATTTTCAATTTATTTTCTGATTTATAAGCTAAATTAATTAGTATACTATTTAACAAATATTTATGTGTTGCAACTTTATGCAGAAATAATTAGAAGGGCCCAAAGTTGTGAAAAAAAATTCAGTTGTCAAAAGTTGGTAGAATGGCTTTGAAATCTTCTATAGAAAAAAAATTATTTAAAAATATTTTTTGCTTAATTGGCTAAAAGTAAGATGGATGTAAAAGATTTTACTGAATTTTGTGGACCCCTCTGTATACACTTAACTCAATTTCTCACTAAATGTGATAGAGTTCGTATACTAATTGATGGTTTGCAATGATCTGCACGAGCTCTAAAGGTTATTTCCGTTGAAAATGACCACGTCTGTGCTAATAGCTTCGGGGTCAGCTATAACTCAGAAACCACTTTAAAATTTTGTACCAATTTTGGTAGATTTTAAAACTATTCATGGTGAGAAAACTGTGGGAAAATAAATAAAAATATATTAATAGTAAGTGTATTTTAAAGGTCCTTAGACATTGAGTATTTCTACTTTACAGTAAAATAAGTAAAAATCCAATGAAAGCATGATTGGTAAGTCATAAAATGTGTATCGATTGGTATAGTTTGGCCACCCAATTAATGGATGTCATCTGGACTACCAGAAGACAAACGAACAGTATTGCTCACTCTCTTTTACATTTAAAAAACTCGTCAGCAAGGGAACTTTCTTGTGTACGGATATTAGACTAAGAAACACGATACATTCGCTTGAGGTGGAAGAAATTAACAATCGCAGAGACTATTACTAACGTAAGGCGTGGCTACAGCCGAAATTCTTAGTCGTAATACGGCCGTCACTTCATTTATATTACATTACCCGCTGGTCGTTGGAGAGTGTAGTGGGGGTCCCTGGTAAAGTTGCTCCCAGCTTGAAGTAGGACAAAGAAAACGCGATCGTGATTATTTTTGTCCTACTTCCAGCTGGGACCAACTGTACAACTCTCTGTCAGCAGTGGGAAAATTCAGGGTCGCTGACTTGATGCAGCGTCATGTTAGGTTGGAATAGGTATTTCTTCGGCGTATGTACTATACCATAAGCATGACGAACAAACATTTCTTTGACTAGTTATTTTGGCACTATGAAACGTTTTTACGTAAAAGTAAAAAAGTATCCCAATTTAAACGCATCAACAAAAAAACTCATAAAATAAATAATATATACAATAGTTTTCAATTATCATGCAAAAATGTGTATATCGTATTTGTTTAAATTGTGTGATTAATTTTTATATCGGTACATGGCGTGAGTATCATAAATCACTGTTAATTGGGTAATCGCCAAATCAAAACAATTTATTTTTTCTGGTACTACCTAGTAGAAAAAATTTAAAATAATAATTTATAATTTCGTTGAATGTTTTAAGTAGGTAATTGTTTTCTATATACATAATTAAAACAAAAAAGGGTGAAATTTTTACGAAGTATTCTTTGCTACTTTCCTCAAATGTTTGGTTTTTCACACAAAAGACAAAAATTGCAAATAATGGCAGCTACAAGACTTTTTAATATCCTAAAAATAAAATTTAAAAAAGCTTTGTATGAAAAAATTTTAAGAGCAAAACCGCCATCAGCTGGGATATAAAATCAACTGTTTAGAAGGCAAACTTCTCTTCTCTTAATTTCTTATTAGGGAGACCTATTTAATATAATTTACCCTTATACTTTCCATAAATTACTTAAAACCCCTACAAATAAAAACTAAAAAGCAACTTTCTTGAAGTGGTTAGCAAAAGGTAATTATCAAAAATACTGACGCCGCGCACTAATATAAAATTTAAATGCCCAATTTAAATAAATAATAACAATATATACATTTTTGGATGATAATTGATAATTTTTTAAATGCAAAGATCCCGGGTCACTCGATTTTCAAAGAGTAGATTTTATAACGAGTAAACAGGATGTTTCTAAAATGGTGGTCACGGCTTCGTGTGCTTATACTACAGTAAAAATAAGTCAAAAAGTCTATAAAAGTATTTGTCCAAAACTCATCTGTTATAATTTCTTTTTATTTTTATTTATTTTCTCTGGATCAGCTAAATGAAAATTAATAAAATTTTAGGGGTAAGTACTTATCATAGCTAGCCACCTTTCGCTATTATTTTTGTCTTAATTTTACAATCCAGTGGCTTAGAAACGGACCAAGGTACCCCCTTTTTTGAATTTATTTGGTACGCCACTGCAAGATTTTACAGTTTTATGTAAATTTTTAAAATCTTCATTTAATTTACCACAAAAAAGTACACCTATTAAATTTTGATAGGATTAGTGGTATTTCAGTAATCTTGCATTTTATAATCCAGTACCGTTGTCAACATCAAACGAATTTTCAAAATTTGAAACAATTTAACTTCAAATAAGAAATATTAGAATTAAAAACTCTTAGTATAACATTTTGTCGGTATTTTTAATAAAAAAACATGTCAGAAATATCAAATTTTAAATTTTACAAAATTGCTCAAAATGGCCCCCCTTATTAATTTTTTTATAAAATTTAAAATAGTGTTTCTGGTTTGTTCATTTATTTAAAACACCAACTAAAAGTCATATTAAGAGTTATCAATTGAAATTTTGTTTGTTTAATTTAAATTTGGTCAAAATTTTGAAAATTAGTTTGATTTTAGCAAGTTCACGGAACCATAAAATAGGAAATTTCAGAAATGCCACTAATGCTATCAAAATTTAACAAGTGTACTTTTTTATGGTAAATTAAATGAGATTTTAAAAATCCAAACAAAATCGTAAAATTTTGCATTGTACCAAACAAATTCAAAAAATGGGACACCTTGACCCGTTTCTACGGCACTGGATTATTAAATTAAGACAAAAGTAATGGCCAAAGGTGGCTATTCACGAGAAATAATCACCCCTAAAATTTTATTAATATTCATTCACCCGATCACGAGAAAATAAATAAAAAGTAAAACTAAAAAGAAATTTCAATACTCTGTATCTCTGTAACAGTTGAGTTTTGGACAAATTTTTATATGGACTTTTTGTCTTATTTTTATTTCTAGTATAAGCACATGAAGCCGTGACCACCATTTTAGAAACACCCTGTATAAATAAAAAAATAAATACAGAGGCACATCCAAATTGATTTGACCCTACATATGGAGTACCTCTACAGGGTCTCCCAAAAAGAAGCGCTCACAAGAAAATCTTAGAAAGTAGATGAAATTTTATCGACAAAAAATTCAATAGTCAAAGTCGGAAGAGCCCAGTTTTTTTTTTCTGGTCATTGAATTTTGTTCCTACAGAAAATCTCGTTGATTTGAAATTCTGTTATAGTTCATAAACTATTTGGTCAATTGAATTGAAAGAAATTGTTAAGTAAAGCTAATTAATGCCACTTTTGCTTGAAGTTATTAAATCATCACCAAAAAATTATTTTGATAGAAAAAAAAAATCTTTTTTCAAAAATTAAAGATAATTTACTTCTTTTCTTGATATTTTTGCTTACATCTTTGAAATAAACTCCATAAGGTACCCCTTTTTTACGTTCGTTAAACTTCAAAATAAACTCTATCAATCAAAAAAAGAATCAATGTCCTATGAATAAAAAATATCCTGGGCGAGTAGTAGATCATGTAAAAAGTTGGCCCATAAGGTAGTGGGTAGTGGTTAAAAAATGATATGAAAATAAGTTTAAAGCCATAATTATGATACAAAAACATTAGGGAATTAAATAATATTCAAAATGTTGTCCAATACTTGATCTTCAACCCCCTACGTCAAGTCACTTGTGCAGAGTATATTTCTTACCTCCTAGAGAAAAAGAGATAACACTTATTTTTTTAATTGATAGAGTTAAATATTAAGTTTTAGGGACGTTAACAAATGGTATCCTTATGTGGGTTATTTTAAAGATATGATCAAAAATTACAAAAAAAAATTGAATCTAGATTCCATTTTTATTTATTATCGCTCAATGTTTGAAATAAACCCAATATCGGTACATTTTTTACGTCTATAAAACTTTAGAGTAAACTCTATCAATTAAAAAAAACCGGTATTTTAACTGTTTTCCTGTAGGAGCAATGATGATAAGAAAATATGTATCATTGTTATTATTAGAGATAGAAAGTCGGTTAAATGGACAAAGTAGTAGAGATTTTTTCAAATATTAATAATTCATTTACAAAAAATTTGAATATCGCATCGTTCCAACGCTATCTTAAAAAAACAAGAAAATGCAATTTTCAAAATATGGCTACAACTTCGTTGTTTTCGGTGGTATCAAAATTTTTTTTTGACTTAATACAGACAATTTTTGTGTACAATGCAATAAAACAAATGAATATTTTTTTTCGCCAACGGATTGACCGCAAATGAACCAAACTTATTTTTTTCTTATAGCAGCCATATTGGAATTAGTGTATTTTTCTGAGTAATTTGATATATCATATGTAATATTTTAAGAAAAATAGAAATAAATCTCTTTTACTAACCAAAAATGGTCTTGAATAGATGTAAACTGTTAATACATATGTGTTAAGATTTATTTTACATTTAATATTTTAAATAGTTACATTTATGTTAATGACAATTTACATCTCTTAAAGTCCAATCTTAGTTTGTAAAATCAAATTATTTTATTTTTTTTAAATATGACATATGGTAAACCAATTACTCAGAAAAAAATACTGATTCTGAATATGTGTAGATCCAATATGGCTGCCATAAGAAAAAAATAAGTTTGGTTCATTTTCGGTCAATCCGTTGGCGAAAAAAATATTCATTTGTTTTACTGTATTGTACACAAAAAATTGTCTGAATTTTGTCAAACTTTTATGGTACCACAGCAAATAAAGAAGTTATAGCCATATTTTAAAAATCGCATTTTCTTGTTTTTTCAGGATAGCGTTGGAACGATGCGATATTCAAATTTTTTGTAAATGAATTATTAATATTCGAAAAAATCTCTACTACTTTGTCCATTTAACCGACTTTCTATCTCCAATAATAACAAAGATACCCATATAGTCCAACGTCAAATGGGACACCCTGTATATTGTTGTTATTATTTATTTCAATCAAGTATTTAGTTTTTAAATCGGTGCGCGGCGCGATTAACATAAATGACCCTTAATCTTTTGAAAGAAGATTTTTTTTATATCAAAATAAATTCTTGATGATGATTTAATAACTTCGAGTCAAGTGGCATTAATTAGCTTTACTTTACAATTTTTTTCATTTAAACTAATAGTAGTTTATGAACTATGATAGAATTTCAAATTAACGACATTTTCTGTGGGAACAAAATTTAATGACCCGTCAAAAAAACTGGGCTGTTTCGACCCTGACTATTGGGTTTTTGGTCAATAAAATCTCGTCTACTTTCCAAGATTTTCCTCTGAGCACTTCTTTGGGACACCCTGTGTAACCATTATAAAATCTACTTTAAAAAAAAACGATTAATCCAGCATATTTGCATTAAAAAAGAGCTGTTTGTAAAATGCTCCCCAAAAAAGTTCAAAAATTAATATCTCAAAAACTATTTGAATAATTTTATAAATTACAATTTTATTTAGGTATTTCTATTATTTAATATCACAAATATACTAATTTTCTAAAATTTAAAGTTTAAAATTAATATGTGATAGATCCATCTAAAATTAATTAATTAGTATTTATCAATGCCATTGATAATGTCAACATTGGTTGACGAAAACGTTTTGGCTCATTAAATATCTTTAAAAAGAGTGAGTTTTTTATTTTAATATTAAATACTAATTAAAGTTTAAAGTTAAGTTTAAAAAAATTTATTTGGTGCAAGAAATAAAAGCATTAGCTCAAAAATTACCGAAAAAGGAGCTGTCTCTTTTCTTTCTTCATTTATTATAGATGCGTCCTAAATTAGATTAAAGTAATAATTGAATTTGGCGACTTTACTTCATGAATGGATTTGTCCAAAATTTCACATTTTTTTATGTAAATTTACCTGGTGTAAATCAAACGTCAAAAGTTTCACCTTAAGGGGGGGAGTAAGGTTAATTCGATACAGAAAAAACGAATATTTTCGATAATTTTTTTTACGATACAGTTAATATATATTTGTTTCTATAATTACTACATAATAAAGTAACATTTGAAGAATATTTTCATTAATTTTTATGAAGAAATAAGCCATTGACAGCGAATCTCCGCGCCGATGTCTCAGTTTCATCGCGTTGCCCCTCATTACTCATTACTGGATAGTCGGAAATAAAAAAAACCAAAGTGATTTTATTAGTTGATAAGTTTCTGCAGGTAATGACGTCGAGCTTTTTACTTTTTTTTAATTTTAACGTATTTTAAAAGAGCAAAATGTTGACTTCTAAGTGCTGTAAAAAATTTAAAAATCAATAAAAGAAAAAAAACTCGACGTCATTACCTGCAGAAACTTATCAACTAATAAAGTCATTTTAGTTTTTTGATTTCCGATGATCCAGTAATGAGTTATAAGGGGCACCGCAATGAAACTTTCTTTTGAGACATCCACGGAGATTCACTGTCAATGGCACATTTCTTCATAAAAATTAATGAAAATTTCATAGAATATTCTTCAAATGTTACTTTATTATGTAGTAATTATAGAAAAAAATATATATTAACTGTCATAAAAAAAATTATCGAAAATACTTCTTTTTTGTATTTAATTAACCTTACTCCGCCCTTAAAAATAGCTTCCTGCTGCCCCTTAAACGCTTAAACTGTTGACTGCTCTTTTTTAATATTTTTTGTTAGCTATAAACATCCGAAACAAATCTTTTATGACGAATACATTTAGATTCAAGATTTGTAGTTTTTTACTTATAAAGTGAAACAACATAATTTTTTTATTAAACATCCGAAGTTAGCAGAAAAATTTGTAAAAATGTTTAAAAAAATCGGTTTCCCACAAATAATTAATCTCAATAACAGAATATTTTTTGGTAAAATAATATCCATGCTAGCTTGCACTTCAAGCGCCTTGAGTTTTTCAAAAAAAAATAAGTAAGAACATTTCCAGCCATTTTATTTAATTTTGATAATATTTTTTTTTCGTTGTTTTTACTAAAAATTGAATACCTAACCCAAGTCAATACTTTAGTAATTACAATAATTTCTTAGACTAAGGAACACTGAAACAACCAACTTGAACTAAGCAACAATTTTCATTTCCTTTTCCTTGAAATAAGCATTGGTTTCAAATTGAAAAAAAAACTTCCTTTTCTAATGAAAAAAATGGAAGTTTTAAAGAAAAAGAACCCAACAATACTTTTTGAAGTAAGATCCATTTTTTGTTTCAGGTCATTTGTTTAGTTTGAGAAATGATTACCGGCGAGATGTTAGCAATAAGTTTTCCAGCACTAAGTATTTTACATGTAATTCTCCATAAGAGGTTTTTTTCCAAATAACTTCCTTATCAATTAGCAAAAGAAATAAATACACCAAATTAAAGCACAATTAAATCCCTTCAGAGTGGTGGTACCCACTTTGCTTGTCCGTCCCGATTAAGTGTTTTATACCACCCCAATCAAACCTCTACCACGTATTTTTAAATATTAACCTACAAAGACAAATGATATGTCTATGGATAGCATTTTTCATGTAGATGACGATGATATTGGTCACTTTGCTTGTCTGGGCTAATTAATTGAGTAATTAAGAAAAAACACTATTTTTTGGAAATTTATGAAGTTTGAACGCTAATTTATTAACACAGTATTATTGCATAAAAAAGTTAAATAAAGCAGTAGATTAGAAATTTAATTGTGATTACGGTGGTATGTGACACTTTGCTTGTTCGTCTATAATTAATTAGCTATAAGCCAGCAATAACTTTTAGAACGCCAAATTCCAAACCAATATGCGGCGTTCTAAAAGTTATTGCTGGCTAATAGCGAATTAATTATGGACGGACAGGCAAAGTGTGACATACCATCGTAATTACAATTAAATTTCTGATCTTTTGGTGTAATTAACTTTTTTATGCAACAATACTGCGTTAATAAATTAGCGTTCAAACTTCATAAATTTCGAAAAAATAGTGTTTTTTGTTAATTAATCAATTAATTGGCCCGGACAAGCAAAGTGACCAATATCATCGCCATCTACATGAAAAATGCTATCCATAGACATATTATTTGTCTTTGTAGGTTAATATTTAAAAATTTGAAAATACGTGGTAGAGGTTTGATTGGGGTGCTATAAAACACTTAATCGGGACGGACAAGCAAAGTGGGTACCACCACTCTGTAGGGATTTAATTGTTCTTTAATTTGGTGTATTTATTTTTTTTGTGAATTGATAAGGAAGGAAGTTATTTAGAAAAAACCTCTTATGGAGAATTACATGGAAAATACTTATTGCTGGAAAACTTATTGCTAACATCTCGCTGGTAAATGATTTGCATTAGGCGATTTAATAGGCTTTAAACTAAATATAAGCACCGAAGACAAAATTTGGAGAAAAAAATAATTGCTGTAAGTTTAAGTCCTAATACCGGTGACTTTTACGAGTTACGCGACCTTTCCTTTTCGCGTGTCATTCTCTAAGGTAGCCATTTCCTGTGACCCCTATCACATATAAGCTATGTTTCCCATAATACTCGTTACTTTTCATGAATATTTAAAATTGAAAACAAAACAAACATAAATAAGAAGAAATGTCCACAAACCGTTTTCTAAAAAGCCATAAAAATAATTAAGCGACTTTATAACTACAAAAAAGAAACAAAAAGCGTAGATTTCATTATTATGTTTTTGTTAAATATGACTTTGAAGTTCACTTTTATAAACATAAATCATTTATCCTCTATTAATTAGCTAATAATAATTTACAGTTTAAATGAGCATTTTTGTAAATTATTATTTAATTTAATCTCGAGCTTCATTTCATTAAATATTTATTGTCGGTTTACTTTTCCCTGGGGCAAAAATTTCAATGTTTGCACTGTCGAACGTTGAAAACGACAAAGATAAGGCCTATTTACAATATTTACTTAAAAACGGTCGTAATGAAGGATAAAGGGTGTGAAAGAAAAAACTCGTCGGTTACAAATAAAAACCGGAATTGATAAAAGCAAAGAACGCCAACTGATAACGATTTTATCAGCAATTAGAATTTCTAAAACAAACTACACGTATTTATTATAAAGTGTACACCTTGAAAATTTATTAAAAATTAGAAACGAATATGATGTGTTGGTAAATATAATATATTTAGAAAATATGCATTGAAATAAATTAGTATAAATTTAATTAATTGAATTATGAGTACTCAAGGAAAGACATATTTTTGTTTAATTACAAATTTCGTATTAAAATTTATAAAAAAAAAAACTAGCGTGAAATAAACAAAATTCTAAAAATAGCGATTTTATAGTTGGAATAAAATTAAAAACATCATAAAAATTCTAAAAAATTATTTATGTTAAATAAATTTTTATAATACTAACCTTGAAATAATTATTAAATTTATTTTTGCAGTAATATGTTATAGTTATATAAAATTTAGATTAAGTTTTGTTGGTCAGTTCAGCAAAAACGTGCTTTTGCAACAAATCTCATTAAATTCATATTAAATTACTCACCGCGTACAGTTGTACGATAAGCATTTATTTAACGTAGGCGCATTTAAATTCAAAACAAGTAAAATTGAATAAATTTAAAATATTTTTAATAAGAGAAAAAATGGACTTGCAACTTACAATTTGGTGAACTTTGCGTGGGGCGGTGTGGGCACAAATGTTGGAGCAACGCGCGTGCAAAGCTCGCCTTGGCGCGTACCCATTTTTAAAGACATGCGCAACTTTGATAAGGGCGACGATAACGCGCCCGCATTTTATTGTTTAAACTCATTGTTAAAATAAATGCAATAAAAGTGTAAGCTGTTTTACATGCACAACACTCGAAATTACCCACTTATTTACAACTAAAAGCTGCTCCACTAAATAACAATAATTTACTTATTAAATTTCGAAAATTCAAATTAAACGTATTACAGCGATAAATATTAATGTAACTTAAGCTTACCTATTCTAGTTTAATTAAAAGAGTTGTTAAAGCTCGGATAATATTAAGTTGAACAACAATCGGCAATTAAAGACAATGGAAGAGTTGGCGACGTGCTTATATATTTACAGGTGGTAATCCGTTACCGCGCAGCGCAGTTTGCGATAAGATAACGAATGTGGCACCACAGGCGGAAACTAAAATTACAATTAATCCAAAACAAACAATTCTCTTCGTTTATTGAATTTCTCGTTACAAGCCGTACCCCAAAACAAATTCTTGTTCTATAAATATTTTTAATTATTCATGCATCAATTCAGTGCAAACATAACTTGTCCGTTTATTTATAAAACAAAATTGCCAATACATTTTTTACCTTTGGAATTTCAAAACAAGACTAATAATTTTTACATCGTTTCATATTATTATTTTTAATTCCTTACTTTTTCAATTTTATACCATGTTTTTAGGTACTAAAAAATACTATTATTTCGTGTTAAATCATCAAATTAGTACAGTAAAATTAGGTTTCAATAAGGAAAAAATTGCGGAGTTAATGAAACTCTGCTTATTTGTAGCTTAAATCATGTACATTTAGGATCTAAAGAGTCCCGAATTGTGGGGTACCTGCTTCTGGAGTTATGAGGGTTGAAAATGGTTTTTTCCAAATATCTCGGTTTCTATCAATCCTACGATAAAATTATTTATCATCAATCCTGTAGAGCATAAAATTTCCTACAACTTTTGTTCGAAACTTTTTTTTGTAGCGTGAACTAATTTTTAGTTAAAGTGGCGCGAATGTCCTATACATACTAAATATGAAAGAAAATACGGTTTCAAAACAGGGAAGGTATTTTTTTTCGAAGAGAGTTGAAATTTTGTACGGAGGAGAAAATTTTAAGAAAAAAGTTTAAATGTCCCTTTTCGATCGGACGGCCCCGAAAAAAGTTATTACGCCCCGAACGAAAAATCGAATTCATCCCCTCGGTGTCCGAAATTCACCCCGAATCGCATCAAATTTTAGTATATTATGGAGGACCCGATTCTGAAGACGGTGGCTTTGACTCGCCCGGACCTATCTATTAAGGGGGCGGAAATACGACCCTTTTGTATTTTTACCCCGAATTCGGACGTTTTCTGCGCGGAGCCACGAAAAGGGTAGCTTTTTTCGTCAGATTTTAAAAATTTCGGTTACATCGTGAAGAAAGATGCACATTCTAAGCGAGGCTCAAATTTCAAATTTTTCAAAACACTCTAACACTGAAAAAAAATTCCAAAATCCTTCGATTTTTCTTACTTTTTTTCCGTTTTTCGCCGGCGTCAACTTTAAAAAATCGCAGCCCCGTTCGGTCTTAAAGGGAAGCGACGAAATTTGGCTCCTTTTATTCTCACATCCTGGGGCTAGACCGTGGCCATTTTTAAGTCTCCAGGCGTAAGAGTGTGGCATCACGGCGCCGAGACGCGAAGTGTACAAATTTAGCGTTTTTTCGGGCGGCAAAAGAGCTCAAACTGTACCCCTTATATTTGAGGATTGGCAGGTGCAAAAAATAGCGGGTTTTTGATTTAAAAAGTAGATACCTGTTATTATAGCCATCTGAGTCCCTTTTTTGATATCTTCATTTTTTATATTGAATTGAGGCCTTTAAATTTGCATTTCGTTTTTTTTTTGCTTTTTCGACGCGGACTTTAAAACTTCGTAACTTCTGATAGGGGGTTGGTTATTAGGGAGCGATATTTTTTATTTTGTTTATTACATTAATATTTATAACCAAAAAAATCGACACCTCTAAATTTTCTCCCTTTGCTTCAGAAAAAAATCAAACGTAACATGTTCAAAAAATCGCACAAACGCGATCGGACAGTTGTACCACTGGCGCCCACAATTTTTAAAAAATTTCAAATTTTACTTCATTTCCCTTAAAAAGAATAACTTTTACAGCTAATAGGCTATTTTTTGTTTTTATACTCGAAAAGGTTGGGAAAATAAAGCAGAATTTTTGAGTTTAAGGGTGGACGGCTCCGGTTCGGGATTTTTTAACGGATTTTCATTTTTAAAAACTCTGCTGAATCTACACTTAAAATCAAAACCGCCCACGCATAGTGTTTTTTGAATTTCGAAAAAAATAATTTTTTTAAAGGCAAAATTTCGATGTGAAATTTTTCACTTTTCACAAAATAATTAATATCTTTCGTTTTAGACGTCAAAGAGCAGCCCCTTAAAAAAATCATGGGACGACACTGTTATACTCATATACGTACAAAATTGGAAATAACTATCTTATAACATTTGAACTTCTATTTATCTTAGTAATTAGATCAGTTTCACCCTATTTTCTTTCATCTGTAGTATGTATAGGACATTCGCGCCACTTTAACTAAAAATTAGTTCACATTACAAAAAAAAATTTCGAACAAAAGTTGTATGAAATTTCATGCTCTACAAGATTGATAATAAATAATTTTATCGTAGGATTGATAGAAACCGAGATTTTTGGAAAAAAACATTTTCATCCCATTTTCCATCCCCATAACTCCGGAAGCACGTACCCCACAACTCGGGACTCTTTAGATCCTAAATGTACATGATTTAAGCTATAATAAGGCGAGTTTCATTAACTCCGTAATTTTTTCCTTATTCAGGCTGTTTTTGTGCTAATTTTACTGTACTAAATAGGGAATTTGAAAATTTGATTTTAAAATTAGATCACTCATCGCACAAATTGAAAATTTTTAAAGCTCCTATTTTCTATTTCCCAGAGAGTCTCCATGTCTCCATATTAAGGTATAAATTCTTTGCTACGTTTTTATTGGAACTGGTAAAATATACGGGGTGAGTCGGTAACAATAAATAAATTCAATAAGTCAAGAACGGTACGATTTTCAGAAAAACAGAGGTGGAAGTCTCTAACAGCTAACGTGTATTTGTTTGTTTTGACGTCATTGGTTTCGTTCCTAACCGAGATTGACAAAAATGGTAGTCTGTAAGCTAAAATCTCGTTAGTAACGTGTTTTTGATAACGAATTTCAGTCGTTTGGGGGGAGGCAACCGTGTTTGAAGCGTCGTTAACGTAAATGAAAATAAATAATAATAAAAATTACTAAAAGAAAATTATAAACTTGTTGAAAGGCATATAAATGCCATGGGAAAATTATAAAAATTTATTTACAAAAAAATCCTGATGAAATTACGATGTAGTATTTAATCTAGGCATACAAATGAAGATTGCAGCTTAATCATATTGTAGATAGAATACAATTTTACCATGCAGCCAAGAAGCAGACCTATCTATTTTCATGTCTTCTTCTTAATTCTTTTTTTACGTAGCTCTAATTTCAAATGAAGGCATTGTGTGACGTGTAATCCAGAGGCATTGGAAGCATTCGAATTCTTTGGGCCATGTCATTGTATGAATAAGCTTGTGCGGGAAAATCCAGTTAATTTCCACACCTTGCCGAATTTACAGAGATGAGAAATGATCGATATTTAAGTTCTCAGCCCGTGTTCTAGAAGTGCAACGTTTGTCCTCTTCCATAACCGCTAGAAGGACCTAGATAGCAAAATCTGAAGATCGACCTCTTCCTGACTTGTCGTCTAAGTTGGTATCATCAGCTTTGAAGCGAAAAAACACTTTCGCATATCGTTCCTTCTCCGAAAAATCGTTGAAATTGAGAAATTACTTTCCACCCTTTCTGTGCTACAGCATAACTGAAGCATATAGATACATGGTTTTGGATGCGCATTTCAATTTTCTAACCATATTGAAGAATTATAGGTACTATGAAAAATGTCAATTTAAGCTACAAATTCCCTCCAACAAAACTTTATTGAATGTGAATAATTCTATGAAATAGGTATTATAAAGGCAAAACGTATTACTCGTGCATCTGATAATCTGTAAGCTTGTAAATTAACTGGCATAATGAAGAGCTGCAGCACTTCTATTTTAAAACTGGAACAAGACATTTACAAAGACTATATACTATATAGTTTATTGTTCTTATTAAAAATACCACTTTAAACTTTATTATTTTTTACGTCAATTAATTACAAGCCAAAATCAGTTTGTGTGTTTTATTCAAAATGCGATCAAAAACTGCTAAACCATAGACAAATTTCATAAAATAATGACGGAAACGTTGTAAGCCTAGTCGGTTGCAATTTCGTCCCGTTTCGTAAGTCGGTAGGAATTACAGACTACCAAAAACTCGTAACTAACGACTCAGCTAACGTGAAAATTTGACAACCGAGATCAACTCGTTAGGGTTACAGACTTCCACCTCAGGTCAAATTGATGTTTTTAATTGCGGACATTTTGAGCTACTTAAAATCTATGTGACGTGTGACGTCATCGCACAACGTGCCAGTGACGTCATCATATTTCGTTTAAATGGAAACCCCCAATTTTCAGTAAACAAATTGAAAGGCTATCTTAACCTAGATACCCATGCAAAATTCCATTGCCTTATCACCATCCGATCCGAAGATATGGTCAATCAAAAATTGCAAATTAAATTGAGTCAGGAAAATGCAATAAATTCCAGAAGTCAGAGACGGTTGGATTTAAAAAAAATGGCTAGATACGTCACATGTTACAAATTGCAGATATCACAGTATTTAAAATTTAAGTGACGTCATTGTGCAAAGGTCTCGTGACGTTATCATTTTTCTATTAATGGAAACCCTCAATTTTAAGTAAACTTTATTGTACTTTTTTAAATAAAAAACCACAAAATTAAGAAATTAATAATTTTCAGGTAAAAATAATACATACATTAATGTATTTACCAACAAATAAGATTTATTTAGAAAAACTAGTCAAAGTAAATGTTCAAAGTGTTCTCCAGTTTGTAGTTGGCAGTGCAGTAAAATGCATTTCGCACATTGGTCAATACAGCTTTTAAAATTAATCCACATTCAAGTGTTATTCTGTCTTTTAGCTGCTGCAAATTTTCCGGCATCGTCGTATAAACCTTACTTTTAAAATAACACCACCAAAACTAATCAAGTGGAGTGAGGCCAGGAGACCTCGATGGCCATTCCATGGCTCCCTTTTTCCTATCCATCTGCCTGGAAAAACTCGGTCCATAGTGTGGAGGTGCGCCATCTTGCTGAAACCAAATATTTTCGCTAGGTAGAGAATTGGGAAACATGACGGCAAGATTAGGAGTTAAGTGTTCCTCTTGCTGAAATTCTAAATAACTTTCTCCATTTAATTTATTTTCAAAAAATTTTAGACCTATAATGCGGTTACCAATAATTCCACACCAGACATTGACTTTTTTGTGGACATGGTGTGTGAGATTCTCTGATCCAGTGGGGATTATTATATGCCCACACAATATTTTCTGCCTTGATTTCATTTCTGTCAATTAGAATCATCATTCGGTCACAAAATTCAACTCTTCTGTCTGAATCGTCTTCAGTCAATTCCTGTAACATTTGAATTTTATACGGATGATATTTTTCTTCTTTTAGAATCCTAGCCGTTGAACTTTAGCTGATATAATTTTCTCGGGCTAATTGGCGTGTTGAAAATGAGGGTTGTCCTCCACACTTAACAAAACATTAAGTTTAACTTCATCAGTTAGTCTACTTTGACGTTTACTTTTTTTGTATCTAACCGTTAGATTCTAACGTGTCCATTTTCATGAAATTGAGCCTCAATCCTGCTTACAGTGTTTTGAGAAATGAGTGGTAAATCAGAAATCTTATACATCTCAATTTGAAATTGATTATTCTCAATTTGATATTGATTATTCTCAATTTGAAATTGATTATTCTCAATTTGAACTTGATTAGTCTCAATTTGAAGTTGAAAAGGTATAGATCCTATAATTTCTTACAGGATCCACAAATCATTACCATACTGACTTAAATTTCTATTTGATATAAAAAGGAAAAAAAACAATGGTTTGGGAAGACAAAACGTCGAAGTTTTTTTAGGAAATAGTTGGAAAAAATGTTTTATTTTAATTGTTTAAGAGATGTAGCACAAAAAGTTATTATGTAAAAAATGTGATCTACCACCCTAAAATGCATCCCCTGTAATTTTTTAGATTTTATAATGATATCTCATAACCACGGCAAATATGTTCCAATTTTGATCAAATGATCAAAGAAAATAATAAAGTTATGCTAAAAATGGAAATAATATAAAAACAAGTTTACATATGATCAATGAATAAGATCTACTTCAAATATTTCAAGTTCATACTTATTTACTCATTTTTCTTAGTGCACGCAAAACATATTTCTTGGTACTTATGCTAATCTTATCTTATATGTCTTGCATCCGTTAAATTTGAGAACTAGCGCTAGTGTTGGGGAAAACACGATGTGAAAGTTGATATTTTGAATTTTTACCATTCATGATGAGAAAGATGTTTTGGTCAAAACCCAGTAGCAATAGTATTTACCCATACCTTCCACAAAATAGTAACCAAACTTTTAAAATTCAAAACATTTTTTTATTTTTTTTAGTACACACAATTAAACATGGTGTAAAAGAAAAATTGAGAGTAATTTTCCATATACAGGGTGTTTCTGAACAAGTATCGAATAATCTAGAAATGGGTCTTTGGACCAATTTTAAGATAAAAAGTAAGAATAATTTATTGCGCTATAATGCTCCATTTCGGAAATGCAGGCCATTGAAGTTTACTCGTTTTTTTCAGACTCTTAATTAAACTTGTATTCTTCAAAACATTCCTAATTTTATCTAATTTTGCACAGAAATAAAATAATTTTATTTAATTTTGTAACCATTTAGAAATTTGAAGTGGTTTATTCTATACGATATACCATAACTTCTAAACGCAACAAGTTATCAAAAAGGTTAACAAAAGAGCAAAAAGTTAAAACAACGTGTAAAAAAGTGAATACCTAATTTTTTTCATTACTATGATGTTGTACCAAAAAGTTAAAAAGGGTTCAAAGGGTAAATTCACCCGAAAAACTTCACCCTAACTTTTTTTTTGAAAATTTGCTAATTCATCCCAAGGCGGTAGCCAATAGTAAGGTATGTGCAAAATTTGAGCCAATTATTATTAAAAATGTAGATTTTATGTTAAAAGACTTCAATGCCCTGCATTTCCGAAATGGACCATTTTAGCGAAAAAATTATTCTTACTTTTTGTCTTAAAATTGGTCCAAAAACCCATTCCTAGATTAGACACATGTTCAAAAACACCCTGTATTAAAAAACGAGTTTCATAAATCGCACATTGTAGCACGCCTTTAATTTAACAATACGAGCCGCGTAGCGGCGGGTATTTTAATGAACGAATGCTACTATCGATTTATGAAACGAATTTTTTATACTATTTTTTCAATTTTACACGTTTTTATCTATTTAAAATAAAATATTGTAGTTTTCATTTTTAGTAAATTTTCTGGTAGTTGGCAACTCTAATATTAGGTTTGCCAAGGCATCAAATAACCTGTAAATCAACAAACAGTGCTACCAACTTCGAAAATATACGCACTCAAAACAGTTCTTTTATAGCTATAAACGCACTGTTTTGGGTGCGTATATAGATAGCCTTCTTATAGACGTAAAATAGAAAAAAATATTATTCTAATTAATTAAATTAAAAATATACAGAGTGCTTAAAAAGTCGCGGACACGCTCCACGGTACGTTGTTTGGAAGCAATCATTAAAAGGTAAAATAATTTTAAAAATATTTGGATAGAAATTCCGAAGTGGCATATTTTAAAGAAGTAAACTTGACAACATTGTTTTCAAAGTAGTCTTCGAAGATATCATTACCTCGTAATATTTGATTCAAATTTTTGGTTATGATTACAATTTACAATCTAATAAAGGTGATAAAGTTGAAATTAACATGAAATTTTTTAAAAGTGCTAGAATTAATTAGTCAAAATATAGACCATTTTATTATTATTAATTTGCATTTAAAACAAATAAAAAAAATTAAATTTTAAGTAGATGTTCGAAATTAATTTTATCAGATTAAAGTTACAAAAAACGAAGAAATAATTGTAATATTTTTACATCGTTGTCATATGTCATTTTTGTTAATTTTATGATAAATTATACATTTTAAAATGCAAATATTTTTACATTCTCTACATAAGTTAATATTTTTTGATCAGAAATGCAATAACAACACAATTATCTTTATTTTCTGTACTATAAAGAGCAAAAATAACTAAGAATATACAAATAAAATTTTTAACTTTGAGCACTCATATCTTGAATAATCTTCTAGAAGGATTTTTTTGAATATTTTTCCCTTGTCTAACGAGTGCTTCTTAACAACGTAGCGTGGACCGTGTTCGCGACTTTTTGAGCACCCTGTATATCTTATTTTCGAGGGTGAAATAAATCAAAATGTATACGATATTTCCGGACGGAGGGAGTATTTATTTTACTGCTATTTTGAATTAGGCACTGATTATTTATTTAAATACTTTTATTCTCAAATATGAAAAGCGTAGTCTCTTTATTCAAAGACCATAATTTGCCTTATTCCATTTTTTGGGTATAATTCCATATCTTTTTATTGCATAATTAAAACAATAACATAATTTTTATAAAAACATTTAACTTTTCGATGTATGTGAACTTGCAAAAGATTTGGATAAATATTTATAAGTACTGGGTTCAAAAAATTCCTTATATCCAACTTGATCAAGTTGGATATAAGGAATTTTTTGAACCCAGTACTTATATTTAACTTTTCACTAAATGAATAGGGATTATTTATGTATTCCTGATAATTCTCCGAAATTAAAGTAAAAAAAATGTATCTAAGTATACAAAATAAAAAATATGCAATAATATATAGGTAGGCACTAAGCTTATAAATTTCGTTATCAAAATCAAATAATGACAGCTGTTGGAAGTTTGCTTTTCAGCAAGATAATTCTGTTTGCATTCTCTCCCATATTAGACTATATTTAACATCCTGTTGTATTATATTTTTCCCATATGTTTATTTTACAACCAAATTAGTATTTATTTTGATATTGGTTATTGGTTATATGTATTATTAAAAAATTATACATTTTTGCAACTTTTAATATTAGTAAGACAAACTACAGTCATACCACTTAAGAAAACTAAAATCGGTTGGTTTTCACATATCTTTTCTAGACATTTAATAAAATGTCGACTTTCGGACGCTTACAACGACTCATTATTTATAATTTAAACTAAAAAAAAGACACCACTTAGGATAAATTTTTTAAATTAACATTTTGAGGTTTGTTTAAAAAAATAATAAAAGCACGGAATTTTTGCTCTACAAATATTGAATAAATAGTGTACCAAAATAAGGGAATTTTAAAAAGTCTCGATCAAATTTACCGACTATCCTCCCAAGCCACTGGCATTGTATTTCTTTACAAAACTTAAACATTTAAAATTAAATATTTTAATATCAAATAAGGATATAACTTTAACCGATATACTTGTTGTTACTTCAGATTCTGCAAATTTTATTTTTAAGAAAAAAAATTTATAAAATGAACCCAAATATGGGTAATTTTGTCTACAAAAAAATGACAATATTTTTGGTACGAAATGTATATAACGGGCGTGGCAAAAATGTAAAGGAATAAGTATATTCTGATTAAAAGAAAGCGAAAGTTATATCTCATGAGATTTTTTTATCTAAGTAACTTACCTTCTTGTTTGGAAAGTTTTGCTTTTGATACTGCAAATTTTCTTCTTTTAATTTTTCAATCTAAACAAAAAAAAACGAATCAAATTTTTTTTTTATAAAATCATTTTAAAGAATTCATTGTTATAACATGTAATCTGAACCTCACTATTTTATAAAACTTCAAGAAAAAATATAAATTATTAAGCGTGGCGTTTCTAAATTTGTGGCATATTCCAGTCTCTAATCTTAAATGTTTTTTTTAAATTAATATTTATTGAAGTATTAAATTATAATATCGACACACGAAAGGTCAACTGGCGAAACCCACAAAATGCATTTTTTTAGGAATTACATACAACTTAATTACTTGGGGATTTTCTGTTTAAATTTTTAGTTGTACCAACCTGTGTATTTGGTTGCCTACATATCAAACCACAATCATTTAAGCTCACTCTGTATACTTAATTTAATAAAATATATTTGTAAAATTATAAATTATTTATTATACAGTGCGGACATAAAGTAAATCCCCCCCTGCTAACTTTTGAACGGTTATGTTTTGTAAAATCGCATTTTTATGCAACTTCATTTACACCGGAAGTGGAAAATTAACGAACTTAAGGTTAAACATAATTTTGTTTAAATTTATACCCAGATTCTGATCAACTCATTTAAGTTTAAAGGCCTTTAAATTTAAATTTATTATATGGGTTGTAATGGACAATTTCCATGGTTACATTATTTGCATCTAATTAAAGGCCTTTAATTTTGACCAGAATCTGCCTATTAATGTTATTAACTAAATTGCAAAAGAAAATCATTTAAAATAAGGAAGTTGGGGCAGTTGGCTCCAACTTCCGGTGTAAATGAAGTTGCATAAAAATGCGATTTTCAAATGGGCGTAATTCCGAAAGTATTAATAGTAGAGCACACTACGTTAGGTCAATTTAATGGTATTTTTATGGAAAACACGAAAATGCAAAAGTATACTGGGTGTTCCATTTAAAATAAGAAAGTTGCCATCCACTTCCGGTATAACCGGAAGTTCCACAAAATCAAAAATACCTTTATTAGAAAGTTCGCAATTAAATACTTTAGTGGATTTTCTTTATGTCCGCACTGTATGTAATTCGAAAATGAGAACTACTTTCTCGGTTTTATGTTAAATTGATTTCATCTAAGCAACTTTATTTGCTAATAATGGAATCCTAAAAGGTAAAAGAAAAACATGGAGATGAGAGTGATGATCTTTATGCTTTAAAAATAAAATTAAAAAAAAAAAAATAGGTAATAATCATCTTTAAATAACAGAATGTGATTATAATATTTTTAAGAAGCTGCACAAACTATGCGAAATACAACAAATTTTTAATACAGGGTGATTCACATTTATGTGCAAATTTCTCGGGCGGTGATTCCTTAGATAAAAATAAGAAAAAAAGTTCATATAAACATATGTCCGATTCCGCTTTCTAAGTGAGTTACAGCTCTTCAAAGGTGCCGACAGAGAAGAGGTTTTTGGCCATTTATATCAGAATGGATACCAGTAAAGTAAAGCATTCAAATTTGGCATAACTCTTAATATGCATTGGAGTCAAGTCCACGATATTTTTGAAATTTTTTTATTGGTTCGAAGTGGTATTTTAAGAGATCATTGGTTGTAAAAACATTGGTAACTTATTTATTACTAGATTTTTATGAATTTTATTTTTCAAAATATTCTGTAATCAAATTTACACAAAAAAGGTGCTCTTACACAAATATGATAGAAAGAGCAGTTTAAGAGAAAAGTGTACCTAAAGATATCCTGCTGAAACAGTTGTCATGGTTACCATACTAAACATTTTTGTAGACCTATTATTTTACCATAATTTATGAAAAAATGTTCCTATATAACTTACGGAATAATTTTGGTAAAAGATAGGGTCTACAAAAATTTTTAGTATGCTAAACATGACAACAGTCCCGGCAAGCACTCGATGCACTTTTCTCTTAAACGGATCATTCTATTGAAATTTTATAAGAGCACCTTTTTTGTGTAAATTTCATTACAAAATGATATTTTGAAAAAAAAATCTCATAAACATTCGGTTAAAAGCAGAGAAAATATGCAATTTATTTATTGAAAAATCAAAAATTTAAAATATGAAAGTTGTCGATATCTTGAAAACAGTCTGTTATCTTCTTTTGAAAATCATAATATGTAAATTCGTGTTAACAAAACAAATAACTTTTTAATAATTTTTTGAATTTTTGATTATTTTAGATAGCACTTAACAAGTAGAAAACACTGCATAACATTTAACTGGATCTGTAATTTTTTTAATGAGAAACGATACCCGTGTAATGCAACATTACATGCAACTCAAATTGAGTCACCCTGTATATCGTATTTGCCATTATCCATCGCTAAGCACTAACCTATAAATAAAATATTAATTTATGATTTAGTACCTCATCTTTCAAAGCAGCAATAGTAATTTGCAGATTTTCATTATCGGGCTCACTTGGTTCTAGAACAAAAAAAACAATGAACTACATTAAGAGAACATGGATATTTTTTATTTGGAAAGCTTTCAGTTAATAAATTTTTTTTAAATCAATTCATGGGTTACAGTTTTTAAAAATCTAAAAAAATTGTTTTGGTTACGATATTTAAATTTAAAAGAAACATATTAATTGAAGAAAACAGTTTAGTTACAGTGTTTTGGCTAATTTCTGTTTTTCATATAAAAATTAATGGTATATTACGCAACTAGCTAGAAAGTGACGAATTTTGTGTGAGTGTGAAACGTACGAGGCGCTAGCCAAGTGAGGATATCACACGAGCACGAAATTCTTTTTCTTGCTAGTTACGTATGCTATTTTTCCGACAACCACGATGAATCTTTGACCATTATAACAAAATTTTATCAATGTTTATTTTTTATGATTTAAATAATAATTTTATAGACTGCCGTAAATTACTAAAATTTAGCTTTCCAATGATGTAACTTTAATATTTCAAAATAAGAATGCTATAATCTAAATTATTTCATAATTTTTTTATTAAATAAAAATTGCAGGTTTAGTAAAATAATTTAGTAATAAGGCTGGAAAAAGTTCCAGCAACAATTAGAAACTTATTATTTATTCATATATAATACAAAAATTAAAGTGTAAACTAATATTTTGTCCAATACCCAATGTTCTTAAGTATATCAGCACATCTTCTGGCCATTGATTTTAAAAGATTATTAATTAAAATTGGATCTACTTCATCTAAGTTTTATAGCGAATTTCGTTATCCAAAATACTCCAAAGGGTTCCAATTGGATTTAAATCCGGAGATTGTGATGGCCATTTCAATAAATTAATTTTTTCTTCCGCAAACCATTGCTTTACAAACTTTGATGTATGCTTTAAATATATTGCTCTAAAATATTTTTATACACAAAACGATCCATTATGTCATTTATACGATGAATGAGGCCCATTCCGAAACCAGAGAAGCATCCCCAAATCCTTACAGATACACCACCATGTTTTACTGTAAGCTCACGTATTGGATTCCGTCACTACTTATCAAGCTAAACTTTGATTCGTCACTGAATATTACCCTATTCCAATCTTCCAAAGTCCAATTAATGTGGTCACGTCTGTTTTTCTTTGACAGTAGAGGTTTCTTTGCTGGTCTTCTAGCTATAAGATTGTTCTCACTTAGTCTATTTCTGAGTGTGTGATGTAATATTTGAAAACGGATTGTTATCAAATTGGGCCTTAATTTGGTTTGAAGATAAAAATGGGTTTTGTTTTGAAATATTTATAAGCGCTCTATCTTCACGTAATGTTGTTTTTCGTGCCCGTCCAGACTTTTTTTTGAAATCTACTGTTCCACTTTCGTTATACCTTTTTATAATTCTGGATATAATGCATCTATGCATATATATCAGCTTGTGACACATTTTTATTAAAATCACTAATAATCAAATTTTTAATTTCTTTTCAAATTTTTATTCCTCACGGCATGATGGATAAGCATAAACTAAGTATTTGAGTAAAATGTGAAAAAAAATTTTTCATTATTTTGTGTATTATAATAAAATGTTGCACATGTTTCTCTACTTTTTTCCAACAATAAAGCGTGAATGATAAAAATTCTTTAGAAATATTTAAATTGTCAAAGAAATTTATTTTAAAATAAACTTTATAAATTCGATACTAAAGCATGGTCTACATTGGTCGAGTAAACTGTTTATATTAGTCAAGTATATCTCGGTTTTTGAACTCGCCCTACTACTCGCCCGTTTACTCGACCAATGTAAACCACGATTAAATACTGAGTGTTAAAATTAAACATTATTTTCACTATTTTTAAAAATTTTAGAAAAAAAGGAAATGTTGCTCTACTTTTTTCCATGTTGCCATTTAAAAAAATTCAAGATGGCTGCCGTGTCAAAAATCCTTGTCAAAAAAGAAATTTTTTCATCTTAAAATATTTGTACCAAAGGACCTTATCGTTCTCTGGGTGAATCGTGTTCCAATGTTGATATTCATACGACATGTATAGAAAAGTAAAATATTTAATTTTGTAAAATATTGGGTCATGGAAATACAGTGCGGTCATAAAGTAAATCCCCCCCCCCCCTGCTAACTTATGAACGGTTATGTTTTTGATTCTGAAAACTTGTCTACCTAGGAATCTAATTGCAAACTTTCTAATAAAGGTATTTTTGATTTCGTGGAACTTGTGGTTATACCGGAAGTGGATGGCAACTTTCTTATTTAAAATGGAACACCCAGTATATTTTTACATTTTCGTGTTCTCCATAAAAATACCATTAAATTGATCTAGCATATCCATCTCTATTAGCAAGTTCGCAATTAGATTCCTCAGTAGACAAATTTTCAGAATTAAAAACATAACCGTCCAAAAGTTAGCAGGGGGGGGGGGGGGGGATTTACTTTATGACCGCACTGTATGTGTGGGCTTTAGAAAAGGCTTTTGAAGTTGTGAATTTTTAACACCAGTTTGCACAATTCGACAACGATGTCGGGATTAACTAACAACTAACATTGCATTAATGCAATGTTAGTTGCCACACCATCTAAATATTTTAATTTTCTGATGTCAATAATGTATTAATTATGTACTTAATTAAATATTTATAAATATTTTATTTTAATTATTTAGCATATAGTTTTATCAAATTAATAAGTAAATTCACAATTAACTTTTTAAAATTATTTAATTATTGCAGAGTTGCCGTTTTTTCTTCAATTTTTACAAAAACTTGAATAAAACATTTGGAGCATTGCATAAGATTATGATATTTCTATTACGTGATAAAATGGTATTAGTATTATAGTTTACGTAAGTTTTATAGATATCCATTCACTAGAACATCTTGAAATTAAAATGTTAGGATTTTTACAGTACATTTCGGATTTTCTAAAACATTGGCAACATTGTATAATTTTTTACCTACGTATCACAAATAAATCCATTAATTTCCAAACGTATTATTTTATGGTTAACATATAATATATTATACTATAAGAGGGGGTAAATAGTGTATTAGTAGTCGAGGACCAGATTGCAGTCCGAGACTATTATTTATTTCTAGGAAAAAACATTGTACGTCCTTTTCTTCAAAAATATTATACATATTTATAAAAAATTGAAATGTTCTTTCTTATTTTGCACGCACGATTTAAATCGATCTCTATTAATAATTCACAACAAAAATAACTAATTAGAGGAATATTTAAAATTGCAAATCGTAATTACAGGTAACTAGCATATATATTTTTTGACAATAATTGTCACTTGTCAAAATTTAAAATTTGAATAGCCGCAGTTGCTAGCTTAATAATAGATTTTTGCCATGCAGTTTAATTATTTAACAGCATATTCCAAAGAAAATTGAAGGTGATATTTTATATTTAAAATATTATAATTCGTTTTGGTAAGTTAGATTTTCATTTCATTTCTATCCAAATTCCCATATGAAAACGATAAGGTCCTTTCAAATTTTTTTATCCAGCTATTTGGTCATGACCAGTTTGGTTCCAAAAAAGAAACACCCAGTATATTTTTCTATTGTATTGTTTTTTATACATTAGGCATTACCCATAATAAATAAATTACTCATAAAAGAGGTTTCCTTCTCAGGAAGATCAAACCTGGCACAAGTGCCAAGGATATTATAAAATCGTCCTGTGCGGATGATGTCGCCTGTGTTTTATTGATTAATAACGACATTTATTGCTCCTTTAAAATTGGTGACCCGATTGATTTAGCTGATTGCTGATTCTGTTGTTAATTCTGAAATTTGGCCTATCAATACTGTCTTAAAAGACACAAGCAAGCAGGATGTGATGCTGACGAGTGCTAATAAGCACGAAACGCAGCGTCCATCACTCTGCGCTTGGAATTGTTGCTTGGTGCCTCTTCACCACTTTAACAAAGGCAGACCTAAGGAATCTCCTCCTCATTCATTTATTTATTATTCAACATTTTTAACACTAGTCGCTCTCTCCTAACATTCAACTGAGAAATTTCGGCAACAAACTTCGTGCCCCAAATTTATCAAAACGTTCGCTGAGTTTCTACTAAGCTCTTGAATTAACTATTAATGTTTAAACCTCCAGGTTTGATATTATAGATAATATTAACAGAAACATAGCTTAATACTAACTTTAATGATGCTGAATTGAGCTTTAGCAATTTAATTACAATGTGTACAGAGTTAATAGTCATGCATCTTTTGGTAAATCTCGTGGTGGCGGGATTATATTGCTGTCCACAACAGGTTTATATCGAGTTTGTTATGTTATTTTTCCCATCATACTGATGAGATTTGGATATCCATTACTGCCAGTTCTAATAAAGTAATGTTACATAATGATGTATACTTTCCTCCTACTTCTCCTACCAAGCTATTTTAATCTTACTATTCTCCAGTGTAGACTATCTGTTGTGATTTGGACAACCAGATTCTGTATATTTGTAGTGATTTTAACTTACCCAAATTTCAAATTTGATTGGAATGATTCAGTTTTAACTGAAACCACCAAATTGGTGTCTTTAAGGGCCGGGAATGCGGTTTATGGAGTGTTTTGATAGGAAAATTTTGACATATGAAAATTTTTTTTGTCCCTGTTTGTAGATATTAGGTGAGTATCGAATCTTATAATTTAAAAAAAAATAAAAAAGGAAAATCCATGTAATACTATTCTACTTAGATATTAATTTAAGTACATATACAGTTGAACTTCCATAACTCGAACTTCTATTACACGAAATTTTCTATATTTCGAATTTCTATAAGTCGAATTTTTCTATAGAATAGCAAGGAAAGAGCTACCGTCATGATCAGTACCAACATGTATGGTAGCGAGAAACTAAAACCATTGGTTATTGGAAAATCAAAAAATCCAAGATGTTTCAAAGGGAAAAAATATTTACCCGTTACATACAGAAATAATAAGACAGCTTCGATGACAAGCACTCTTTATGAAGAATGGCTTTTGAATTTGGATAAAAAATGTCATGTTCAAAAATGTAAAATCCTTTTGTTTGTGGATAACTCTCCAGCACATCCCAGGATAACCAAGACGCTTACATCTATTAATGTTGTTTTTCTTCCACCAAACATGACATCAAGCTTCAACTCATGCACCAGGGAATTATTAATAATGTCAAATTACACTACCGTAAAAGAATACTTAAACAGATTCTAATTGCTCTAGAAGATGGAGATGAATCCAGTCAGATTACTCTATGGAATGCGCTAACAAATTTATCTAAAGCGTGGGACAATGATCTGCAGCAGGCAACTATAAAAAATTGTTTTGCAAAGGCTGCTTTCAAGAAAGAAAGTGAAAATAATTGGAGTGATGAGATGATACGCCTTTATCATAAATGAAAACATTGTTTCAGTTGTACACGAAAAAAGTTGAGAGTAATGTGTCTTTGGATGAATATGTGGGTATAGATAATGATGTAATTGTGGCGGACTATCCAACAGATGCCGACATTTTAGACAAAGCAGACAACAAGAAGAAGATGAAGATGCTTCATCTGATGAGACAACTACAACAGTTCAAATTCCACATCCACCTTCCAATAAAGAAATGAGGAATATTCTTAAGAAGTGCAGCGAATATGTATATTCTAAAGACAGAACAACGGATAATGTGTATCGCACTTTACAAACTTTGGAAAACTTTGTAGATAATGAATTTTTTAATGTAACACAATCAAAAATTACAGATTTTTTCAAAAATTAATGTTTTGTGTAAGAATGTTGCTTCTATTTTGATTATACTTAAAATATTATATGTACATATTTATGCATACAATTTTTAAAAATAAATGTTTGTTTCTATAACTCGAATTTTCTATATCTCGAATTTTTTTTTAAGTCCCTTGAAGATTTGACTTAGGGAAGTTTGACTGTACTTTCAAAAAATAAATTTATATTTTTTTTAAATATTTTTAACGAGAATTTTAACATTTGTTATTTTTAAGATTATTTTTTTTTAAATTTCATTATTCGATACCCACATACTTAGTATCTATAAACAGAGTGAATAATAAAATTTTTGTTCGTCAAAATAATTCTATCAGAACATTTCAAAAACTATACAAAATTCATCTTCTCGAGTATTATCAGATTGATAGCATTGCTAATGATTTTGGTGTTATCCTCGATCTTGTGTTCACTAATGATCCAAACCCAGGTTCAGTTTGCCGTTTAAAAGAAGTGGAACAGGCAGTTAAATCAGGCAACCAAATACCCAAATAAAATCTATTCAAACTGTAATTTAAAGTCAAACAGTGTTTAGTGTTTAAGTATTAAATTTAGTAATTTTTGGTAAGATTTTAAATCAAATTATCCATCTATTATTATTATTAAGATCGACTTGTCGAGTTGACTCCAGCACAGACGATCTAAAAACAACTAAGTACAAAATCTAACGTAAAGCTCCAGTTGAAAAGTAGATCCACTGCAACAATTCAAAAGCTGCTTGATCATACGTTTTTAACGAAAATGAAGATCAGGTTTCTATGGTACTGAGTTTAGTGCGGCGTAAAATACCAAAATCCTTAACAATCCGTCAGTTTTAGCATTTTTATAGCCATAAGAATAACACAGTGCGTGTATCATTTTGATACACTGATGGACAGTTAAAAAGTTTTAGTAAAAATTTTATATTATTGATTATTGCCCTACCCACAATTTCCTAGATCCGACCATGAATAGGTAATAGTAGTACATTATTTCAAAAATTTTGATAGGAATGTGACTTATATTTTCATTTTAGTTTCAAAGTGTACATAAACAATGTACAACAAGAAAGCTTTATTTGCTTCGACATGCTAGTTTTTAGGTTTACGATTAAACTAGGTCTACCTTATATTAATTTAAATAAATTAAACAAAAATAACAATAATTATACCTGTGTTATCACCAATAATACCTTCAGCTAAAACACCACTGGCAAAACTTGATATCTGTCCCTTAATATTGCTTAAATTATTTAAATTTAACCAAGACATTTATGTAATTATTACTTTAAACATGAACACTTGAAACTGGTTTTCTTAAACAAATAATTTTCACTAATTTTTACCGAAAAGAAAACAAATGCCAACTAGTAATCATATGTCTGTCAAAAACGTCAACGATTACTGATATTCTATGGTCATTTTTAATTTCAATGAGGTTAGGAGCCCCCTTGAGTAAAATTTTTAAAATTAAATAACTGAATTAGAAAATTTTAATGTTTTTTTAATCCAAAATTTATATTGACATAAGTAGATCTTAATCCATGATTTAAATCAAATGAAAACAATGAGTTTTAGGATTGTATTACATTAGGTAGGTGGAACACTCTGTATTAGATAGTTGCTTTAGTTCTGACTACTTTTTTTAAATTTCAAAATGAATTTGAATAGGCACTAGTTGTTCTTTTTATCAATGTTTTTTCTTTTTAGGAAAAAAATGAGATAATTTATGATTTACTCGAGCAGTCAGTAAAAACACTATTTACTACTCAGGTTTTCCTCCATGCAGTTTCAATTTTTGTATTAATTTCCGAATTTTTCACCAAAATTAAAGATTTTAAAATTATTTTTACATGAAAGATTACACTAGAAAAAGTATCAAAAAATGAACTAATATTTTTAATCTAAAAATTAAAGATAGAAATATTAATTTTACACGTTCTTGAAAAACGGGATTTTTATTAAATGACTTTTAGCTTGATTCTGTTAAAAACTACAAGGTCTTGCACACTCACATTAAAGTAACAGGAAATTATCCATTATAACACACATATACCACCAACGTTTCAGATATTTAAAAAACATTTGTAGCCAAAATTTTATATTTAATATAAGTACAAGAATTAACAAAAACAATTTTATAAAATGATAAAAAATTATAAGTAATATAAAACAGAAAGCATTGGGTACTGGGTACTGATGACTAGAGCTTAAAATCTAAAATCATAATTTTTTAAATTATAATCAGTAAACATTTAAATAATCTCCCAATCTGTAAGAGAAATATCTATAGACTTATTATGGACTTCTTCCTCTTCTTCTTCTGTTGTTATTTTATAAACTTCCCATTCTTTTGGAAGGCTGTAAACTTAAAATACGAATATTAGGTGATTATGATTCAAATATAATAAAAATTATAATACCTGGAACACTTATGTTGTTTGTTTTAATGGCAGGTATATTGGCTTTATTTCCGATTTTAATGTCATCATTTTTTTTAACTGCAACGTTTAAACCAGTACTACTGCTATCGTTTTTATCGACATTAATATTTTTACGTAATGAATTGCTATTCGAGCTGTTTTTACTTTCATCACTTTGATTTTCAATTTTATCCATATTAGCTAAATGATATGTATTTGCAGGTACTTCTTGTTTTTCTACTTTATTGATTGGAGTTTCTTTAGTCTTTTCTAGTTCTTTTAAATCAATTTTTACAGAATCAAAGTTTAAAATATTTGCTAAAATTTTTTCCTTTTCTTGAATATCGTTTTGTATTGAAGTTGGGCTACGAAGATCAGGTAAAATTCCTACTGTACTTACATTCATAACAGTAGGTTTAGTTACATTTGAGTCCCCTGAACTATCAGATCCTAAACTGGAAATACTTGAAGTCATGTCGATTTTTCTTCGCCTACCATGTTTAAATAGTATAACGTCATCAAATTCTTCCTCAGATATCTTGTTGTATACTTCCATTTTTTTGGTTGTGTCATATATTTTATCCGAGTAAGTATTTTCAGATTCTAAATTGTTTTCAACAATTTTTTTAAGTTCAGTCGCTTCTTCCCCATTAGAAATAGTAGTTTGTTCTTCATTAGATTCAATTTTTGGTTCGATATCTAATATTGAAAGACCTAAAAAATTATTTTAGAACAATACTTTTTCAATAATTATCCACTTACTATCTTCATTTAAAATTTCTGGAGTAAAAGCTATCCGTAACAAACTTCTTTCACCTTCCAATATAAAAATTTCATCATTATTAACTGCTACATCAAGCACACTTAAAAATAATAAATTTATTAAGAAATTTGATTTCATGTTCTGATTATTAGCTTACGCTCTTAAATGAGTTATTACAGCAATAACTTTCAGATCTTTAGGATTTAAAACATAAACAATTTCGTTATTGTGGCTAACCAAAAAATCTTTACAAAATAGTAACATTTTACCAAAAAATCCTGATTTTTGTGGTTTCAACCGTTTTAAATTTGTTGATGCAGGATTTAAAATAGTCACTTCAGGTAATTCATTATTTACAATATCCTAAATAGTAAATATTTTTATTGGGTTTAATTATTAATTATGTAATAACCTTAAAAATTAAAGTTTGTTGCACGTTCCCTGATAAATCTGCTACCCATATTCTTAAACCAGGCCTTGAGCAGTAAATACTCACATCACCTACTTTAAAGCTGTTTTGATGAAAAATTCCTCCAAAATCACCTAAACTAATAATTAATTTCAAATATATTGTCATGCTTTAAATATTTTTTATTTTACACTTTACGGTCTTTCCTTCCCACTTGGCAAATTTTCCATTTATCCTGCTTTTGACATAGTATGCTTCGATAAGTAGTTGAAACTAATAGATTTTGTTGCAGATAACTTAATTGTACAACTCTGTAGGATTCATTTAAAATTTCCATTGATTTACATAAATGCTAGAATAAAAAATGAAAAATGCCAAAACAAAGTACAATCATGGCGTATTAGGTTGTCCTAAGGCTGCGGGGAAGTAAAATTAAAAAAATATATAGATTTGCAGTTAAAATTCCGGCCCTCTGGTGCCAAAAATATGAACTTTTATATTTCGTACTCCTACACAGGTACTTTTATGATTTAACACATTGTTACATATTTTTTGAGATTTTCTGAAGATTTAAATAATAAATCTATTTGTGTTTTGTTAAATATGTAGTTATAAAAGGTACATGAATTAATTTTGTTCCATTTCGAAAAACTATTCTATTTACAAAAACAAAACTTAGGTTCACAATTTTGTAATTGGCACTATTTATTATGCTAGATCCACATACTCGCCGAGACAGGGCAAGCTAAAGCGAGCATGACTGTAGAGGGTATGTTCGACTTGATTCGCCCTGGCTAGTCTCGGCTCACCTCCAAGTTTTGTCGGCTTTTGAGCCTGAGAATAAATATTTTCTCTAAAATGCTTCGTTAATCCTTTAAATAAGTTTTTTTTATTTTGTTAATTTTATTTTAATTTAAATTAAAAACGAAGCATTTTAGAGAAAATATGTATCCTATGTTTTCGTCTTAAAATTGGTCAAATAGTCTTCCAGGAAGTCTCTGGTATTTATTTTTTAAAAAAGCCAGCCCTGTTTAATGCAAAATTGGCATACAACTTCGTACATGTTTTTAAATAACTTCTAAACCGTACCAGCTGTGAAAAAATTAAACAGATCAAAAATTTTCAGAAAAAAGCAAGGGATTAGAATATCTCATTTAAAATGTTAAGTGGGGTAGCACAAAAAAGTTATGGCATAAAAAATGGGGTCTATACCCCCAAAATACATCCCCCGGTATTTTATTTCGATATTTGATATTTTTATCTTGTTAAGACTTTATAGTCTTAACTAGAGTGTGTTTCAAATTTGATCAAATTATCTTAAAGAATAAAGAAGTTATACTAAAAAAATGAAAAAAAATATAGAAAGTTTGACACCCCATAAATAAAAAATAGAGCACTTTTGAGAAAATTTTTATTCTTTACTTTTGTCTTAGAATTGGTCAAGGAATCGCCTGTAGAATTTCTTCGCATATATTTAGAAACACCCTGTATATTAGAACTGTATTATCAGCATACATAATTTTAGCTCCTAAATTCACTCTGAATATATTTTCAACATATAAAATATATAACAGAGGTCCTAAGACCGATCCCTGTGGAATCCCTACATTTAGGACTGTTTTATTACTTATAGTATTTTCAATTATAGTCATGATTTCTCTGTTGGCAAGGAATGATTTCATTAGCATAATGCAGTTACCTCTTAAACCAATCTGATCCAAGAGCATAAGCAAAATTGAATGGTCAACCGTATCAAAGGCCTTTTTTATGTCTAAAAAAAGTGCTACTGTGTACACTCCACCATCCATAGATTCATTCACATAACTGATTAGATCGGTAACCGCACCTTGAGTGTCAGCTTTTTCCTGAAAGCCAAAATGGTTGTTGCTGATTGGAATACCTTTACTATCTAAAAATCCTATTATCCTTTTTTTGATCACTTTTTCAACTATTTTAGCAAAAATATTGGTTATTGTTATTGGCCTATAGCGAGGCCTATAGTTTGTTACTTCTTTAGTATTTCCGCTCTTAAAAATAGGAATAACATAAGCCTCTTTGAGAGACTCTGGAAATAAACCGCATTCTAATATTTTATTGACAAGAATTACAAGAATATCAATTATTTTATTTTTAATTGATTTGATGATTTTCACAGTGATATTGTCTGTACCTGGACATGAGCCATTTTTTAGATTGTTTATAATTGCAGATATTTCATCATGACTAGAGGGAGCCAAGAAAATTGAGTTGGAATTATAATCAAGAGGTATAGTATTTTTATCTTTAAAGTTCATGTTTTTTTGAAGATCTTCTAGAAGTTTGTTACCTACATTAGCGAAATATGTGTTAAATTCATTGACTATTTTAACTTGATCTGTAATCAGTTTTTCTTTAATGAGTAAATTACTAAAATGGTTTGGTTTTTGTTTGTTACCGTCATAAATAATTTCGTTACAAATTTTCCAGATCTTTTTTGAGTTAGACCCAAGCATCAACTATTTTATTGCAATAAAATTCTTTTTTAAAATTTCTTATTTTGGTAGTAATTTTATTCCTAAATTTGTTAGCTGACTCCAAATTATTAGGGTATTTTTTATGTATATCATACACTTTTTTTTTAATTTTGAAATCATTAACTATGTTTTTATTGATAACATTTGTTTTCAGCATTTGCTATTATTGTCAATAACAAGTTGATAACAATGTTAGTCTATGTAAATACATGATACTATCCCCATGTTATTTAAGATATCAATATTGTTTCTGACATGTGGATAGCAGAATGTATTTACACAGACTTAATGAATGTGGAAAACATTTTTGCTGCTAACATGTTTTGCTGCCAATAAGTTATTGTAACAATTTTGGTGTGTGGGCACCTTTAAGCATCAAAATAAACTAACTGAAATTAACAGCTCTAAGCTTTTTGAAAAAATATTGAAAAAATAAATTGTTCATAAGTTTTATTAAAGCAAAAAACAGTTTTAAAAAACAACATTATCATCTTCCAAATAACCAAATTTGACAAATAATAAACAAAAAAAGGTGTTCAAAACAAAAAGCGGGACTTTTTTACCATTCCGCGGGACAAATGTTCAAAAATTGGGACGTCTGGCCACCTTATTCTAGAGTCTAGAGTACTGAAATCCACTTAATTGGAACTTCAAGGATTATAACAAATAAGCACTTGACCTAATTAAACAGGAATTATTATAATATAATTTAATAAAACTTACCATATAAAAATCAAATTCAGTTAAAACAACTGAACCACTGGCATCTCCTGAGAATAATTTCATGCCATTTTTTGACCACTCCAAGGCAGTGATTGAAGATTTGTGCATGTCAGAAACGGAATATCTTTCTACCTGACTATTTTTTTGTCGTAAATTAGCAGGTAAGGAATCAGGCGGGACTTTCGGCATTTGAAATATACTAACGTTACCATCTTTTGTACCACAGGCAATCATATAATCAACGGTTGATATAGCTTTAACGACAACTACACTAGAACTTGAATTCTAAAATATACAATGTCAATAGCTGTAATTAATTTTAAAAAGGCATTACTTACTTCACATCGAAATCGTTGCAATTCTCTCTTTTTCCTATCATACCAATAAACGAGCCCCCCATTTGTACCCAGCACAATAAAATAATCTATAACATCAACACATGTAATTTTTAAATCATAACTAAATAGACCTAAATGTGTTTTAGAAGGCAATTTTTGGAAAAGATCTGTTAATGGAGCCCATTCCCTTAAAAAGTTTTTAGTGTATGTAGCCATACTGATATAATTTATCTTTATCCCCTAATAAAAAACACATAAATTATAATCATTTTTATAATATTGGAATTTTTCAAGTTATTTTTAATGTTGTTTCAATCAACGAATCAGCTGTCAGAATTTTGATAAAAGTCATGGAGTGGGAGGTTGTTTGTCAAATAACAAGGTCATTCCCACAGAAGTCATTCTCCACATTCTCTCTTTTCATTTATCATTTAGGTTATTGCGAATTTCGAATACGTATAGATGGCGCTGTAAAAAAATGGAGGTATAACTTTTCCGCATCTTTTCCGTCAATAAGTTTTATCGCTCATTTCTCTGTCAAATTACATCCAAATCAATTGAAAAGGGTATCATCGCAAAGACCATTTCAAAAGTGGTACGACGGTATCAAATTCATAGTTAGTCCTTCTATAATTAGGGAGAAATTTATAATAAAGTAACATCAAAACAATGACATTTATTAAAAAACTGCTGTTAGCGATTAAGTGTTGGCAACCCATTATACAGACTTTAACACATCGAGTTGCCTAAGGGAAGAAGGTTTGTGTGAAGTAGAACACGTACACGGTCGGTTGAAAGTTTTGATTTATCTTTGTATTTTCTCAGTAATATATTTCTTATTAAAATTTAAGTGAGTCTCATTGAACTGAACAATAAAGTTAACACTGCTTACTTTTGAATCCTTTTTAAGATTTAAAAACATTACAAAATAAAAACTATACTACAGTGAATTCAAATAAGATCGAAACCATTGACATTGCAGGGTAGGAAACCTAAGTTTCCCACAGTCACCCACAGTTGGCTACACTGAATGTTGTGCTCCGGCGAAAAAACCATCACGAATATTTTAACTGCACTAATTTTAGTTTTGAAAAGCACTGTTTTTTTATAAATTTGCAACACACTGAGAAATGACGTGAAAAAATACCCGAAGAAAAACTGCTGAGAGACGCTTTGGTTAAAATGACAGCTCAGAATTAAATTTGAATGAAAATTAACAGGTACACCAACTTAGCAAGTCTAAAATCTCTACGGAGTATGTTGCGTAGTTGCGGTTTCAGTCTTTTTTGAATTCACTGTACTAAATAGTACATTTAAGAGTCATTTTTTGAGTATGCTAAATAGGGTGCCATGCCCCCATAAATAACTCACGAACTACTTAATTTTTTTGTACCAAATTTTGGTAGCATTAAAAAATATTTATAATTAACAAAATCACACAAAAGAATTAAAAAATATTAACAGTAAGTGTATTTTTTAAGACCCTTAAAGTCCTCCTACTTTAGAGTAAAATTACTCAAAAACCAATCAAAGCCCGATGTTACACTTCTCTGAATTTGTTAAGCCATAAAATATGAATCGATTGGTACCATAAGCATGCCAAAGAAAAATTCCTTTAATTAGTTATTCGTGGGGTACGAAACGTTGTTTTTGAACAAAAATTACCCAATTTAAACGCAGCAACAAAAAAAAACTCATAAACATAAATAATATGTACAATAGTTTTCAATTATTATGTAAAACTGTGTATATTGTTATTATTTATTTAAATTGGGTATTTCGTTTTTAAATAACATAAATGACCCTTGACGAATATAACGGCATATAACACAAACAGTGCGTTCCACTAAAGACCCACAATGAGCACGACCGCGTTTTTCACCGAAAATGATATCGACTTTGTAATTTTAAATGTAATACCCTATTTTTGTACTTATTATTAAACATTGGTAAGTTCCAAGTATGTTTGTGACAAAAAATAATTTCTTCTGAATTTTGGATTTCTTTTTTGGTAATTTTTTTTAATAAATCTACTCTTAAATAATTTAAATTGGTAAAATAAATTGCAAATTATGAAATTCACTAAGCCATCCTGATGTTATTTCCGGTGAAACCGGAAGTGAAAATTTTTTTAGTTCAATAAAATGCGTTTTCATATGCCATATAACATAATAAAATTTCAAATTTTTATTTTAATAAATAAAAAAATTACAGGGGTGGCCCTAGTTTAGTGAACACCCGGTACGTATGTATACAGGGTGGTGATTACTTCGATGCTCACCATTGGTATCTTTTAAAGTGGAGTTAGATAAAAGTTGTTCATTTTTATGGCCATTAAAAATCTGAAAAAAAAATTGGAATATTTAAACTCGTTGTAAAGTTATGGCAAAAAAACAAAAAAATGTGATTTTGGAAAATAATTTATATTTGCTAAACCATTACTGCTACATCAATGAAATTTGGTACCTTTAAATTGTTGACTATTGTGAGTAAAATAACGTAAAAAAATTTTTTTTTGACCTCCTAGATTCGAAACCGCGATATTCAACTTTTTTTATCGCTTATGGCCGCCATATTGAATTTTTACATCGTCAGATAATAAATAATAATATATTTTCAGATTGCTAATTAACTTTAATATGTTCCTTTAGAAAATGTGTTAAATTTAAGAATTTGTATAAAAAACAAATGAAAGCAATTTTTTATGGACAGTTTCCATGGTTAATGGTTACCATAAAAATATCTCCTCAAAATTGCTCTAATATTAAAGAAAATAATAATAGTAAACAAATGACCTGCAATAAGAGTATTTTATATAAATAACAGGTGTCTTTATAATATTAAACAAATAAAATGATTAAAGTATTTGCTTTTTTATTATTAGAATTTTGATCAAATTTAAAGTTTCATTTGAGGCGATATTTTTATGGTAACCATGGAAACTGTCCATAAAACATTGATTTCATTTGTTTTTTATACAAATTTTCAAATTTAATATATTTTCTAAGGGAACACATTAATGTTAATTAGCAATCTGAAAATGTGCTATTATTTATTATCTGATGAGGTAAAAATCCAATATGCGGCGGCCATAAGAAATAAAATAGTTGAATAACGCGGCTTCGAATCTAGGAGGCCAAAAAATTATTTTTTGACGTCATTTAACTCAGAATAGTCAACAATTTAAAGTTACCAAATTTCATTGATGTAGCAATTATGGTTTGGAAAATATAAATTATTTTCTAAAATCACATTTTTTAGATATTTGGCCATAATTTTGCTGTGAGTTTAAATATCTTATATTTTCTTTCAGATTTTTAATAGCCATAAAAATGCGCAACTTTTCTTTCATTTAACCGACCTAGTATCTCTTCCACTTTAAAAGATACCAATGATGAGCATCGAAATAATCACCACCCTGTATGTAGTCGAAAATCCCAATTATGAACCAAGCAACGTCCGTCCTAAAGTCCCCCAAAGTTCGAATTTTAAGATGCATAAACTGCTGTTTTTGCTTATTGGAAGAACTCTTACAATACAATACAAAGTGAATTTTAAAATTCACTTATTTTAATTATTTATCTTCTACTATGAAATGATATAAAATAATAAAATAAGTAGTAATGATTTTAGAATGTTTTTGACCTTCTTTGATAATAAACTCGCTAAAATAGTAATACAAAAAATTTAAATACTGTAAGGTATGCAACTCTATTTGCTAACGAACTCATAATTTATTTTCAAAAAAAATTAAGCAAATAATATTTATGTTTCATTTTTTTCACATACATGGGCGTATGAAATAATATAAAACATATTTATACCGTTAATGCATTTACAGCTGCTTATTTACTATTATTTTAAATTTTTTGGATGGTAAATATTTTTGGCGACGTTGCATGAATAAAGATGCGATCTCCCGTGTTACGCATTTTATTGCTGCGTCTTAAATATCTCGCAATTTCATCGTTATAAACAAGTTTTTCCAATAAATTTTCAAACTGTCTAACATCTTTTATTATGTATTAACTTTTTTCAGCCGAAATAGTCAAAAATACTATTTAAAATTGAATAAAAGTAATGAATGGAAACCATTTCAATGGCAACGTCGCACATTCCATAGTAAAGTAGTCAAATGAACTTCCGAACGTTTACTATAAATTGGAATTAAAAATAATAGTATATACTTAATCCAATTTAAATTAAAAGTAAACTATGTTTATTATTTTATTTGCGTGATAGGTAGTTTAAGTTATTTTATTTCTTCATATTTTTAAATCTTAAGTAGTTGATTTGTTTAAGTGTCATATTGTACCATTTGTACGCAATGGTGAATGTTGTGTATAGGTGATAGGTGTGTGAAATTTATTGCCTTTTTAATAAAAATTAAGTTAAATTAAGTAATCAGCACTGTAAAATTAAAAATTTAGTAATTTTTTAAACATACGTGCAAGAGTTTAGTGCTTCCATTAAAAATTAAGATGTAATAGTTGAAATGAAAAGGCAGCAATGATTACTTGTCCATCAAAACAATCAAAACAACTAAACGTAAGCTAAATTAAACAATATTTCACAAACATTTTAGTCAAATTTCTCGCTTGAATGATTATATTAATTGCAATTTTGTTAAATGTACTTAAATTTTAAATAAAGTTTCTGATAACCTACTGCTTATTAAATAGCCTTAGGCCTTTCCTAAAAGTTCAGTATTTTCTATGCTAATTGGAGATTTTTGTTCCAGATTTTTAAATCAGTAGGACTGATTTGATGGTGTTTTATTTTAAGTGGATAATGGTTGTTCGTGAAAAAGAGCAAAAGATGGCATCGGAACAGCCTGTCAAGAAAAAATTAAGACGAGGAAATGAAGATAACGGAAATGATGAGACTGATTTTATTCCAGATACCGGCATGCATACTGAATTAACGTCATTACATCTGGGCATTCCCATAAATGTGGTCGATTTAAATGCTATTAATGATCACATATCGAAGGACCCTGCAGTTCCATTACAATCACCGCCTAACATCTATTCATCAACTAATTTCAGTGAAAATCAATCGTTATCAATCAATACAATACCTACAAATGAATCTCAATCAGATGAAGTGAACTTTCAGGATTATTTAATAAGGCAGTGTTTGTGCGGTATTTCTGAAGTGACTTTACGGAAACCTTTTGAGGGACAGGATGTAAAGGATATTAATGGTACAAGGAGGGCTACTTTAATGGAGTGGTCACCTAATAAAGTGTTAGAACTTTTATCACAGTTACAATTATTATTTGACGTTTACCTAAAGCAAAATAATAAGGGGTTTATATGTTCGCGTATAGTTGATATATGTGACGCTATTGTGCGAAACGAGTACAATTTGATTGAACAAATAATCTCCTTGTGTGATTCTAAAAACAAGTACATAAATTTTCTTTGTGCAAAAGTGTTAAGCAGTTTTTTGATCGTAGCTAAAACTAATGTTAATAATGAATGGTTAGAATCTATTATCAATTACCTTACAATGGAAAATGTGGATTACGCGAAAATGAATTTTGCACTAGAAATTATTAAAAGGGTTGTCGAGTGGAAAGATGTAGAAATTCATATCTTAGAAGAATCAAATTTGCATGAAGGTAAGTCGATCTTAGATGTTATTTAACATTTTGATGTTCAAATAGAATTGAAATTATTTATTGAGTTTAATCGTTAGTGGTATAATCCACCCTTAGTTAATGTTTTAAATTGGAAGTCACTTTCCAGTAAAGTAGGTATTAATTATATTTTAAATGATTTTGTACTATAGAATTTAAGGGTAAAAGCTTTGGTGTAAGCAGCAATACAATTTCAGAATCCATAACACTTTAACATAAGACGTATATTAAGTTGGAAATACATTTATAGCAACCTGCAAAAAAAATGCTGGGGGAATTTGTTACTTATTTGTTGCTATTTTGTTACAATAAAAAAAATTTGTACCTCAAAAATTTTTTGAGTTATCTCCAAACAGCTGACTTAAATTTAAAGTTAGCAGTCATCGTGATAACTTCGTGACTATTCACAAGAGGACAATCATTAGGGCATCAAAATTTGTTACTTTTAAAGTACTTCAAAATGCACTGGTTTTTTTTTGAAAAAAAATTTTTTTCGTAAAAAAAATGTAAAATGTAATAGGTTCATAAATAAAAAACCAAATTTATCACTAAATTAGACTTGTACTGAGTATCCCATCTAAATTTTATTTGTTACGTTGATAAAAATCATTTTTAAAGGAAAACGATAGTATGTGGTCATATTTCCTAGAACGCGATTTACGCCTCTGTCTACTTAACACAAGTTTTGATGTTTAGGGAAACAGATATACAAAAAAAATTAGTAACAAAATACGAACTGACTAGAGAATGATCAGTAATGCCAAAGCAAGTTAAAAAAATAAAAAATGGTGTTGGCAGCTAAAGTAACAAAATGAAAACAAAGTAAGTCAACGCCATTTTCTGATATTTTTATAATGTCGTATGTTTTGCTAATTATGGGATACATAAACTGAAAAAAATAGTAACAAATTACGAGCTGACTTGAGAATGATCAGCAATGCCAAATCAGCTTAAAAAAATAAAAAATGTTGCTTGCAGCTAAAGTAACAAAATAAAGCCAAAGTAAGTCAACATCATTTTCTAATATTTTTTTAATAATATTGTATCTTTTGCTAATTTTGGGATAGATAAACTGAAAAAAAAATAGTAACAAATTACGAGCTGACTTGAGAATGATCAGCAATGCCAAATCAGGTTAAAAAATGCTGCTGGCAGCTAAAGTTACAAATTAAAATAAAGTATCTCAGATCAACCGATCCTGAATAAGTTCAGGAGATGATGTATTTGATAGGTCACAATATTGCATATTGTTACTGAAGAGGCAATGGGACTTGGAGTCAATTTGATGACCTTCTTAAAAAACTGGTTAAAAATAATCTGAAAATAGAAGTTCAAATTCTTGCTTTCCAAAATATAAAAAAATAAACAATTGGGTTAAATTACTCTTTTTATTTTATTTTGTAACTTTAACTGCCAGCTACATTTTTTATTTTTTAACTTGATTTGGCATTGCTGATCATTCTCAAGTCAGCTCGTAATTTGTTGCTATTTTTTTTCAGTTTATGTATCCCATAATTAGCAAAACATACTCGAAAACATACAACAATATTATAAAAATATCAGAAAATGACGTTGACTTACTTTGTTTTTATTTTGTAATTTTAACTGCCAACTACATTTTTTATTTTTTAACTTGATTTGGCATTGCTGATCATTCTCAAGTCAGCTCGTAATTTGTTACTATTTTTTTGCAGTTTATGTATCCCATAATTAGCAAAACATACGACAATATTATAAAAATATCAGAAAATGACGTTGACTTACTTTGTTTTTATTTTGTAACTTTAACTGCCAGCTACATTTTTTATTTATTTAACTTGATTTGGTATTGCTGATCATTCTCAAGTCAGCTCGTAATTTGTTGCTATTTTTTTTCAGTTTATGTATCCCATAATTAGCAAAACATACGACAATATTATCAAAATATCAGAAAATTACGTTGACTTACTTTGTATTTATTTTGTAGCTTTAACTGCCAGCTACATTTTTTATTTATTTAACTTGATTTGGTATTGCTGATCATTCTCAAGTCAGCCCGTAATTTGTTACTGTTTTTTTTTTTCGGTATATGTATCCCCTAAACATCAAAATATATTATAAAATAACAGAAAATAACGTTGACTTACTTTGTTTTTATTTTGTTACTTTAGCTGCCAGCAGTTTTTTTGGACAAATTTTACTTTCTAATGCTTTTCAGGACAATCCTGAAGTGATGTACAATTTGTTACGAAATTATTTTTAAATTTATTTGATCAAACATCAAAACAAGTAGCACGCTCTTAAAATTTCATAAAAATTCAAATGATATGTATCGTTTTTATTTTGTTACTTTAGCTGCCAGCACTTTTTTGAACATATTGTACTTTCTAATACTTTTCTGGACATTTCTGAAATGATATACAATTTGTCAAAAAAATATTTTTAGAATTTATTCATCGAAACATCAAAACACGCTCTTAAAATTTTATAAAAATTCAAGTGAATTTAATTTGTTTTTATTTTGTTACTTTATCTGCCTGCACTTTTTTGGACAAATTGTACTTTTCACTGCTTTTCTGGACATATCTGAAGTGATATTCAATTTGTTACAAAATTATTTTTAAATTTATTCATTCAAACATCAAAACAAGTCACATGCTCAAGAAACTGCGATAAATAGTTTGTTCGTTTTTTTATTGTTATGTCAGAAGCTCACAATTTTTCAGATTTTTTAAAGGCTTTTTATTTTTTTTCATTAGAGATAACGTAACAAATTGTTTTTAGTTATTATAAGCTTGGTAGAGTTGGAATATAGCAATTAAATTTATTTTATGATGTCATACATATGTGTATATTCGAAATATATTTAAAAAAACAAATTTTCGGTAAATTTTTTTATTTAAAAAAAAACGTCCAGTGCATCTGGAAGTACTTTTTAAGTAACAAATTTAAGTACACTATTGACAGTCCTTGGGTAAATAGCCTCGAAGTTATCGCGATGACTGCTAACTTCAGAATCAAGTCTAACACTTCCATCCGGCGGACATGTTATTAAAATTATTTGTCCGTCTGACGGTCATAAAGTTAAATTTCATTGATCCGTCTCACGAATTTTAAACATAATGGAATATATGGAGTTAGATTTTTTTTAATAATCCGAATATCCTAATATTTAGTGGGTAATTAATCCCTAAATGGGATGACACAACAATCTTCTACAGTGGAACTACTGAGGAAACAAAAAAACAAATGGAAGAAGATATACTAAAACTCACAAGGTGGACAGAATTAAACAAATTAATACTGAATGAAAACAAATGTCAGTATATGATCATAACGAACAAAGACAAAGCCCAAAATAATGAAAACATAATTATAAACAACAAGATCGTGAAAGAAGTCAACAATATTAAATATTTAGGACTAATCCTGGACAACAGACTAAATTATAAAGACCAAGTCCTACATCTAATCAAAAACATCAGATATTTGCCATTCTATTTTAAAAGGTTCAGCTATTTCATCACAGAAAAAACTCATATATTCAACCTTAGTTAAGCCACATCTAGAATACCTTGCACCGTTTTGGGGCCAAGGGAATAAAACCGAATTGCTAAAACTTCAAAGAACGCAAAATAGGATCCTGAAAAGTCTGTTCAACGAACCTCCACTAACACCGACTAAAGAAATCTACAAAGAACTGTTTAACATCAATGAAATAATAGAAGAGGAAACGTTCAAGCTAATATTTAAAATAAAAAATGGCCCAATCGTAACAGAAATCAAACTAATCGAAAATCAACTCATACATCATAACAACACACGCCAAGCTACGAATTTCCATCTGACTACAACAACAGTCAATGCAGGAAGATGGAAAATTACTCACCAAGCAGCAGAACAATTCAACGATCTACCAAAAATAGTGAAAAGTGCAATAAACTTAAATACATTTAAGACAACGTGCATTTTCGAAAAGAATAGACTATAATAATCATTGTGATAATTATTATGATATATTAAGATTTATCCAACCAAAGTATTATATTTATTTTTATATTATTTATGTATATACAGGGTGTTTCGTAAGTAGCGTATAAAATTGAAACCCTATGTAGGAAATACTTTTTTAAGAAAAAAAGTTCATATGAACATGTGTCCGATATTGATTCATAAAAAAGTTACAAGCATTTGAAGAAAAATAAATGAAATCAATTTATTACTAAAAAAAATATAATTTAGCATGCTTTGAAAATCGTCTTTTTTTAATTTTGGCATTTAATACCCAGATTCTGGTCAAATCATTTAAGTTTATGGGGTGATTCTGAACAAAAATGTTAGCCGTAACAGCGATGTTAAATTTGACAGTCACCCTGATGTCAAAAAAACGCAATTTTGTAAACTTTACTGCAACTTAACGGTTATTTAAAATAAAATTTTCGTGTTAAAATAACATACAGCAAAGTAATAATAATACATTAATGTATAATTGATCAAAATAATACATTATGTAAATGTACACTGCATTTTAATACCGAAAATGTTATTTTATATTGTAATTCTGAACAAAAAATGTTAGCCATAACATCGCTGTTAAATTTGACAGTCACCCTGATGTCAGAAAAAACGCTATTCTGTAAACTTTACTGTAACTTAACGGCGATGTAAAATAACATTCTCGGTCTTAAAATACATTCTACATCAATGTAATGTTATTATTTTGATCGATTATACATTAATGTAATATTATTATTTTGATCGATGTTATTTTAACCATGAAAATATTATTTTACATCGCCGTTAAGTTACAGTAAAGTTTACAGAATAGCGATTTTTTTGACATAGGGGTGACTGTCAAGTTTAACATCGCTGTTACGGCTAACATTTTTGTTCAGAATCACCCCATAAAGGTCTTTAAATTTAAATTTGTTATATGTTGTAATGGACAATTTCCATGGTTATCATATTTGCTTCTAAGGGCGCGTTCCAGTAATGAACACTAAAGCCCACGACGAAAGCAAAATCGTTCTACATAAGACCGCTATTTTTTCTTTCGTGCATCGATGGCGACCGCAAGAAGCTTACTACGACCGTATTTATTCGTGGGTTTCCGTGGTTGTTTGTTGAATGGTGACTTTTTGAGCTAGTGGAACGGGAAAATTTTGTGGTCGTGGGCTTTAGTGTTCATTACTGGAACGCGCCCTAATTAAAGGCCTTTAATTTTGACTAGAATCTGCCTATAAATAATAAAGATTTAAACATTTATCGTATTTAAAGTTTGAAACAAATAACAAAAACTACAAATTGTTTAGTAATTGTGAATATGCCGATATAATTTTTATTTATGGATTTTGTAATGGTAATAGTTTGCAAGCAAGTAGAGAATATCAACGCGGGTTTCCCAATAGACGTCACCCTTCTTACCATGTTTTCTCCAGGACCTTTCAAAGATTAAGGGACACCGGAAACATACATTGTGGACCAAAAATTGGTGCCCCTGAAAAACATACATTTGAAGAAGAAGAAGCAGTGATAGACGCCTTTATTGAAAATCCTCGTACAAGTATACGCAGTGTTTCTTCAATGCAAGGTATTCCTCAATCATTTATTTGGAAGACGCTAAAGAGGGAAGTAATGCATCCATACCATTTTCAACAAGTACATGCCCTTCAGCCAGGAGATGAGATCAGACGTTTGAACTTTTGTCAATGGTTGTTGGAAAAAATGGCAGCAGAACAAAACTTTTGCTCAAAAATTATTTGGACGGATGAAAATCAATTTGGCAGAGGAACTACACCAAATTACCACAATGAACATGCATGGTCATTGGAAAATCCCAAGTTAATAAAAAGAAGAGGATTTCAGCAAAGATTCTCAATAAATGTCTGGGCAGGGATATTTAATAATCAATTAATATCAATGCAAGTACTGCCTAATAGACTGATTATCGATGCCAAATTCAAACCCTGTAACTTTCAAACCATAAAAGATAGACCCCTACTTTTTTGGTTTTTTCGTTATAAAATTTGCTCTACTTTCTAACCTGATGTTTGGTGAACCACGAACGGGACACCCTGTATAAAGACTATAAGGATACCAATAGTGAAATTGGAAACTGGATTAAAAAAATCTTCGGGCTTACCTATCTCCACCCTGAGGATGTTAGTGACACATTTGTGGATTTAATTTTTTTGTTGACCCATAAAAAATATGTACATATGTATATCAAGAACGCTCATTCACTTTAAACCATTTATGTATTATTATTTTTTTATACTGAAATTATTTTAATAATTAATTTTACAGTATGATAATTTTTCTAACAAATTTATCATTGTGTTGTGGGTTTGTATGTATGTACATATAAACATATGATTGAATTTAGAGAGTTTCTTTCATATAATTACAAAGATAAAATATAGTTAAGTGAGAAGTGAGCATGTATGGCATTGTAGAAAGCACTTTAGAATGACTTCACTATATCAACATAAGTTTTGGGTTAGAAATTAATTTTTTATTTAAATATTTTTGGTTTCTCAATTATCAGTTGGTATATTAAAAAAATAATTTCTCCTTTCTTTAATTTCAGGAGTGGTGAACTATCCGGAGGCCAACAATTGTGTTACAGTTCCTTTCAGTGATCCAGACAGCTACGACACATCAGCAATAAAAGGTTTAATAATAAAAAGTTTAGAGTCAAAATGGCCAGATTTAATAAACAAAATTAAAAACCTTATATTACATAACGAGTGCGAAGAGGCTCAAACATGCATACTAACATTTTTGGCTTTATGGGAAGGGACAATATCTGTAAAAGCAAATTTAAGTGTAATTGACACAAAACCATTTTATGCCCACCTTGAAATTTTTGTGGGCTTACTACATGTTAATTTACCTCCATTGATATGGAAGCAATTATTATCTTTGTTCAATGAAGTTTTATGTTACGGTAGCACACTTGCTTTACAAGATATTTTACCTGATGATACTTGCCAGTTGGCACATTTAATTGTAAGATATGTTAAAGACTGTCGATTATTAGATAGTCTTCCTTATAAAAGGCACGAAGGTTATACCATTAATAGTTTTGTGGGTACGATTCAAAGCACAAATGCTAATGAAAGCAGCACAGATAAAACCTTATTGCAAAAGATGGTTTTGCTAGTTTTAAAATCGGTTGCAATTACCATTAAGGAAACTAGATCTGATAGTTCCGATTCAAGTATTGGTTCTGATGATTTTGATTTTTATCAAGATATGCAAGTAATCGAAAGATCAATTCGAGATGTATTAAAAAAAGTGGAATTCTTTCTTAAAAATGGCTTAGATTTTCATCCAGAAACGCCGTTTTCAAAATTACTAGTACATTTATTTAGTGATCAAGACGATTATATGATTGAATCAATGGTTTGCACTTTGGATATTACTATTGGTATTTCTTATAGAAACGCAGTATTTCCTGATTTAATCAACATGTTAAATCCTGCATATTCGTTTATTGAATTTTTACGTGTTGTTAGTCATGATTCAGGAGTTTTGCTCGATTATTTAGTAAGCAATGAAACATGCTTTTTATTATATTTGTTGAGATTTTTGAAGTATTTAAGAAGAAGTTGGTCAAAATTTGTTACAAGTTGTGCAGACTGTTCAGCAGGTTCACGTGTAAATGAATTAGACAATACAATGACAGTTTTAATTAGGCTTAAAATGCAAATAACTAGGTTAGTTAGTAAAGATTTGTTTCCTTATAATATTAACCCCGTATTGAGACTGCTAGAGCAATGCGAGAGTTTGTATGAAGGAAACGAGTTTAGTTGATAATATTTTAGACTTTAAATAATTTTAGATTCATGTTTAATTATCACTTATACATTATTTATATATATTTTATTTATTTTAGGACTGTCATATTCTTATTGTAAATTATCACAGTTACCCAAATGTAAATAATTTTAGGATTTAAAACAAAATAATTTAAATGCAATATTAGTTAAATTAATGTATTTTTATTTATCGTATTTATATATCAAAATTGTATTATTTTTTTACACTAATTTTTATAAATCTTTCATATGGTACTTAAAAATGTACATACTAACTTTTACACTTATTAAATAAAAAGTATTGTTTACATTTATTTGTTTTATTTTTACTGTGGAATTTGAAGTTAAATTTTGAGACTACTGGCCCAAAAAGAGCTTTATGTCTCATTCACGGCACAATTTGGTAAGTTAATAATTACTTTTGTATCCTGGTGTCTTAGTTTTTCTTTGGTAGTTAACAAATTTGATAACAGAAACAATGGAAAAATATTTGTAGCTCTTTTTAGATGCAATAATTGATTCTGTGCAAAACCAGTCCTTAGAGGGAATGTCTGTGCAAGTTATATTAAACTATGTTTATGGTTAACTAATACATACTTCCAGTAAGGGCTTAAAAGTTTGCATAAAATTAACCCAAAGGTCTCAAAATTTATGAACATAAGGGTTTGACACATTTAATATGTACACAACTGAATAAAACTACAGTTACCACAGGTTGAGAGAAATCTAAAGTCAGTCTCAATTATAACATAAAATTCTAATTATCATAATCTTCATCAATTAAAAACATATCACTCGAGTTTTGCCTGTTGTTATTAGCTAAGGGGACAAGAGGTGGCAGTTTGGTTTCATCGACAACAGGTACTGGTGTAGGAGAAGGAGGTATTTCTTGTCCTTCTATTGGAACTAAGCTTGGAATAACTGCAGGAGTTATCAAATTTTGTTCCTGATTACTCTCTTGCTTTATTAATTTGGGCATGTATTGAATAACCGGAGTTCTTCCTGCAGATGTTCCTTGGCCCCCCAGATTTGGTTCTTGTTTGACTGGCTCCTCCTCATCTTCATGGATTGAATTAAATTCACTTGCTTCTAGAGAATTACTTTCATTTTCATCCTGGGTGCTTACATCCGGGATATACTTGACTAAATCTTTTAAGAAATCAAAACGACTTTCCGAAAGAATGCATTGCTTCATGTGATATGGAGTTAAAGTCTTTGCATTACGCATTTGAGTTATCTGGATTGATTTCGTCAACAGTGATTCCACAAAAAGTTCTAGAGTTCGAGGTATTTATTATTAAGGAAAATGCTTTAATAAAAATTAATGTACAAATTGACTAAACAATCTTTGAATTAAAAAATAAGAGATAAGGTTAGTTTTTAAGGCCTAAAACATAAAGTTTAGCTGGCCAGCAAACTGGATATATGATCAAATGATGACATTCATTCAACCTCTACTGAAGAGTTCTACTAGGAACCTCTACTACTTTCCTGGCCAGGCGGCGAGCTATGTAATTTAGATTACCACCCAATTGTGAGTGGTACATTTAGCCCATTTCTAGGTATAACATATTTTAGTAATTTTCAATTTTAGAATCCTGTTTGCTGTCTGGTGACAAAAATATGAACCTAGAAGTACCGGATATCCACTTAAAGCAGCTTCTACAGGTAGTTAAAATCTCCAACCTCATTCGCTTTTTTATTTCTACATATTTACAAACTTTTACCTAAACGTTCTAATTTTGAGTACGTTTGTAAACTCGTTTCTTATTAAAAAAATTATAGCACATGCGGAAATGCATAGTTTTGTGATTAGATTTGGCTGCTAAGTAAAGATTAAATTCGATCAAACTAAACATAAGCTTCATTTTACCAACAGATAATAGTACAAAACAACTTAACAACCAACGATAGATGAGCTACAAATTCAATACAAAAGCCATGCAATAAACATTTTAATAAAAGGATATAAATTATTACTGGTACAGCTTGTGCTACTTTCCCAACTTCTTTATCAGTTTGCATAATCTTTTTGATTCTCCCCTAAAATAGAATGATTATTTTTCAGTTTTTTTTTTGTAAAAGATAATTACTGCTGGAAACCTGGCATTGTACTTTTTCTTCTTTGATGGCATGTTAATTACTTTTATTTGTTAAAAAGACAAGAAACACAAAAATTTACAAATACTACGGAATATGTCCCTTTTGTGCTAAAAGAAATGTCAATTATCTAGGTTATGTGGTTAAGTTATTCAACGTAAAGTTTGACGGTTGACGCAATAAACAACGTTGTCTATGAAGCTTCAGTTCTATGGTAATCACAGAAATTTGATTTGATTTGGAGTTATACAGGGTGTTTCTAAAAAGATGGTCACAGCAGACCGGGAGATAGACAGAAAAATGGGTGTCATTTTTTACATGTATGGCACCCTCTTCAGATGTATAATATCATAACGAATGAAACGTTAATTTTTGCCTTTCCGCTGGTCGTCGGGGCGTAATCGCAAGACGATCAATCGAACTTGTCGGAAAATTACGGATTTTAAACAATTTTTTACACAAAAGTTCTTGTATATTCAGGTAGACAATAAAAAATAAATCGGCGGAAGCGGAATGCCATACTAATCGAGTGGGGCTAATAGCCCGCTATACTAATTTAAACAGGTTAATTTTTTAAATTTTCCAAAACTATTTTTTACAGTTTCGGGTTTTTTCCAACTAATTATTTTTAAGAGTTAAGAGCATTCCTTCCTTAATATTGTAAAGGCTGTTTTTAGGTTTACTGGACTACTTCTACAGCCCTTATAAATTATTATGTCGTTTATGTGCAAATTTTTATTGGAATATTGTAGCGGAACTTTTTGAGTACATTTAAGTATTTTTTATGATAATTGATTAAATAATAAAAGTGCTGCATGTAGTCCAGTATTTGTCGTTTTGCACATAAAATTTTGTTTATTGGATTTTATTCAGTTTGTGGGCTGCGGAAGGGGGCGGCAAGATATGCATTGTTTTTAAAATTGTTTGTATTATTATAGGGTACTAGTTCTAAAAGGATATAACTTATTTTGAGGAAGACGATTTTGACCACACGGTTTGGGAAAGAATGCTTTTAAGTAGTCATTCACCAAAATCACCATTCCATACCGTAATCGAAACGATTTTTTACAGCCTATAATTTTTTTAGTACTGCATTTTTATGAGTATCTGTAATCAAATTTACACAAAAAAAGGTGCTCTTATACAAATTCGATAGAATGAGCCGTTTAAGAGAAAAGTGCATCTCAAGATCTGCTTGTCGGGACTATTGTCATAGGTACCTACCATACTAAAAATTTTTGTAGACCTATTATTTTACCAAAATTATTCCATAAGTCACAAAGGAACCTTTTTTTATAAATTTTCCGACTATCGCCTTATTTAAGGGCTGGATGCCATATGTGTAGAGTTCGCGGATGCGTTAAAATCGTCAGCAAAAAGAAGCACTTCAGAATTGGTACAACAACTCACAATATCGTTTATAAAAATATTGAAAAGCAAGGGACCCAAGTGACTCCCCTGGGGTACCCCCGAAGAGACTTTGAGTTCGCCTGAGAAGTAACCCTTGATTCTAACAATTTGTGTTCTTTCAAACAGGTAGCTGCTTAAAAATGAGAGTAATGGACCGTGTATACCCAACGATTGTAGTTTAGATATCAAGATAGAATGAGGTACTCTGTCGAATGCCTTAGCAAAGTCGGTGTAGACACTGTCTACTTGACACTCACTCTCCAAGGAATCCGAAATAAATTGTACAAAAAGAGCCAAAAATTGTTTTGAGTGGATTTACCTTGGCAAAGCCCATGTTGGTTGTGAGCTATAATATTTTTAAATTGTGGTGTAAGTTTTTCAGTAATTATATTTTCAAAAAGTTTTGGAATAGCATTAAGGATACTATAATTGGTCGATAGTTTGATACATCCACCCTAGCACTGCATTTAAAAATTTGTGTTACAAAACTTTTCCTCCAAATTGAAGGAAACACCACTGTTTAATGAGCTTTCGAATAAGATTAGTAGTAGCAGAGCCTGAGTTGATGAGCAATTTTTTAAAAAGACGGGTGTGGTATGCCATAAGGATCGAAGCTAAATTTTGCTTCAAGGGAATGAAGTTTTGAATAGATGTCCTGAATATTAAAGGAACAGGAACTAATATCGACAGTGTTATGATAGACAAATTTTGGGATTACATCTGACGAGTAAACGGACCCAAAATATTTCCCAAATAAGTCAGCCATCGCTTGGCCTCCATTGGCTGTAACATCGCCAAGAAGCATTTCTTCCGGGATACAGTTGTTCTTTTTTCGCTCATTAACAAAGTTCCAAAAACCTTTTAAGTTCTGTTGCAGGTTGCAGCGACTGCTCAGTAGAGGTAATAAATTTTCTGTAACAATCCTCGGTTAAAGCCTTACACCGAGAACGAAGGTTGCTAAATTCCACATAGTCTTCCATCAGCTTAGAATTTTTATATTTATAGTGTAGAGCATTTTTTGATTTTATTTTGTTAACTTGACGAACACCATATACAGGGTGTCCCAGTTTTTTATTGCTCCAGGACAAGAGACCCCGTTGCCTCCGCGAACTCTACTCATATGGATCCAGCCTTAAGGCGAAAGTCGGAAATTTTAGCGCTTGATTTTGAAATTCCATCGATATTCGCTGTTTTAGTCATAATAACTTTTTTAATGAAATATTTTGAAAAATTTTAAGAAGTTTTTGGTGCGCTATAAAAACTTTAAAAATATGCTTTAAACTAAAAAAGAAAGGTGAAATTTTTCTCGTTTATAACTTAACTTATTGCTAGTGTTGGAAAAAAAGATATAACAATCAATTACGAATTATTTACAAATGAAAATGGCAAAATGATGAAAGTCGTCGACGACACGTTTTCGACCGGTGCAAGAATAAAAGCTCCCTGGTGGCAAAAATATGAACTTTTGTATTCGGTACATACTTTATTGATTCAACGCATTGGTACATGTTTTTTGAGCTTTAATGAAGCTTTAAATAAAAAATCTATTTGTGTCTTTTGTTGAATATGTAGTTATAAAAAAGAAAAGGTACAATAATTATTAAGGGTTAGTTTCTTCCATGTGGAAATTCTTCTGTTCATTTCAACACAACTTTCATCAAAATTCGACATTTTCTAAAAACAGATTATATTTAGGTTATTTCCAAGCTGGCAAAATTACCGTCCCAGGACGGTCACGGACATGCGCAGTAGTAACAAAGTATGCGCATTACCTATTACGTATTGCCTTTTAACTAATGCGCATGTCTGTGACTGTCCCGGGACGATATTTGCAAGCTTGGAAATAACCTATTTTTTAACAAAAAGCGACTTTTAAATATCTATGAATATTTTTTAACAGATTGCAGAATATTTATCTTCAATTTGTTTATTTGTTTCTTCACAGTTACATACCTAGAAATAAGAATAAAAAGGACCAAAACTTTCGTTAATCCTAATCTTTTTTTCAAAATGTAATACCATTATTTACAGACGGACCGAGAGTAAGAAATTTTGCATGGCGATGACCTATTTTTGACTCCCTAAATAAAATGCAAAGATAAAACATATTGTCTAAAATGACCTTTTTCCATTACATTATTGCCACATACCCATCCACATACCAAATTTTATTATGATCCTAGAAACCGATTTTTTGAAATTAAAAAAAAAACAAAATATTTTTAACTTTGATGTCTGTAGCACCCAAGTAGCACCTTAATGAAGGCCTTTTAGATAGAGATAAGTTTGGTTAAATCGTCTTATTTTGGTCTCAGGATAAAGCAATAAATAAATCATGATGTCAGTTATTAAGTCAATTATATTAACTAGTCAAAAAATTAAATAAACAAAATCAACATTTCATTCACTTACGTCACCATCAATCATCAATTCATTTTTAAAAATTCCAGTTAATTTTATTCCTAAAGCCTAAAAGCCAAAAAAAAAGAAATGCCTTGCAATGGTTTACTTCAATTTCCTCCTTTTTTATTCACATTGTGGTATGTGTTTCTGTTGGTCGAAAAACTGAAAAAACAGTCAGATAGTTCCTCGTCATCTGATGATAAGAAGAAAACTGAAGAAGAACCCACTACACCTGCCGGCCAACAGTAGATAATATATTAGTTTAAATTTAAAGTATTATTGCTTTTTTTAATTTGAAATAGTATTTATTAGTTAGCTAATAATAGATACAAATTATAAATACTTAAGATTTTCAATATGAGAGAATTTAAACTCATCTCATCTACCAGTAAAGATTAAAAAATTGAAGTAAATATACTCTCGTTTATTCTTTCATTTAATTATTTAAGAGGATTAGACCGATTAGAGGATAGTCGGCAAATTTCAACGCTGGATTTCGAAATTCGCTTGGTATTTGCGGTTTTGGTCATAATTTTTTTCCAGTTCTTTTTTTGGTAGACAGAAGAGTCCTGTGGCTATCAATTTATTACTTTTTATTTTTGTAAGTCAAAACCAATACTCATACGGAAGCAGTAAAAAGTAAAACGGGGTGTTTACAAAAAACGTTCGCTTAGCGGCTCTTTAGATATTTATAAAAAACTAATTGAAATAATACTTATGTCATTTCAACGATAGCAATATGTTTAATCCCAAATAAAACATATTTTTTAAATTTTAATCCAAATTTAAACGTTTATTTAATTAGCAATTTATTGAGGGCAGCGCTAGTGTCATCAATTTTACGCACGGCATGTCGCAATCGAGAAGTTCACCGTCACACCAACGACCTGCAGCACAACCAAAATTTACAGCCGTCAGCAAGGAAGAATGCAAACTCCTTAAAAATTTTACTATACTGTGTAACTACGTCATAACATTAAGCATTTTTTTTGTATATAAGCCAGCCAATTTCTTAATAAAAGTAGTATTGAACAATCGTCTTTACTCAACCACAACTACCACTTTCCAAGCCTACAAACAGGAGTGTGAGGCTGCACTCCAGTGGTACCTACAAAACTACAAAACCACAAGTCACCAAAAAACCCCTTTTTGGAACTTGTTCTGAGGCTGCACTCCAGTGGTACCTCAAGAAACCAACACAAAACCACAAGTCACCAAAAACCCCTTTTTGGAACTTGTACATGTATGAGGCTGCACTCCAGTGGTACCTCAAGAAACCAACATAAAACCATAGGTCACTTGTTCATGGTCCTTCGAACCGGATGCACTCCAGTGGTATCTACAAAATCACAAGTCACCAAAAACCCTTTTTTGGAACTTGTTCATGGTCCTTCGAACCGGATGCACTCCAGTGGTATCTACAAAATCACAAGTCACCAAAAACCCTTTTTTGGAACTTGTTCCGGTTCCGGCAGTTAAGGTATAAGTTAATGTATAAACATAAACGAAGAGTTTATAGACTTGTTTTTTGTTTTAAATATTAAGTATATTTTTAAACTTTTTACAGCGCTCCAAAAATTAAGTCAAATTTTAAGAAAAAGTGGACAAGGAAATTTGAGCAGTGTGTAAAACGTATACTTTCAGCACGTCTTCATTAAATTATGGGAAATGTAACTGTCAGTAATTGTGTATATTTTTAAATGAAGAAAATGCAAAGATTTTCCTTATTGTAAATTTATTAACGGAATGTGAGCATCCTTAGATTTGCGACTTGTAATAATTATTTGGGGTTTTTCAAAATTTAATCAATGTTTATTTAGTAAATTAATTTCGTTAAAGATTGTAAGTTAGTAGAAAGGTTCTCGCAAGTTCTTAATATTAAATCTGACCGGGAGATATTTATTTTCGGTAATTCAATATTTTTGGAAGTAATAAAGAACTCAAATACACTTAATTCTAAAATAGTGTTGCTTAAAGAGTAGTAATAAATTAGTAATATTTTGGAACATGTGGATAACATTATGGGTGCATTAAAACATGCAGAGTAAAATTAATAAATTTTAAACCTTGCGAGGGTCGTTCTAATTCAGTTAGAAAAGGGAGTTTATAATATTCTTAAGTTTTGTTGTCATTGGTTGTTAGATATACTTAAGTAAAACTCCTAGGGGTATGACGCGTTTTTGGGTTGGTTTTAAGTAATAAAAGGGCTGAATTTTAAATCAATCGGGGCAATCAGAAGAATGAGAAGACAATTGAAGAGTCACTCTAACTATTAATTTTTTTGTGTTTGTGAATGATAGTGTTTGTGTTTATTTTGGGTAAGTCCAAAAATGTATTATTTCTTGTATGTTTAATTTTGTAAATAAATAGTTTAAGTGTTATGTTAAAATGAAGTGTTTGAATTTGTATCAATAACCGTAATCCCAACGAACCCACTCAATTTAAATATGTCGTATTATCCTCGGTTGGTTTCTGAATTTAACAATTCAGAAATTATTAAAGTCTCCCTTTCAAACTAACATCTTACTTTTACAATCGGGGGTAGTTCACAGGAATTTTATTTATTATTTGCAAAAATACATCAATAAAGTAAATATACAAATATAAGACAATTAACAGAAAATAGAAGTTTATTTTTACAAAATTATTTTTTTTTAATTGCTGCCAAAGTAATAAAAATTTTATGATGAAATTTTGTATGCATGAATTTTGTATAAAAAACGCTCATTTGGTAAAAATTTTACCAATCCTTGATTACTGGAAATGGTCTTACATGGACCGAAGGACATAAAACACTTAAGATCTTTTTAGGTATTCAAAAAATTTAGTAAATTATTATTTGCTTTTGTAGAGAAACTCCAAAGAAAATTTTTTTGTTCCATGCAAATTTTGCGTATAATGTACAGTTTCTGAGTAACTTTAAAAAAATAATTTAATAAATGGTAAGTAAGTTAGACTTTTTAACATTTATAAGAAAATATAAGCCCAAAAATTACCATTGCGTTTACGCCATATTAAATGCACGTTCGCATACTCATTAAACGCGAATTTAAATTTTAAAATTAGTTGCAAATTATCAACAAATAACTGTAATTAATGCGAATCCCTAGAGGACGCGGGAGTTTGGGAGGAAAATTTGTGAAAAATCATGAAATTGAGCATTAGTTCTACAGTCAAAACTCAAGTTTCCCTCATTCAATTTTCAAAAAAGAACAAAAAATCTATCTCTGGAATTTATCTACATAAGGTAATAAATGAGCGATTTTTATAAAAATGTAAGCATACATAATTTCATCATAAAATTTTTATTAGTTTGGAGTTTGGCAGCAAATAAAAAAAATATTTTTTAAAAATTAACTTCAGAAGCTTATAACTTCTTAGCGATGCATTTATTATACAGGGTGTCCAGAAATTAAGCGGCAAAATTTTAGGAGGCGATTTTACAACTAATTTTAAGAAAAAAAACTTCCTATAAACATACAGTGCGGTCATAAAGTAAATCCCCCCCCCCCCCCTGCTAACTTTTGAACGGTTATGTTTTTGATTCTGAAAATTTGTCTACGGAGGAATCTAATTGCGAACTTTCTAATAAAGGTATTTTTGATTTTTTGGAACTTCTGGTTATACCGAAAGTGGATGGCAACTTTCTTAATTTAAATGGAACACCCAGTATATTTTTGCATTTTCGTGTTCTCCATAACCATTAAGTTGACCTAGCATAGTGTGGTCTACGATTAATACTTTCGGAATTACGCCCATTTTACAATCGTATTTTTATGCAACTTCATTTACACCGGAAGTTGGACCCAACTGCCCCAACTTCGTTATTTTCAATGAAATATTTTGCAATTAAGTTAATAATATTAAATTTAAACAAAATTATGTTTAATAGTAAGTTCGTTAATTTTGCTGATTACCATAACCACCTTCCACGTTTTGACAGTAATAAAATCTAGAGGAAATCTCTTGAATAAAAATTTTGTTTAAATTTAATGTTATTAACTTAATCGCAAAGAAAATCATTTAAAATAAGGAAGTTTGGGCACTTGGGTCCAACTTCTGGTGTAAATGAAGTTGCATAAAAATGCGATTTTCAAATGGGCGTAATTCCGAAAGTATTAATCTTAGACCAAATGATGCTAGATGCTAGGTCAATTTAATGGTATTTTTATGGAGAACACGAAAATGCAAAAATATACCGGGTGTTCCATTTAAAATAAGAAAGTTGCCACCAACTTCTGGTATAACCGGAAGTTCCACAAAATCAAAAATACCTTTATTAGAAAGTTCGCAATTAGATTCCTCAGTAAATAAATTTTCGGAATCCAAAGCATAACCGTTCAAAAGTTAGCAGGGGGGGATTTACTTTCTGACTGCACTGTATATCCGATTTTGCTTCCTAAGGGAGCTACAGCCCTTGAAATATTATGTCTAAAAGTAGGTTTTTCGTAATTTATTTGAAAACGGATTGTAGTAGAGATTAGAAATTTGGTGTAAACCATAATACCCTGAAGATATAATTTTATGATTTTTTTCAGATTTTTTGAACCTCCCGAAAGGGTAGTTTTAAGAAGTGTTAAGTTTAAAAATAGCGTAAACTTTTTTATGGTTAACATTGATAATATTTATTTTCATAATATTATTCCTTATTTTTAATTCTAGACAAAAATGGTACTTTATCCCAACTCGATAGAATGCACCCTTTTCGAGAAAAATACCATTAACCATTCACATGCAGAGTTCCAATCATATTTTACTATTTTACCATACAATAATTTCGCTACTTTTGTTCTACATACAATACTCGACTTTTATTATTACTTTTACTTAATGAAAAGTAGCTATTTGATAAGTTTGAATAGTTTCTTTTAATATAGGGTTAATGGACCTATTGTACTGACAATATTTCAAGGGCTGTAGCTCCCTTAGAAAATTTTAGGGGAAAAGATATATCAAAAACTTTAATAGAAAATAAAAATGTATACATCATAATAATTACCTAAGGCCCAAAAGGTCTTGGAGTGGCCCTGGGTTTACGTGATCATTACTGAAAAAACATTAAAGGTAAGTTTATGCTCAACTAACAACTAATAACCACTAAAGGTGTGAGTTTATGTTCAACTAACAACTAAACCACTAACAATTAAGAAGATAAATGCATTTGACTGTTTATACTCTGCCACTAATAACTAACCATTAAGCAGAGCCAGATCTACACATTTTGTCACCCTGGGCACCATGCAAATTTGGCGCGCCCCCCCCCACACAAAATTAAAAAATAATACTGTATACAGGGTGTCCAGAAATTAAGCGTCAAAACTTTAGGATGCGATTCTACAACTAATTTTAAGAAAAAAACTTCTTGTAAACTTTTTTTAATTAATAAAATTGTCTTTTTTCGCGCCCCCCTTTGACTTTCACCCTGGGCGAGTGCCCCACTCGCTCCACCCTAGATCCGGCTCTGCCATTAAGCATTAGTAGTTAACCACTAATGGGGCAAATTTCGAATTTTCAATTAGGAGTTGCTTGTGGATAGTGAATCTAGAGGCTATTTCCTATTTCTTTTGAGCATAATATACATATAGTGTGGTAGTCAGTGGCGTAACTAGCAAGGAATGGGCCCGTGTGCCAGCACGATGTTGGGTCCCCCCCCCTCCATTTTTTATTATTATTTATTTATTACAGCAAGCGATCTTGATTAATAATTAATAGGTAATGGGCAATATTTAATATTTATTATTCATATTTTGCGTAGTGTTTGACTTCGACACCCTATGCGCCCAAGAGCCCTGTTTCTACTGCAAGTGCTGAACGCACATTTTCAAAGTTAAATTTAATAAAAAATTATTTAAGAAATTCCATGACTCAAACTATATTGTCGAACTCAGCAATATTGGGAGTAGAAAGTGATAGAGCACAAAAATTAAATTTAAAAGACATAATTCAAACATTTGCCTCACTTAAAGTGAGAAGACCACCAAAGAATTACAAACACAAACCTGATGATGACTGTGATTAGAACTTACTATTTTTTGCAATAAATTATGAATATATTTTTACTTAGAATTATACAGGGTGTTTCTAAATATATGCGAAGAAATTCTACAGGCGATTCCTTGACCAATTCTAAGACAAAAGTAAAGAATAAAAATTTTCTCCAAAGTGCTCTATTTTTTAGTTATGGGGTGTCAAACTTTCTATATTTTTTTCATTTTTTGAGTATAACTTCTTTATTTTTTAAGATAATTTAATCAAATTTGAAACACACTCTAGTTATTATAGTCGTAACAAGATAAAAATATCAAATATCGAAATAAAATACAGGAGGATGTATTTTGGGGGTATAGACCCCATTTTTTATGCCATAACTTTTTCGTGCTACCCCACTAAACATTTGAAATGAGATATTCTAATTCCTTGCTTTTTTCTGAAAATTTAAAAACATGTACGAAGTTGTATGCCAATTTTGCATTAAACAGGGGTGGCTTTTTTTTAAATAAATACCAGAGACTTCCTAGAAGACTCTTTGACCAATTTTAAGACGAAAACAGAGAATAAATATTTTCTCTAAAATACTCGTTTTTAATTTGTTAATTTTATTTTAATTTAAATTAAAAACGAAGCATTTTAGAGAAAATATTTATTCTCTGTTTTCGTCTTAAAATTAGTCAAATAGTCTTCTAGGAAGTCTCTGATATTTATTTAAAAAAAAAAGCCACCCCTGTTTAATGCAAAATTGGCATACAACTTCGTGTCTTTAAATAACTTCTAAACAGTACCAGCTGTGAAAAAATTAAAGAGATCAAAAATTTTCAGAAAAAAGCAAGGAATTAAAATAGCAAGTTTGACATACCATAACTAAAAAATACACCCTGTATACCGGGTGGAAATGAAAACCGGGTCACCTCGATAACTTTTTTATTTATGAATAAAAAAATTTGAAATTTGAAATTTTTTATTTTCGAAATCAATTCCGGTTTCACCGGAAACACCATGAACTTCGTTTTTTTAAATGTAACATCCCATATTTTTATTCATGGCTTAAAATACTTTTAAAAAAGAAGTATTTTTGAGATATTAGTTTTTATTTTTTTTGTAAAAAAATTTTTTTTCAAAAAAAAAAAGGTTTTCGAAGTCGATGAAAAGTACCAAAACTAATTCTAAATAATTCAAATACTTAAATAAAATTGTAATTTGAAAAAAAATTTAAGTGGTTTTTGAACTATTAATTTTTAAACTTAGTTAATGAAGATTTTATCAAATATCTCACTTTTTTTAAATGCAATGATGCCGGGTCATTCGACTTTTTAAAAAGAGGATTTTATAACGATTATTTTGGTACCCCATATTTGAATTATTTAGAATTAGTTTTGGTAATTTTCACCGACTTCGAAAACCTTTTTTTTTTTTTAAAAAAAATTTTTTTCGCAAAAAATAAAAACTAATATCTCAAAAATACTTCTTTTTTAAAAGTATTTTAAGCCATGAATAAAAATATGGGATGTTACATTTAAAAAAACAAAGTTCATGGTGTTTCCGGTGAAACCGGAAGTGATTTCGAAAATAAAAAATGCACATAAAATTTGTTTTTTTGAACCATAGAACATAGCCAAATTTCAAATTTTTCTATTCATAAATAAAAAAGTTATAGAGGTGACCCGGTTTTCATTTCCACCCGGTATTTTATTTTTTATTCAAATTTTTTATGATACTATAGGAAATACATATGTATAAGGGAACCTGACCAACATTGAGACAGACCCATTTATATTTTCTTTATTTCATAATTTATCATTGTTTATTTTTTATAAATTATAGAAAAAAGTTTATTTTTTACTTGGAAGAGCAGGTTTGCTTTATTTTGCTTTTAAATTTTAGAAAAATATTGTTATTTTTTTATCCGAAAATATTAAATATTGTTATTTGCCATGATTTAATAAATATTACCTAAAATTTAAAATTGTATTATTTTATTTGGAATTTTATAGCACTTTTCTAGGGCCCATTGGTAAATCCTAAAACTACCTCAAAATTTGAGACTTCGTGCTTGAAAGAGTAGTGGGGCCCAGAGCTGGATTTAGGCAATGGGCTTTAGGGGCTACAGCCCAGGGCCCCCAAGGGCCTCAAAAGTTGTTTACTTTTTGAATTTTATGATTGAGTGGCGTATTTACATGGAAACTAATGAAACTTAAACTTCAGGCCCCCAACAGTTTTAGGGCCGCAAAAAATATGATTTTATTTATTTTCTTGCAACTATCTTTAAATTTTATGACAAAAAATAAAAAAACTACATATGGGCCCAGGGCCCCTTGGGTCGAGGGCCCGTGTGCGGCGCACACTCTGCACACCCGTTATTTTCGCCACTGGTGGTAGTAAGTGAGTAGTAAGTAATATGACATCATCTCGCATACCATTCCCACTTAATATACACAGAGCATGGTTAGTGATTTGACATACCACGATCACTTACCACTTCAAGCGAATATGAATGGTGTGGTATTTCAAATTCACTTACTACTCAACTTTTACCACTCCCAAAAGAAATAGCCTTTATCGTTAGAGTTGACAGTGTCTATTTAAATTTTTGCCTCTGGCGAATCTCATATAATTGATAGTGAAACCTTTAATGGAAGTGATGAGGAATTGGTGAAACATTTTAATAATCAAATCGGCAATTTGAAATATCGCGTCAAAGATTCAAATTTCTTAATGCTTAATGGAGTGTAAATGTTCTCATTTTACGTTAGTGGTTGACTGTTAGTGGTTGGTGGTTGGTGGTTAGTGGTTAGTGGCTAATTGTTACTGGTAATTGTTATTGGTTATTTATTATATTTGAGCATATAAACTCACCTTAACACAATTACCACTAACCATATTAGCCACAAAGCACTAGCAGTCAACCACTAACATAAATTGAGAACGTTTGTACTCCACTAAGCATTAAGAAATTTGTCACGATATTTCAAAAAGTCGATGTGATTATCCTTTGATACACAAAAGTTTCACCAATTCTTCATCACTTTTCCATATCACTTATATAGGGTTTTCGGCTTAGCTGCACTCGAAGCGCACTTGCATTGCCCCAGTTTATCATCCAGGGCACCTCTAGTGCAATTCCACCAAACCATCAGTGCATCATGTTATAAGCCGAACCTGTGTTTTGTGAACCAGTGCTGAATTTATAACTTTACGAGTCATTATAGTCTCTAAAAAGAGAATTATTCCAAGATAATAACAATAATAAGAAAGCTAAAAAATTAAAAAATATTACAAAAATGGAAATGTTCCCAAATATTTATCATCTCTTCTTCGGATGACGATGAAATTTTCATTTACGCTGAGAAAATTTTAAAAAGTACCAAAAATTAAAAGTTTCATGGATATAGTTCTTGAGTTTGATGAGTAATGTTCCTTGGGCCGTCCATATTCGATAATTCATTTTTTGAGACTTTGTCACAGGTTATGATAAACTCAGCACTGGTTCATAAAAACGTGTTCGGCTTATAACGTGCACTGCTGGCTTGGTGGAATTGCACTAGAAGTGCGAAGTGCCCTGGATGATTGCAATGGAAGTGCGCACCGAGTGCAGTTAACCCGAAAACGCTATATGATATTCGCCAGAGCTAAGAATTTAAACAGACACTGTCAACTGTAAAGATCAAAGATCAAGCATGCGTACTTCTAGATTCACTAACCACTAGCAACTCCTATTCATCCCAGTAAACAAAATATAATTGAAATAATATATCTTATAAATGGTTCCTGGAAACATGCAATGTTACATGTATTGAGACAATTACGTTGCAGTAACGTTTCATAAACGGTTGCGTGGGTTGCATGTTGTAGCGCAACAACGTTGATACGGATAAGTTTCAAATTAAACATTTTATAAATATTACAATGGAACGTTGATTAAAGATAATTTATTACACGGCTTTCATTAAGCGATACTTTTAAAATTCAAAGAAGGGTAGATTTTCAAAAACGGCATTGGTATATTTACATATTTTTGAAATATTCTATAAAAATAAAATTTAACCCATATCGAAACCAGTTCATTATAATAGTTTCAAAATCTTCGTCATTTGTTGGAAAATCTGTAGTATGTACGCACATTCTGCAAAGTAAATATGTTTAATACACGTTATTTATATATTTGCATTTATGTAAAAACTATACTGCAAAAGGTTAACAAAATTATGACTTAACCTTAAAAGTTTAAATACAATCTGTAAATCTCACGTCGACCCTCAGCTTATTAACCCCTGTTGGTCTATATTATTTTATTGATGTTATTTAAAATAATATTTAAGACAAAAAAAACAGAAAGACGTCCGATCGCACATTAATTAACTTAATAATTATTATTGGGTTCTTTAAATAGGGTTAAGCCGACGTTTACATGAAACTTAATAGTGACCAACTTGATCTTAAATCAACACAAGCTGAGTTATTACTTTCTTCTTTGTTGGTTTAAAATACTAAGTTCAAAATTAACAAAATTTACTTATTTGTTCTTAACTAGTCTTTCCAAAATCCTGATCGAGCCAAGTTCACTTTATTTAAACTTATTTAAGTAATTATTTAAGGTTCTATTGGGAACTTATAATGATAAAGTATTAAAACCAAAATTCAATTAATATTAAATATATTTAAAAAAAAAAAACAAAAGGTATTAGAAATAAAGAATAATGATTAAGAATAATAAAAAAAAATTACAAATCAAGAAATACAAAAAGGAATAAAATTGAGATAATCGAGTTGAAATTTATCAAAACTAAATCTGAATTAACTGAAGAGAAATTAACACGGTTAATATTTTCCAGACAAATACAGTATACAAATTATAATAAATAAAAAAAAATATTTTAATTTTAAAATATTTTTAAAGAGTAATCTAAATTTTCTAGGAATGAAAAATTGTTCCAAACTAATGAAATACATAATCTTAATTAATGAGAACCAATAGAAACCTTAATAATCCAGAAATTCACTTTATACGAAAAGAAAACAATTAACTTAGAAACTTGAAAAAAAACTAACTTTCAATTACAATAAAATTATCAAACGCGTTGCGGAAAAACTAAAATGAACTTGACTGATCATATTTAAGAACAAACATTGCTCTAGATCAGAACATTTTGGAATTCCAAGATTTTAAGGTATCTTTACAATATATAGACTTTGCTTAGCCTCCTTCTTACGTCATTCTTTAAACTAAGTCGCCAAAGCAAAGCCTGTGATTGGTTCGTTGCGCCCTTATGACTTAAGTAGGACAAACCAACTTCATCCCTACGCTCAGGGTGAATTTGGTTGTCTACGCTAAACTACTAATCAAAATTAATATAATCTTACTTTTTACAAACTGTTTCTCTAAAGACAATAGATTTTACCATAATGAAATTATAACAAATTTCCTCTTCATGGACTTAAGACTAAAACGATTCTGTCGAGAATACTTTGGGACTTATCTCTATTTAATCGAAGTTGGGGAAATTTTAATCAAATCTAATTATTTATGAATGAAATTTTGAAATATACTTATTAAAATTTTACTTTGAATAAATGACTTTTTCTTATTTAATTGTACAATAAAATAAATTCATTTCCCATACTGTCGCTGGTGGTCTTTTCGACCTTCCTAACATATGGTGTGAAAACTGAAATTCAACAATTTAAATATTATTTCCTACGATCTGCAGCAAAAACAACACAAGACGTCTTAGGAAATAAATAAATAACCCGTGAAATACGCATCTATCCGTGATTTGAAGCAACACGAATGTTACAAAAAAAATATTATTTGTTATGAAGTTTCTCCCTTTTATGATACACAGGCCAAAATATTCTCCCTAGAAAACATGCACACTAGCCATAAAAATAAACCTTTACTTAATTCTTAAACAAATATTCAATAAACACAATCTAGACAAGTATGGTCACATCTGGAATAAAAATAATGCCAATTGGATAATTAATTTAACAAAGCCAATTTTGCATTATTTACAAACCTCAGAAAAAAAATAGTTGTAAAATAAAGGTTTTTTATGTTTTTAGTTTCCTTTTCTAACTATAATATTAATAACAATTATTAATTACCTTATTTTATGCACTGCGTCCAGACGCAGATGTTGGTGTCGTTCCATCCAGTTCCATCATGTAACTGCACGCTGCCTGCATGTAACTAGAACGTACCTATACCGCGACCCTATTACATTACATTAATTTTATTTAGAAACGTTTAAAATATATTACAATACATCTCATGTTTAACTATTTACAAGATTTTAATGTTGCAATGAAACGTTTAAAATACGTAACGAAACAATACATATGTTTACTGGGATAGCTTATTAGTGTTTAGTGTGTCTTAGTGGTTAACTGATAACGCTTAATGGTTAGTTGGAAATGGCAGTATAAACACTCAAATACAACCTAATGCATTTATCTTCTTAATTGTTAGTGGTTAGTTGTTAGTTGAGCATAAACTCATCTTAACGGTTTCTGTTAATTTTGCATAGCTGAGCACCCTGTATATAATTCTGAATTTAAAGTTATCAAGTTGGCTGCGATTCTGGCGCTTGACTAAGGTCACGTGATCAAATCCAGTCTTTTTGACAAATGAATATTCCTAAGCGGCTTCAGGTGCAGTAAAATCTTGAATTTTTATCAAACCATTTCGTATTAGTTGTGCTAACGACCCACACAGTGCAAAATGGAAACAAGAAAGTTAATAGATCTTTTACGGGCTACAATCGATCCAAATCAACGCCAACAAGCGGAGGAGCAACTTTCCCAGGTTGGAACCACATGTGCTCATAGCACTATCATTTATAAAATCATGATTTAACACTTTTAATTCTTGTTTTTAAATAGAAATCTTCATTTCTTATACTAACAGCTATTATTATTTTTAGATACACAAAATTATTGGCTTTGCTCCTGCGTTGTTGCAAGTCGTTATGATGAATGATTGTGACATGCCCGTTAGGCAAGCAGGAGCAATTTATCTTAAAAATTTAGTCTCGCAAAGTTGGGTTGAACGTGAGCCTGATGTACCTGGCCAGCCTATCCCATTCGCTTTACACGAACAAGATCGGGGATTAATACGAGATTCTATTGTCGAAGCTGTTGTGCATGCACCAGAATTGATCCGTTTACAATTGTGCACTTGTGTCAATAACATCATAAAGCATGACTTCCCTGGAAGGTGGACACAAATTGTTGACAAGGTAATTTGGATTTGTAATGGTTTTCGTTCGGTATTAAATTTTGTTTTTATAGATTAGTATTTATTTATCAAGTCCTGATGTTAGCGGCTGGCATGGGGCTATCTTATGCCTATATCAATTGGTAAAAAATTTCGAATACAAAAAAAATGAAGATAGGGGACCATTACATGAAGCGATGAATTTATTATTACCACTTTTGTATCAACTAATTATTAGTTTGTTGCCTGATCCATCAGAACAAGCCGTTTTACTTCAGAAGGAATCTTTGAAGGTGTATTTTGCATTAACGCAGTATGCTTTACCACTTGAATTAATCAGTAAAGAAGCTTTTGCTCAGTGGATGGAAATTTGTAGGTAAATACATTTTAAATTATTCAACAAAACTCAGTGATACTTGTTTTCTATTGGAGCTCATAACAGGTTTTAACATAACTATTGAAAAGTGTTTTAATGTATTTTTACTTAGGCAAGTTGCTGAAAGACCTGTACCTCCAGCAGCACTTCTCCCGGATGAAGATGAACGCCCTGACCTACCTTGGTGGAAATGTAAAAAATGGGCCCTACATATACTTCAGCGTATGTTTGAACGATATGGCTCGCCTGGAAATGTAGTTAAGGAGTACTCAGAATTTGCTGAATGGTATCTAGGCACTTTCTCCAATGGAATCCTAGAAGTTCTTTTGCGTCTCTTGGACGCTTATAGAGCCGGAAATTGGCAACCTCCCAGGGTACTCCAACAAACCCTCAATTATTTAAATCAAGCCGTTTCGCATGCTCATACTTGGAAATTATTGAAGCCACATATGGGAGCCATAATCCAAGACGTCCTCTTCCCCTTAATGTCTTACTCAGCGGAGGATGAAGAATTATGGAGTGTAGACCCTCATGAATACATCCGTGTTAAATTTGATGTATTTGAAGATTTCGTTTCACCAGTAACAGCAGCTCAAACGCTCCTACACTCAGCATGTAAAAAGAGGAAGGATATGCTACAAAAAACTATGGCATTTTTAACAACTGTATTAAATGATCCCACTATGGATGCTACAAAAAAAGATGGTGCTTTGCATATGGTCGGATCATTAGCTGATGTACTTTTGAAAAAGAAGATTTATAAAGACCAATTAGATCAACTGTTTTTAAAATATGTTTTCCCAGAGTTTGGTAGTCCCAAAGGACATATGCGCGCACGTGCTTGTTGGGTTTTACACTATTTCGCTGAAGCACCTTTTAAGCAAGAAGCTGTACTAGCTGAAGCTGTTAGGTTGACAATTGTAGCACTGCTACAAGATAAGGAATTACCAGTAAGTTTGTGATGATTCAAAATTATATGTTATTCATTTTTATATATTCATAGGTTCGTGTTGAAGCTGCAATTGCTCTACAAAGTCTATTAAACTACCAAACATCATCAGAAAAATTCATTGAACCTCAAGTCAAGCAAATCGCTTTAGAACTTTTAACAATTATTCGTGAAACTGAAAATGAGGATGTTACTGGAGTAATGCAAAAGTTAGTTTGTGAGTTCACACAACAATTGACACCAATTGCGGTAGAAATTTGCCAGCATTTAGCTACGACATTTAGCAAAGTAATTTATTCAAAACAAAACCAGATAAATTATAATACATTTTTAAAAGGTTTTAGATACTGATGAAGGTTCGGATGAAAAAGCAATTGCTGCCATGGGAATTCTTAACACGATCGAAACTTTATTAACAGTGCTGGAAGAACAACCAGAAGTAATGAGATTATTGGAACCAATTGTTTTACAAGTTGTAGGGCACATTTTGCAAAATGAAGTTACTGAATTTTACGAAGAAGCCTTATCATTAATTTATGACTGTACTAGCAAACATGTTTCTGAAGATATGTGGAAGGTATTTGAATTGTTATACCAGGTGTTTATGAAAAATGGGTTAGAGCATTTTACTGAAATGATGCCTGCATTGCATAACTATGTCACAGTCGACACTAATGGATTTTTAGCCAATGAGCAGAGATTATTGGCTATTTATAATATGTGTAAAGAAGTTTTGACAAAAGAAAGCGGTGAAGATCCTGAATGTCATTCTGCTAAGTTATTAGAAGTGGTTTTATTGCAATGTAGAGGTCGCATCGATGCTGCTGCTCCACTTTTAGTTGAATTAGCTGCTTCGAGGTTATTAAGAGAGGTGCGGACAAGTGAATTAAGGACCATGTGCTTACAGGTATGTGAAATTACTTATTTTTTAATATACAGGGTGTCACTTAAAGGTCTGTAGACATACTCCTGAGACCAAAATAAGACGATTTAACCAAACTTTTCTCTATCCAAAAGTGGTTCGTTAAGGTGCTACAGACCATTAAAGTTCTTAAAACTATTTTGTATTTTTTAAATTACTAAAAATTGGGTCATACGATCATAACATAATTTGGTATGTGGCTATGTATTGGAAAAAGTATTTCTAGATAATTTTTTTTTTACGTTATGTAAGTGGTCAAAAATAGGTCATCGACTTGATAAATTTCTTAGAACTTTTCAATGGCCGAATAAAAATTCATAGAACTTTACTTGTAGCTAAACAGTGTAATTATAAACTTTTTTTGTCTCTTACAAAATTTTTCTATCTCCTTTATTTTAGGCAGAAAAAAATTATTTCCATGTGGTACATTACCTAACTTTGGAAAAATATTTAAATTTTTCGCTAAAAGGTCTGTACAAATTAACACAGTATATTCCTGACACCAAAATAGAACGATTTAACCAATTTTATTTTTATCCAAAAGTGCTTCCTTATGCCTCTATTGACCATGACAGTTATTTAAAAAGATATATTTTTCAAGGTCGCTAGACATTTAACGAAGCACTTTTCGATTAAAATAAATTTGGTTAAGTCATTTTATTTTGATCTAAAGAATATGTGGTGTTACTTTGTGCAGACCTTTTGGTGAAAAATTTAAATATTTTTCCAAAGTTAGGTTATGCACCACATGGAAATATTTTTTTCTCCCTAAACTAAAGGAGTTAGAAAAATTGTATAAGTGACAAAAAAAGTTTATAATTACACTGTTTAGCTACAAGTATAGTTTTATGAATTTTTATTCAGCTATTAAATAGTTACAAGAAAATTTGCATGTCGATGACCTATTTTTGACCACATACATAACGTGAAAAAGTAAAAACAAATTGTCTAGAGATATCTTTTTCCATTACATAGCTCCATACAAAATTTTGTTATGATCGTATGAGCCAATATTTAGTAATTTAAAGAAAAAACAAAATAGTTTAAAGGACTTAATGGTCTGTAGCACCTTAACGAAGAACTTTTGGATAGAGATAAGTTTGGTTAAATCGTCTAATTTTGGTCTCAGGAGTATGAGGTATTATTTTGTACAGACCTTTCAGGGACACCCTGTATAGTGTGATTCATTTAACTCGAGACAAATAAATATCTAACAAACTAAATGGTTTAGAAAAATATGGTAAAAAAAAATTCAAATAAAAATGGTTTGATTTAAAGAGGGATAAACAAAGATCTTCAAATGAAAAACAAAGAACTTATAGAAATATGTAGACAAAAGTTAAAGTTTAAAGAGTTTTCTTTTTATTTTATTTATTATTTAAAAATGAGGTATATCTGATTTTTATGAAAAATTTCTCAAGTTGCTCCCATACATCATGTGTCGTCTTTGCCTTGCTTAATGATTTCATTTTTCTAGAAAAGAAATTAAGCGCAATCTGAAAAACATTAAGCTAATTATTTTACTTGTGTCCTCTGTTTATATTTGCACTACAAAAAGTAGTCAACTTTTTATAAATCACATATTTAAAACTGCTTACTTCCTTACCCTTTTTAATTTTGAGAAAACATAACCAAGCAAAGACTTCTTTAGCCTCCGATATTATCTAAAATTTTAAAGGTCATTTAATTTTAAATGAGGTTTAATTTGACATGTAGTATTTTCGGGAAGTTTGGATATAGTTTAAATGAGGTTTAGCTGCAAAATAGGCTATATACAGGGTGATGATAAAGCTTGGAACAATATTCATAACTGCCATATTTAATTTTTTTGAGGAAATCGCTCGGATAGGTCAATTTTAGTTTTTAAAATGCCATATCTTGGTATAAAAAAAAGTATTACTGACGTCTCTGGTGATTTAGCAATAACTTCATCATCGATTTTTTCAAATGGAAGCCCCCATTTTTTTAACTTGTTTTTGATAAGCATTCATGCCACTTAAACTTTGATATAAAAAACAATTAAATTTTTAAACAAATTTTTGAATAAAAAATCTTTTTACTTCAAAAAAGGAAATTGTTGTTTTAAGGAAAAAGGTTTTATAAAAATAAATTTGAAGTAACTAATATGTTAAATGTATTAACAAAATTTAATAAATAAACTTGAAAAACAAATTTTGATTCTATTTAAACGTAAGGAAATTTACAAATAATAAAATTTTAAATGTACCATTTATTGAAATCAGCTAAAATAAATCTTATACAACATTCAAATCTTTTAAATGTAAGAGCAATCCTCCCGCAACGTTTTAGGGGTTTGCGGGAATCGTCGTAGGTCTTTTATTTATAAATATTTTGGAATAATTATTGTTGCATTTAAAAGGGCGCTCTTTTTTCGCCATAGTGGGCGTTTTTAAATGTCTTATATTTTTTTGTAAATTATAATGAAAATGGTCATTTTATGCTATTTTCAATGGACTAAAACATTCATTTATAATAAGAATTTTAAAACTTGAAAACGGCCAAAATGCAGATTAGAATTTCCTTTATCCATGTTTCAAATTTGAAAAATAGTATATTGTTTTATTCAGAGTAAAAGAAGTACTTTTTCAGGGTGTCTAACGACCTGGATTTATCAGGGATTTTGAAAATTCTGAAAAAATCAGGGAAATGTCAGTGAATTTTTTTTTAAACGTGGAAATTTAAAATTTTTCTTAATATTTCGATTATTTTTCATTTCTTTCTTATAATTTTATCACTGATGCGCCAACCGCGTCGTGTTCATGTAGGTAGGGTTAGTTTGAAAATTTTCAAATGTTTAGCATAAAAACAATTTTTTTCTTGTTGAAACTAGTTAGATTAAACAAGGTGTTATTATTGGTAATAATTTCAAAAATATTCTTTTTTTTTCAACATGAAGGTATAAACCTGAAGTTTACTAAAAAAAATTACCAAAAAAATCGAAATTTTTTTAAATGATTAAAATATTGTTTTTGTCAGAAACTTTTCAATGTTTAATAATGCGGAGTGGAAATCGCTGGAGTCACATCGAGGTAAATTTACCTTTAGACCAAAGACGACGATCACCAATATAATGTGACTTTTCTTCATTTTTGTTATAAGCGAAGTTGCATATAATATTTGATTTTGTATAATATGAATTTACAATTTTTTTATACTCGGATTTTTTTGCTTTATCCGGAGATTTAAAAGTTAAACCTGTAGCCCAGAACTCACCATACAAATCCCAGAGAGGTGGTAACCTTGTTAGTAGGAATCAGCTAAAAAATACCCCCTTTTTTTTTCGATTTCACCTTAATTTTTATTTGTTCAAGTTTATAAATAATTGTTAAATTTTCCTAATTATAAAAGTTGAATGGAATAGTAACTAACAGTAGTTTGCATGAACCCATCTACTTTTACATTTATTTATATTGATTATGTTTCAGGTCTTAATAGCTGCCTTATATTACAACCCACAATTACTTTTCTCTGTACTAGAAAAACTGCCCGATTTTACCTCGCACTTTATCAAGCAGTGGATTCATGACACAGACTGTTTTCTGGGTGTACATGACCGTAAACTCTGTGTACTAGGGCTATGCACATTGATTAGTATGCCAGGTAGACCCATTGTTTTACAGGAGTTGGCACCAAAGGTAATGCCTGCATTAGTGCTACTTTTTGATGGACTAAAACGAGCATATGCTGCTCGTGCTAAGGAATTGGCTGAAGAAGAAGAAAGTGAAGACGAGGAGGGAGATATTGAAGAAGTTTTAAGTTCAGATGAAGATGACATTGATGATCAAGGACAAGAGTATTTGGATAATTTATCACAGAAGGCATTAAAGTCTGGAACTTTAGCAGGTTGGTAAAATAGCTATTAAAAATTTATTTTAAATTGTTCAAGTTGCATATTGATCAAAATTAATTCATTGAAATTTATCACCACTAATTTTAATTACTTGTATAGGCTTTGATGTGAATGCAACAATGGCAGATGTAGATACTGGGTCAGATGATGAAGATTCCGATTACGAGCCTATTGAGGAGATGGTGTTGGAGGCATACACCACACCTCTTGATGAAGAGAATTGTGATATAGATGAGTACATTGTTTTTAAAGAGGTCATGACAAGACTTGAAGGAACAGAAGCGGAATGGTATAACGCTTTGACCGTTACCCTTACAGAAGAGCAAAAGAAATCCCTTATGGAAATTAGTTGTTTAGCAGACCAACGCCGCGCTGCCAGAGAAAGTAAAAGAATAGAACAACAAGGAGGTATGTTATTTATTTTATTGCTTTTGAACAAGGAAATTTTAAAGTTAATAAAAACGCCACTACTATATTTTTAATGTGATACCACATTTCTAAGTAACTATCTTCTTTTCAAAAGGCTAAATTTTTTTTACATTACCTCAGCTAATGTTCATAAAGAAATGTTTGATTCACAGATTTATTTAAAAATATAAAAAAATTAAATTTTTCATTCTAAACAGTACAATAAAAAATTAAAAAGTGTTGTTCTTTGTGAGTTCCAAATTATCGTAAAAATATAGTATGTGTTAAGATCAAAAATAAATTCAAAAATGCCCTGTATATTTCATAACTTTAGTTTGTGTTTAAGAGCATCTTCCTAGACACCCGCGATAAATTTTCGGTTGGAGATAATAACAAGGAATCCCACTTTTCTGGAGCTTCTTTGCAAATTATGACCAAATAACTGATAATTAATGCGAATCCCTAGAGGGCGTGCAAGTTCTGCAGTCATAACTCAAATTTCCCTCGTTAGATTTTCAATTTCTTTTCAGATTTATAATCTAAACTGATTAGGCTACAAGAGTTACCTTCTGCAACCTAGCACAAAATTAATTAGACAGGGTGTCTAACGACCTGGAAAACAGGGAAAACCTGGATTTGTCAGGGATTTTGAAAATTCTGGAAAAATCCGGGAAATGTCAGTGAATTTTTTTTAAACCTGGAATTTAATTTTTTTCTTAATATTTCAATTATTCATTTCTTATAATTTTATCACCGATACGCCAACCGCGTCGTGTTCATGTAGGTTAGGTTGGGTTAGTTCAAAATTTTCAAATGTTTAGCATAAAAACAATTTTTTTCTTGTTGAAACTAGTCAGATTAAACAAGGTGTTATTATTCGTAATAATTTCAAAAATATTCTTTTTTTTTCTTTAACACAGAGGATAAAACATCAATTTGAAATTTAAAAAAAAATTGTCTGGAATACCTGGAAAGGTCAGGGAATTTTGCATTTTAGATTTGTTAGACACCCTGATTAGAGGGGTCCAAAGTTAAGGTACTTTTAGATCATTATATTTTTTTTGTACATTCTCCATTTTTTTCCTTCTGGCAGGAGTTAAAGAAATGACTTCTAAATCATCTACAAAAAAAATTATACAAAAATGTTGTTCGTACTAGCATTTATGACTGCAGAACTAAACCACTATATTTTCCGTTTAGCAAATTGCTCTTAAGTGTCTTGAATAAATTTATTTGTTTCAGGTTACTCTTTCACACAGCAAGCAGTGCCAGCAACGTTTAATTTTGGAAATGCTTCACTGGGATCTTGAAAAGTGGAAATAGAATAGCTGATGCTTCAATAAATCCGAGTATTGTGTTTGTGAGATTAATGTAAAGTAATAAACGGAACACATATTCGTGCTAACATTTGTACAGTTTAATAGATAAGAATATACACTTAAATTTTTTTCAGTTTTGCTTTACATTTCTTGTTTTGTCTAATTTTTTATAAGTAGTTAAATTACTTTCTTAAGTGCCTTTTAATTGATGTTATATATTTAAAACAATATCATACACATGATTATATTCAAAAAAAATTTTAAATAAAAAATATTTGTTTATTTACTCCTAAATTATACAGTTTTTAATATAATTTGAAGCATTGACCAATATTCGATAATTATTACAAAAGAAATAAATACATTTTCATTTCTTATTTATATTTATTGTTAATTATTCTATAAGTGTACACACGAGGTGTGAACGAGTGCAGTTTGTAATTGTTAAAATGTAAACATCTGCACTTTCACACCAAGTTATATGTAAAATACCAAACCGTACAGCCGAAATTTAAAATAAATAAATGCTCTCGTAAACCGAATCATTAGGTATGAATAAAATATGAACATAAATTATATTCCTGTATTAAAAATCTCCACAATCATTGTACTTAAAAATTTCAGTTCATTTAACACAGCATGAATCACTTGAGGCAGCGATCGAAGTATGTGCTTCCCACTTGACCTCCTCGCATTGCTTTCTGCACGTTCTGTTCAAAAAGTCGACGGTTGTTTGTAAGAACTTCTGCTGCTTCTTTGTTTAATGGATCCTCGGGATTAGGCTCAAGGAATAAATACTGCAGACCATACACAATGCTGTTTATTGTCAACACTGGCTTCCAGTCCTCTCGCAATATATTCAAACATACATTTCCTTGCTGGTCAATATTGGGATGGTACACCTGTGTCTCACATTTTACTTTCGGTGGTTCATGTGGATAGTTAGGGCCTACTTTAAAGCTGAAAACGAATCGACCAGTTCTATAAAAACCCTCATCTGGACATATTATCAATTTGAATGACAGGAGATCATCTGGATCTGGGAATTCTGTTGTGCATGTCTTTGGCAAGTTCAGCTCGTTTATGTCTGAAATATAAAACAAAGGTTGTAATTTATAACTAGAAGATTAAAAAGTTTATTTTTAAAAATAATTTTACTTGCATTTTTAAATATCCTTTCTATGAAAAAAAAAGGACACCTACAGTTCTGCTTACAAAATTAAATAAGTACATCCTTATTATTCTAAAAATAAATGTACAAAACAAATTCTTTGTGATTAGAGCCCATGTTATTAACCAAAAACACAAATACAGTAATTTTTTAAATTAAAATAGGTCTCAATTATCCAAATTTTGGATATAAACTATTCTCTTTCAGATTGTATGAAAACAGGATTTTTAATGAAAATAAAACCACATCTTTTATTAATGCTTCAAAACTGCTCAGTTTGTCTTCTTACCATAAGTTTCGCACCTGTCCACCCACCGATGGTAACAAACTGTCCTCAGAACACTTTTTGTAGGAGTAATTTCACAAGAATAGTAATAAATGAAAGAGCTACTATTACAAATTTTTCCAGATTTGTTGGGAATATAAAGAACTTTTAGAAAACTTAAAAAACCATATCGGTAATTAGCTTCCTTAAGGGGCACCACTAGTTTGACCGTCTAAAAAGAAGGTAGGTAGTTTTCGGGAATTTAAAAAAAAAACTATTGCAGCTTTGTTTTGAAATTTTTAGGCAATATTTATACATTTTACTAGTAAACATAAAAAGAATTCAAATAAAAATCTTTAATATTCTCATAGTTATTGAGTATCTCTCCAGAGGTGGAAGTCTGTAAGCTATACGATTATTTTCGTACAACGAAAACATCGTTTGTTGAATATGTTGCTATAGTGACGGATTTTGTCTTTTTTCAACAAATACAAAACGCGCATAAGGAAGAGTGATAGAAAATCCGTCACTATAGCAACATATTCAACAAACGATTTTTTCGTTGTACGAAAACAATCGTATAGCTTACAGACTTCCACCTCAGTGACCAAAAAAATAAGTTGCCCCACTGCTGCAGTGATTGCGGCCTTCGTAGTGCCTGATACCAAAAAATAAAAAAAAGACTGGAAGATATTTCTTATACAATGAGCCAGAATAGAAAAAAATATATATTAAATTTAAGAAGATGGCAAAGTTAAAAAATTTCTACGCTCAAAAATCTAATGATTTTTGGCTTGCCAAAATTACAATTACAATAAAAAAACTGGAGGTTCATTGTATAGAGAATTAAGTACAAAAAAGATAACAGAAAATCAAATCGATCAGATCATTTGTTTTCGAGTTAGAACTGCAGCAAATTTGAAAAATGTACTTTTGAAAAAAACGTGTTTAAAGATAAAAGTACTTTTTTTTGGCTGATATTTTTATTTAACAATAATATTTTACGAACGAGAACTTTATATATTTTTTATTTTGTTTTATGAAATGGTTCTGAAATAAAACATTTTTCAGTGCTACTGCTTATTTTGTAATAAGGCTGCTTTTTTAATAGCATATTATAGCAGTAAATAGAGAATAATTAATGTTGCTCTACTTTTTTCCAATACTGTATACATATACTCCTGTGATGTATAATTTAGTCGTAATGACCAACTTAATTTCATCTTTATTTAAAGCTTGAGAAAGATAAGAAAATTGTCGAAACTGGTCGCTAATAAAATAAGAAATTAAGTTGAATGAACTAATTTTCTCTTTCCCACTATCTACTTTTAAAATTTTCACAAAACTTTTGCTAAATTTCCACCCTTTAAAATTTTCACAAAACTTTTGCTAAATTTCCACCCTTTAAAATTTCACAAAACTTTTGCTAAATTTCCACCCTTGAGCCAACGAGGGGCACATGCCAATTTTTTTGTGGGGGTTTTATAACACAAATTTTAATTCTTTTCATTGGCATGCAGTATGAAAACGCGGAAAATCATATTTTTTTATTACAAGATCACATGACCGTTTGAGCCCCTTGGGACCGTGCGAATAGCATGCCTATGATATTCAAGACTTAAATCTATTTTAAGTATCTTTTGCTAAAAGGGCATGCAATATTAAATCAGAGAAAAACACAACATTTTTTGAAAATGGAAATGCAATTTTCCATGATTTTTAAATTTTAAACTTCCTAAATTTCCACCCTTGAGCCAACGAGGGGCTCATGCCAATTTTTTTAGGGGGGTTTTATGACACAAACTTTAATTCTTTTCATTGGCATGCAGTATGAAAACGAGGAAAATCGTATTTTTTTTATTACAAGATTACATGACCGTTTGAACCCTTTGGGATCGTGTGAATCGCATGCCTATAATTTTCAAGACTTAAATTTATTGTAACTACTTTTCACATATCCTTCATTATAGAGTGGATCATTACAGATTGGGACCATTATTTTTAGGAACATCATTAAGGGTCACTCTAGGATTTAAAAAAAATCGAAAATTTTTGTTTTTGTTAAAATGTCTTAAAAATTATCTTAAAAATGATGTGACAAAAGGTTATTGTTGAAAAACATTTCTATGAACCCGAATTTCATATTGCGGTGAAGCCTCACTTGGCCTGCTACAAGCATGAACATTGGCAGTGCTCTGTTATTTGCGAGAATTTTGTTTGAAATGGATATTATTCATACAACATTCGTATTTGTTAATTATTGATTTATTTTCACTATGAGTGAATCAGTTGTGTAAAAAGATAAAACGGTTCCAAAAGAGATTCCGTCAGATGGAAGATAGGCAAAAACTTTGAAGTTGTTTTTTTCGAAACCACATTTCTTAAATCGGTCGGACTCCTAACTCATACAATTCTTTACCTATTGACTTCAAAATTTAACTGTATATTCGAAATTACATTCTCTATAGAAGTACGTAGGATTTTTTTTATTATTAATATCCTGCTCCTGTGCTTCTTTTCTAACCGATTTTAAGTTCATCCGTGCCTGTTTTAAAATTTCTTTTTTTCTAATCCTAGAGTGGCCTAACCCCTTAAGCAATTATGCAAGTAAGAAATAACACACACTGGTCAATAAAAGATAAACACAATTTTTAAACACAAAAAACTTGATTCAAACAGAGCCAAAGTTACTAAAACCAATAAAAATTAAATGGGCGCAAAAATCTATTACTTTTTCCTCCATGTTTTTTTCAAATTTACGTCAAAATAGCGTCATCTATCCTTAGTCGAAATTCCCAATTCTTATTGTGATGACAAATACTAAAAATATTATTAAATCGCGAATTTATTATTTTTCTGGTGTTACTGTGTGTTATAGTAAGTTTCCAGACTTCATTAAAATTTAAGCAATTATTCTTTAAAATGGTTTACACTAAGGAGGAAAGAACTGAAACTGTTATTCTTTACGGCCGACAGAACGAATGTGCTCGAAGAACTGCTGCTGTGTTCAACAAAAGACATCCAGACAAGCATGTAAACCATAAATATGTAATAGAATTATTGCAAAAATTCTTGAGGACTGGTTCTGTTTTAAATGAAAAGAGACATGGTGTAAAGGTATTGAATGAGGTGACCCAACTTGAAGTTTTAGGGCATTTTGGAATGGATCCTAATAACTCTATTCGAAAAGTATCAAAGTTACTAAATATTTCGTATGGTTCAGTTCAAAAAGTACTAAAACTAAACAAATTTCATCCCTATAAGATGCATCTGGTTCATGAACTTAATGAAGATGATTTTGATAGAAGGCTGGAATTTTGTGAACGAATGACTGAAATAATTGCTCAAAATCCGATATTTGTTCGCAATATTTGCTTTAGTGATGAATTTGCATTTTATTTAAATGGTTTTGTCAACAGACATAATGTTCGTTATTGGAAAATTTGACTGGAGAACGATATTTAGACATCCTGGAGAATATTATTGATCCTCTTATAACGGAACATTTAGAAAATGAGGAAGGAAACTTGTTTCTTAATGAAAATGTTTACTTTCAACAGAGAAGGCTGGAATTTTGTGAACGATGGACTGAAATAATTGTTCAAAAATTTTTTTATTGGGATAATGAAAATCCTTATCTAACTACTGAAATTCACACGCAGTATCCTCAAAAAATCAATGTTTGGGCCGGAGTTTTAGGAGATGCTATAATAGACCAATATTTATAGAAGAAAATTTGACTAGAGAACGATATTTAGACATCCTGGAGAATATTATTGATCATCTTATAACAGAACATTTAGAAAATCAGCAAGATGAGGAAGGAAATTTGTTTCTTAACGAAAATATTTACTTTGAACAAGACGGAGCACCACCACAATATGTTTTACCGGTAAGAGAGTGGTTAAATGACCGATTTCCTCGAAGATGGATCGGACGGAGAGGGCCGATAGAATGGCCAGCACGGTCACCCGAACTCTCACCATTGGATTTTTTCCTTTGGGGGGACACTTAAAAACAATTGTATTCACAACACCACCCCAAAGTATTCAAGACCTGAGAAATAGGATAAATGATAGTTATAGAGCTATATCCCGAGAAACATTTGCAAATGTAAGAAATGAGTTCGAAAATAGATTGTATTATTGTATGGAACAAAATGGTGCACATTTTGAAAATTTAATATAAATACTAATTAATTTGTTGAATCATATTATAATAATATTGTCTCCTAAAATTATTGTATAATTATTGTATAATATAGTTTGTAATTTTGCATTTTGATACTTTTGATTTTATTATGTTAAATACAACGTGCTGGGTCAATTTATTTAAAATAAACTCTGTAAATTTTAGAATTACATTTATCCTTTTCGGAAAGATTAGAAGCTGAAATGTTGTTAATTTCTCAGTACGACCGATATTAATAGTTTGGACGTCTAATAACTAGTACTGTTTGTTTTTGTTTTGTCCGCAGGTGATTAGATTTTAAAATTAAACATACCAGCATAATGTTCTTTTAAAATCCTTTAAAATGAGGGGTTACCAGTATGGGGGTGAATTTTAAAATATTAAAGGGTGGCTGGGGGCAGAAGCATAGGCAGTAGGGATGACATTTGACATAAACTTTTATACGTCAATAAGTTTCCCCGTATGAACATGTTTTGTCGAATTTCTAATACATCTCATCAAACCGAAGTTAATTAGGATGGATCGCTAACTGCTATTTGTTGTTATAAATTGTGATAGGGTGATCGATTTTACAAATTAAACATACCAGCATATTGTGCTCTTTCTACCCATTAAAATGAGGTGTCAGGGAGGCTGTGGCAAATGGGGTGATATTTGGAGTGAGATTTTATATGTCATTAAGTTTCCCCCTCGCAACTAAAATTGACCTGATTTGCAGATTTTTTGTAAATTTTATAAAACTGAAGTTATTTAAGGTGGATCGTTTTCAAATGATCACTGTGTGTATAGTGATTTTTCATGGCATTTTTTACTTCAGAAGGGCGCCATTTTTGCAAAAATCAATATTTAAAAAAAATCCTACGTACTTCTATAGCTATTCTCATAAATTATCAAAAAAATTTAGTTTTTCGTAGTAACTTAAAATTTACAGGAGCTGCTTGTCAGACTGTTTTCCCACCAGAAATGAAGGTGTTTTGGTAGAGATGCTGTACAGTCGCCATTTTTAACTGTATAGCTTCAAAGATATTTTATAGTTTGTTATTTGTTTAATAAAGACCTCTTCTTAGAATTTTGATTTAGTTCATTGATCCTCTGAAATAAATTTCTATAAAACGTCTATAATTTCTGCCTCTAGAGTGGCCTAATCCCTTAACAGCGCGCGCTATGGGTATTTTTCACCCAGATCTCAGAAAATACTAATTTATTTCCTTTACAAGAAATGTACTCGTAATTGCGGTTCGGTATACCTGTAATTGTAATTACTAATCCTATTAACCCTTATTTTATCCCTTAAACTTTATTTGTTAATAAAATAAAGTAAAATATACTGAAGCGCTCGCTCTTACGTTACACATTAAATTATTATTTGTTGGAAGAAGTTAATAAATTTTTGTGCTATAAGTTGCATTTTTTGGTGTATAATGCTTTTTTGTATATTTGTGAACATGGATGAACAATGTGAAACAACTAAAAAACCAAAATGAGAGATTTTGTCCTCTTTCTCAAAAAGAACTAGAAGCATATATTTTGGATCCGGATGTGATAATGGAATATTATCTGATAAATCTGGCAACTCAGAAATTGACAGACTTTTTATTAGTGACTACGATAGTGATACGGACAATCTGCGGATGAAGATCCTGAATTAATTTGTAACTTAATACACAAAAAAATGAAAGAAAGCTGGATGGGTGAATTTTACCCAACGCGCGCACTAATGTTTCATTAAGAAGCGTGCCCACTGACGGGTTAATAATAACTTTTGCACTGCATGATTTACATGAAAGTCGTCTAGAAAGTAATCTATCAAAAGCAGGTGGCGTTCAGCGAACTTCGACCGTGATTACTAATCAGCAAGGAAACATGTTTTATGCTGTTTCTCAACGGTTGAGTTCGCTAATCGCATTCAGCAATTTATTATTAGCATTTAAAACTTATATGGTCAAATAATATATATAAACACTTTTAAAAAAAAACATGCCTATTATGGTAATCTACTTGGAAGCCTAGGTACCACCTTGAACCTCGTTATCACATAAATAATGCATTGACCTTACTTTGAAAAAAAACTTATTAGGAAATTATGTATATGATTATTGAATATAATCTTTAGCTTAAGGCTTAGCTTATTTTATCAAAATAGGTAAGTGTATTCTACATTTTTATAAGTCACTAATTAATTCTTAATGCTCCCGAACAAATCGCAAGAGTGTAACGTTTATAAATCATAATGCCAATATATTTGAATTTAAAAAAGAGCTATTGAAATATTTATTAAATTGGGGTTCACAGAATTATTTGGACTAAAGTTAATAAAAACAGATATAACTTCTTGAATTAAAAAGAAGTTATATTTTATTTTTTTAGAAACATTTATTATATATAAAAAAAAACGAGCTTTAAGGGGGTTAATAAGAACCAAAGTAGTTGTGTGTTTAATATTAATTTAAATACTATTATTCCCTAAATATTGAAAACCATTTATTTTTGTAATATTAGATTCATTAACCCTAAACTAATCACATAACTAATTAATGTAGATGAAAATAATCAACAAATAGTTTTTAAACATATAAAAGAAAGATAATATAAAAAATTGTATAATTACCCTTTGTTATTCTTAACTGCGCCGCAGAGGGTTTTTTCTGGTTGCTACTCCTAGGTGAAGATTCACCATCTTTTTTTTGTTGCTTTAATGAAAACAGTTTTATCATATTTACAAATTTCTGTTGGTGGCCCCACAGACAGGTCGACACAGATGCCGATAATAAATTTTTTAGAGGTCTGCCTATTTCCTGATATTACTGTTTCATATATTGGAAATTTCTAAAATGTTAATCCAAATTTTCTTTTCTGTCATTTAACAACACCTGTCACTGGGCTGTCGAATTAACGTCAATTCGTTAGCCGCTAGCCGCTTTCGTTTTTTCACTATTAGCTGCTCGGTACAGTACGAGTCACAAAGAGGTCTTTCGCTTATTCGTTTTAAGGCGCTAGTTCAGCTCGTAGCTACTAAATTCCGTTCGTTTATTACGGTGCGTGGCGCTACGTCTTACCTTCCCCTTGCCCCTTTAGCTCCTACCTAAAAGTAAGGGCTTCAAGCCACGGACATTTAACAATTATGTTGTATGGTTAAATACAAAATTTTTGACATTTGACAAGTGGCTTAGAGAATCCTAAAATCGTGTTCGTTTATCCTATAGGTCGTGAGAACTTTTGGCGCCACGCACCGATGCTACAAGGAAAATAAACGAAAGGCCTTAAAGTACATAAACACTACGTTCAACTACGTTATGAGAGACTGAGAGAGGAGAGAGGTTGAAGGTTGAAAGTTGAAAGGCAAGCAATTCGGGAAACGAAGCGCCCGTATCGGCCAGGGTGGGAACTAACGAATTTCGATTCATTGCGCATGATCGAAAAATCAAAACAATCACCGATGGAGGGCGTTCGAAAATATATCCAAGCGGATAAGGGCGCGTTCCACTAATGAACACTTATAGCCGATCTCACCGACACGACTTAAACTTTAAGAACTACTTAAATGTCTAAGTAGTCTCACCGTCATTGGAAAGGCGAACTTAAAACCTAAGTTGAACTTAAAATTAAGTCGTCGATATCGGCGACTTAAAACTCAACTTAACCTAAAAAATACAATTTCTCGTGAAAATAAACTAGCAAATGGCATTATAATTCCAGAAGCAATTTAATTATAATTTATATAATTAATATTGATATCCCAAGAAAAGTTTACACTAGAAATGACCATTTTAACCATGCCAAATTCCCATGTTTTTTTTCAATATTTTCCTTTAAAAAAAGACACATTTCTACAGTTTTTATTTCAAATATAAGACAGTAATGGCCGATCTCACCGACACGACTTAAACTTTAAGAACTACTTAAATGTCTGTAGTCCTTAGCGGGTCTCACCGTTATTGGAAAGGCGAACTTAAAGCCTAAGTTGAACTTAAAATTAAGTCGTCGATATCGGCGACTTAAAACTCAACTTAACCTAAAACTTACAATTTTTGGTGAAAATAAACTAGCAAATGGCATTATAATTCCAGAAACAATTTATTTATAATTTATATAATTTATATTGATATCCCAAGACAAGTTTACACTAGAAATGACCATTTTAAAACCATGCCAAATTCCCATGTTTTTTTAAATATTTTCGTTTAAAAAAAGACACATTTCTAGAGTTTTTATTTCAAATATAAGACAGTAGATAAAACACATAATTATAAAATTTTATATATTATCACAGAATAATCTAGTATGTTCTAAGATTATATTGTGATTCTATGGTAAAATAATAAAAATCATAGAATAAAACGACGCGACGGAAGCCGAACGACGCCCGAGTACCAACCGAACACCAAAATCCAATCTCTACTAAACTTAGCGTAAGTATTCGTTTTATATGACTGGAGAGACGTCTTAAAATTTTAAGAAGAACTTAAGTGTAAGCAAGACTTTGTTAAGTTTTACTTTAAGCACTGTTGGTGAGATCGGCCATAAATAAAACACATAATTATAAAATTTTATATATTATCACAGAATAATCTAGTATGTTCTAAGATTATATTGTGATTCTGTGGTAAAATAATAAAAACCATAGAATAAAACTACGCGACGGAAGCCGAACGACGCGCGAATATTGCCGAATACCAACCGAACACCAAAATCCAATCTCTAAACTAAACTTAGCGTAAGTATTCGTTTTATATGATTGGAGAGACGTCTTAAAATTTTAAGAAGAACTTAAGTGTAAGCAAGACTTTGTTAAGTTTTTCTTTAAGCACTGTTGGTGAGATCGGCCATAAAGCCCACGACCACGACCGCAAAATTTTCCCGTTCAATAGCTCAAAACGTCACCATTCAACAAACGACCTCAGAAACCCACGACAAAATACGGTCGTTGTGCGCTTCTTGCGGTCGTCATCGATGACGTTTTTATGCACGAAAGAAACAATCGCGGTCATATGTGGAACGACTATGCGGTCGTCGTGGGCATATTACAATCAATAAGAAGTGATTTAACACCCAGGGAAGACATCATGTATATATTTCATAGGAAAGTGGAGGGTAGGGTTTGTAAGTTAAAAAAAGACTTTAGAAAAGGATCGTAATAAGTTGCAGCGTTTAGTGGATCTTCAAAATTCAGGTTGCTTTGAATTTATGAACGAAAAACTAAACGAAGTAACAAAAAATTTCATTAATTCCGAGTTACTAAATGTTTCCAAAAGTTACGGAGGTAAAAGTTGGACCAGTGAAGATAAGGCCTTGGGCCTTAGCACTTTCACTTTACAAAAGAAGTCCACGTTTGTATCATTACTTGAGTAATCATTATCAATTACCTTCAATCAGAACACTAAATAACATGTTTATCTAATATTTCTTTTGAAACGGGCATTAATCATAATCTTCTTCAAAATTTAAAAGTTCAAGTTGATAAGTTAGATAGATTAGATAGGCATTGTTCATTAATTTTTGATGAAATTGCTTTGTCGGAGGGTTTTTATTATGAATTGTCTAAACAAAAAATTTGTGGGTTTGAAGATTTGGAAAATTTAGGTCTTTTTTCCTAACAAAGCAAATCATGCATTGGTTTTTATGGTCAAGGGTCTTAGAAAAAATTTTAAACATAATACAGTTTCCGGTATCATCATTATGTCGTTAAAGGTAATCAAGTTTTTGTAATCTATGATGTACCTCATCTCTTGGAAAACACGAGAAATGCTTTATTAAAAGGTACGCTATTCAGTTTTAGCCTAATAAATTAGCAAAACTTCAATATATTAAACAAGCTTTCGATATTGATTCTAAAAAACGTATAGTCTAAGATCCCGATATAAAACGACCTTCACCGAGATGCTTATTTAATTAAACGTATTTTATATTTAATTTAATATGTCAATGAACATAATCCATATGGGTTGCCTAGCAAATTTCAGTCCAGAGTATGTTTACTTAATAATTAAAAAAAATTATTTTTTTAAACATTTCACCGGTATGATTATTAGATAAATTCTATACCAATCGAAAGTATGAAGCCCATAGAATATGCAAACGTTAGGTTGCCTATTTTTTTCCGGTCACAACTATCGGGTTGCCAGGTATAAACAGGTAAATCTGTACTAGCATTTTGCAACGGTCTGTTTATTGAATGAAATTTAAATGAAATTAAAGATTATTTTATTCTGAACACGGTGGTATAGGGTTGCCTGCGAAAAATCAGTCCAGAATTGCGGTTGTCGAATTTTAAAAATAAAATATTGCTCCGAGTGAATGTGTGCGACTGAGAGGTCCCAACCAACCATCCCATGCGATAGAAGACCTGCCGCATTACAAATATTACATTTTGAACAGTATTTATCCACAACTAACGTAACACTTGAGGCGATGGATGAACTGCTGCAAACGCAAATACAGAATGCATCAAATCAGACTGCGAATGACGTCAACGAAACAATCGAGTTACCAGATTTATTGAGTCGTATTGTTAACGGTTATAAAGAATTCTGCAATCAGACTTTGATCGGAGAAAAAGGGAAAACTGCTCAATTTTATTACCAGTACTGTGAGTTTATTAATTTATACCATCGGTTTTCCAGAAGTATCCGCACCAGTAACTTTGAACTGTACGTGGACTCGATTTTTAACATGTCTGATATATTTTTTGCGTTAAACCAGCCCAATTATGCCAGATGGTCCTTGTTATATTTGAGCAATTTAATCAATTTATATACTAATAATTCATCTTTGGTAGCTGAATTTCGTCGAGGCGCCTTTGGAATTAGACGAACTGCAGCAAATTTTGCTCGATCACCGGTTGACTTGACGCTAGAACAAACTATCAATGCTGATGCTAGCAATCAATTGGCTGATAATCTTGCTGCTGACTCAATATCTGCACGTCAAAGATGGGCGCTCAGTCACAGCATGAGGACAAAGATATTAACATCTATCAAACAAAATATCGGATTAACGAAAAAAGATGATACTTCGCACTCATTGCAACAAAGTAAAATTAAGAAAGACAAAAAAAATCTTAACAGTATCATTGAAGCAATAAAATGTACGATTAATCCATTTGATGACACTATTGACAAAGATACATTATTCAACATTTCAACCGGCAAAGCTGCGTCTAAAGAAGTTGCTGATTTCCTGCTGAACGTGAAAACAGCAGGCTATCAACAAAAATTAAATTTTATCTCAGAATGCTCTTCAACTCCTGCAAGATTCGATAAACCAATAAAACGAAACAAAATCTGCAATTTTGCTTCTCAATGTATGACTAAAGTCTTGAGTACCAAAGACAAGAACAAGAAAGTATTATTGAAAATGGAACGAGACGTATTTGGGCGACTTTTGGCAATAAGCCTAAACAAAAAAATTAATCTCGAATTTTGCTTGACTTTTCCACTAGCACCATTGCCCCCTGCTCTTTTTTCATGTACCGGAGAGATGTTAAACACTTCAAAATCAACGTTAGCAAAGGTTTTGAAATCCAAAACTGAAATGGTTGAGCCAACACATATCAACGTTGAAATAATAGATGGTTTTTATTACTTGCATCTAATCGGATCTTCTATAGCTCAAACTTTTGATAAAATTGCTGAGGCAATACTCATAAAAATATGTTCAACAAACGCTACAGAAATACATTTGATTTTTGATCGCTACTTATCACCGTCAATCAAAGATTGCGAACGTGAGAGCAGAAAAGAATTCGATATTCCGTACAAAATTTCGGGACCTCAACAAACTAGACCAAAAAATTTTTTGCAAAGCCTTAAAAATTATCGCTTTAAAGAGGCTCTGGTGCTGTTTCTGGCTGATTATTGGGAAAATGACCATTTGGTAACAATAATCCAAAACAAAAAAATCTTTTTAACCGTCGACCATCACTGCTGCTCTTATCAAGTTCAGGAAAATTCCGTAAAAAAAACTGAAGAAACTAATTATGAATGTCATCACGAAGAGGCAGATACAAGGATTATTTTTCATGCTTCTAAAGCGGAACCAGGCTCAAGGATTTTAATTAAAGCCTCTGATACTGACGTTTTGATAATTTTGTTAGGAAATATGCACAAACTTATCGAATCAGAAATTTGGCTTGCCTGTTCAGCGACTAGAAAGACTAATAATCAAACTGTTGATTGCATTAATTGCACCGATTTAGCGTTGAAGTTGGGAATTAAATTATGCCAAAGTCTTCCCGCCTTCCATGCATTTACAGGTTGCGATTACACGGCAGCCTTTTACAACAAAGGGAAAGTAAAACCTTTTCAGCAATTTTCGAAAAATGAAAAATATCAAACAGTTTTTGCATCATTAACAGATGCTGCTGATATTTTCATTGATGAAAAAATGAAGACCGTTCAAGAATTTACGGCTAGTATGTACGGTATCAGGAACTGCACCAGTGTGAATGATGCGAGACATCGTATTTTTATGAAAAATTACTCTGCAAAAGAAGACAGCGAGCACTTTTTAAAAAAAATAAAAGGCTTCGACTCCCACTCCATACCACCATGCTGGATATCATTAACTCAGAAAATTTTACGAACTATTTTCGTCAATTCCATGTGGCTTAATGCAACGGATCCAATATGCGTGAAACTTGAGCCTGAGAACTGCGGATGGTTCTTAGATGAATATTTAAAACCAGTAGGATTCATTGGGGATCATACACCTTTAAAGATAGAAGATATTGTCGAAAAAAGTGCAACAGAGAGTGATGACGAAGAAGATTCAGAAGTTGAAGATCGTAGTTTTAAGTCCGATGACTCGGATTCTGAATAATTTAAAAAAAATTGTATTTTTAATTTTTTACAATAAATAGAAGTAATTTTTTAATTGTTGTTTTTTTATTTTGTCTTCTTATAATAAAAATAAAATTTGCAAGATTACCCTGATTAAAAAAATTCACTTTTATGGGTTTTGAATTTTTTCCAATAGTTTCAATTGATTTCAATTTCTCTGTTTACATTTATAGATTTATAATTTGCATGTAGTATATTTTTTTAATTTTTTTCAATCAATATTTTTAATCAGGGTAGTATTATTATGTATCACTATAACCTTCTTTTTTACTAAAGATGTATATATACTTTAGTGTCACATAAAAAATATACACATAAATAATTAATTGATTAAAAAAAAAATTTAAATAACTAAATAATAATAAACTACTCCAAAATGATGCATAGTATATACGAGTCTATCGCTATCCTTTTCTTTTCCAAGCCCAAATAGCATGCGCACTCTCTTTCTTTAAATGGGCCGACTTTAAACAGCTGCTATGCTGTGTCCTCTTCTATCGCATGGGATGGTTGGTTGGGACCTCTCAGTCGCACACATTCACTCGGAGCAATATTTTATTTTTAAAATTCGACAACCGCAATTCTGGACTGATTTTTCGCAGGCAACCCTATACCACCGTGTTCAGAATAAAATAATCTTTAATTTCATTTAAATTTCATTCAATAAACAGACCGTTGCAAAATGCTAGTACAGATTTACCTGTTTATACCTGGCAACCCGATAATTGTGACCGGAAAAGAATAGGCAACCTAACGTTTGCATATTCTATGGGCTTCATACTTTCGATTGGTATAGAATTTATCTAATAATCATACCGGTGAAATGTTTAAAAAAATAATTTTTTTTAATTATTAAGTAAACATACTCTGGACTGAAATTTGCTAGGCAACCCATATGGATTATGTTCATTGACATATTAAATTAAATATAAAATACGTTTAATTAAATAAGCATCTCGGTGAAGGTCGTTTTATATCGGGATCTTATACTAGTACATTTAGGCAACTTTTCAAATTAAAAGAAGAACATTTCAATTTAACAGATTCCTATATGAAAATGAAAGTAAAAGTTGCAGCTCAACAATTAAGTCATTCGGTTGCGGCTAGTGTAGAAGTTGGACATATGTTGTATGGTGCAAGAGTTACCTGCCGAATCTTTACATACTGCAGACTTTGTACATATTGTAGATACTTTATTTGGGAAGAGGAGTTGGTGTTGGAAGATTTGGATTCACGGAGATTCCTTTTATATCCAACTTTATTGAGATTTATTTAAATTGCTACATGTTTCGGGGTATTGAGCCCATTATCAGGCATTAGCAAACAATAAACAGGATCAGGTATCAGCGAGCTATCAGCCCCTATAACTTCTCTATATACATACATACAAAATCTAACGTCTTGCTGGATCAAGCAACCAAGAATGTTATGTGTGTTACGTGTTACGAGCTATCAGCACCATCGACTACCTATACATATTTACAAATTGATCCTGGTTGATTTACAGTTGTGTATATCTTACGAGCTATCAGCACCATCGACTACCTATACATATTTACAAATTGATCCTGTTGGAATTAATTGAAGGTTATTTTTGCAAAGAAAAGAGTGCATAAATGCGATTTTTAAAAAAATAAAATTTATAATTTTGTAATCATCGATCAGCACTCTTGTAATTTAAATTTTGAAATGTGTTCCGAAATAAGCAAAGAGTCTTAAGTCCAATTATTCTTACTGGCTTAAATCAAGCATGGTCATAATTCATAGCCTAGTTTGGTATCCGAAATCCCCCGTATTTAGTTTTTGGCTTTGAGCCTCACTCTATTATGGTATACCATCAAAGAAAAAATTAATTTGTACTTATTGAAGTTGAAAAGTAAACTTAGTAAAAGTAGACTTAGCACGAGGCACGTCCAATCAGCTTGGTGGCCCGGTTGGATACTTTATTTGATTCAATAAATGGTAGTACCGTAAATTCTTCAGAAGGTAAAATTTATCGTTGTGCAATTTCAAAAACTTCACCACACATTGCTTTTCGGTCCTCTTTGTTGCCTAAAATTTCCAACTGGAAAGTTATTAAATTCGATACAGGTGACGATTTTACATCAAGACATAAATTTATTAATGGGTGGGTTGCAACTATTAGATCAGTTTTGGCTTTATGGGAAGTTTTAAAAAGTGAGGGATTTCAGTTTTTGTCTCTTCGTGCCTTAAATCAGGATCCAGTTGAAAATTTGTTTGGGATTATCAGACAGCACGATTTATCTAACAATAATCCTAATTGTCAATAATTTTGGGGCACCTCTTTATCGTAATACCAATTGTGAAGAAGATTATGGTAGTGCTTTAGATAATTTAATATCACTTTTCACTCAAAACTCTCAGAATAGCAAGGAAAATTTTATTGAAAGCAGTAACGAAGTAGATGAAGAAATTGTTGGGGAAATAGATTGTCATTTGGCAGATGTAGGAGAGGGTCAAGGGTCTGCATATATTGCTTGGTATATATTAAAAAAGTTAAAATTTTCTAACAAATCTCAGGATTGCAAAAGTAATAAGTAATTTATTTTTCGAGGATTTTACCGATTAAAACTTGTACATTTCATTTAAAGATACGGTCATAAGTCAGGTATAGAAAATATGTTTAAAAATATGTTTTATTTTTCTTATTATGTTAAATGTACCTACTTTATTTATTTAAACTTTATAACCTAAAAAAAAATGTTTCATGTTTCAAGTGTCTATGATTTCTACTATATGAATGTTGCTCCATTTAAATTTAAATAAAATATTCATATCGTGGACATATCATAGTGATGAGATCAAGGAAGATCGAAACATGTGTGTGTTATTCTATTAAAGTATTATACAGGGTGTTCCGTAAGTAATGTATAATAATGAAAGGGGTTGTTCAGGACACCAAAACAAGCAACTTTTGTTAATAAACCCATATCCGGAAATTAACCATTAAGTCACTAAGTTGAGACAAGATTTTTTAAATTTAATTTACAAAAATAGCTTTATTTTCTTTTTTTGTAAATAAATGTTTGCGATTTATTGTCATGTCTTTACAATGGACCGTGCACAACAGATTTTTAAAAAAACATGACACAATTTTTGTAAATTTTATTAAATAATTAACTTAATTACCTTAAATCTTTTTTATTTACCCTGGCTTAATGGTTAATTTCAGAATATGGGTTTATTAACAAAAGTTGCTTGTTTTGGTGTCCTGAACAAGCCCTTTCATTATTATGCAATACTTACGGAACACCCTGTATAATTATTTTTATTTTTTCTATAACGATAAGGCGGTTTAGATTTCCCGCGCTATGACCTTTCAACGACCTTTCGTAGATCACACTGAAGTTAGCATCATAGCAATTCCTTTACATTCACGTTGGTGGGGGTAAAATTTTTTTAAATTTATTTCTCAGTATGTTGCAAATTTTGTGTAGTTACAATAGGTGCTTTCCAAGTAAATTTTAACTACTTTGAAGTGAGTTACTTCTGAACTACTCAAAGTAAAAATGCGCTTGGAACACGTAAGGAGTTTGGTCTGTAAACATAACCACAAAAACCGAATTATAACCAATAAGAACGCGAATCAGAACCCCCACTCCCCAGGAGTAGTTCCACGCTAAAAATTAGGTTGGTGCTCTAGGGGACGGGGACGAGGTAAAATGGAGTGCTTCAGAGTAGTTGACTCCGATCCGCTTGGAACATACGGAAGTAGTTCGGACTACTCAGAGCGGTTACCTGGAAAGCGCCTAATATTCACGATGGTTTTTTCACCGGAGCACAACACATTCAATTCAGAGTAACCAACTGTGGGAAACTTAGGTTTCCTACTATCAGTACGTTCCACTAAAGCCCCACAAGGTCCACGACCGCGTTTTTTACCGTTCCACTAGGTCGCAAACGCCACCGTCGAAATGTTAAGTGGAACGGATATTTGGCTTTGCTGGTGGTTATTTACATTTACATAACCTCACAATTTCCTTCATCACATCAATAAATAATATTTATGATTTATGAATTTATTGTTACTATTTGGCACCGTTATAAATATAACTATTGTGAACTACCCCCGATTGTAAAAGTAAGATGTTAGTTTGAAAGGGAGACTAATAATTTCTGAATTGTTAAATTCAGAAACCAACCGAGGATAATACGACATATTTAAATTGAGTGGGTTCGTTGGGATTACGGTTATTGATACAAATTCAAACACTTCATTTTAACATAACACTTAAACTATTTATTTACAAAATTAAACATACAAGAAATAATACATTTTTGGACTTACCCAAAATAAACACTATCACTATCATTCACAAAACACAAAAATAATTAATAGTTAGAGTGACTCTTCAATTGTCTTGATTGCCCTGATTGACTTAAAATTCAGCCCTTTTATTACTTAAACCCAACCCAAAAACGCGTCATACCCCTAGGAGTTTTACTTAAGTATTTCTAACAACCAATGACAACAAAACTTAAGAATATTATAAACTCCCTTTTCTAACTGAATTAGAACGACCCTCGCAAGGTTTAAAATTTATTACTTTTACTCTGCATGTTTTAATGCACCCATAATGTTATCCACATGTTCCAAAATATTACTAATTTATTACTACTCTTTAAGCAACACTATTTTAGAATTAAGTGTATTTGAGTTCTTTATTACTTCCAAAAATATTGAATTACTGAAAATAAATATCTCCCGGTCAGATTTAATATTAAGAACTTGGGAGAACCTTTCTACTAACTTACAATCTTTAACGAAATTAATTTACTAAATAAACATTGATTAAATTTTGAAAAACCCCAAATAATTACAAGTCGCAAATCTAAGGATGCTCACACTATTTTTCGGTGTTTAATTGTATTAAATGCTGACAATATTATTAGTTATCCCTATTGGCACGTGCAGCGTCTTCTTAAATTTCTATTACAGAGTTATTTTTAAGGTCTAATTATGTAATTTTTGTTAAAGATGCAATTTTGTTATGAATTTTGTAGGTTATGTAGATTAATTTATTTTCTAAAACACGCGCGAAATGAAAACGACCACGGAGACCCACGTCCAAATGCGGTCGTTGTGGGTTCGGCGTGGTCGATATCCGTGACGTCACTGATGACGTTTTAGCCCACAACCGCGGCGACGATGGCTATAAGTGGAACGACTTGACGGTCGTTGGTGGCGTTGTGAGTGGAACGCAGGGTTTGAAATGTCAACAGTCATTTTTGAAGACCTTGTATAAAAAAAAATCAAATATAACGCAACCAAACCTACATTATTATTTTATTTTTTCATTAATACTTTCTGCTTTAAATATATTTATTAATAATATTATAGGTAGTATAATTTAAAGATATCCTTAAATTAATTATAACATTATTTCTGCTTGCATTTAAGAAATTTTAGATATTTCGACTTTCGACCTAACCTCAATTCTTTACTTCAAACACATTTTGAGAGAAATGTTAGATTTTAAGTAAACAACACAAAAATGGCTTTATTATTAAGAACAAGATTCTTATTTAAACGTTTATTTTCACACTCGCAAAAGCGCCATGGTTATATTGTATTGTAAGTATTATAAACCTTAAATAATCATTTTATAACTAAAATTTATAGAGTACCTGAAATTGGTGAAGATTTACCAGAAAATAATCCTCTGCTGCAAGATAATGGTCTTCCACAATTCAACAATGTTACAATTGAAAACTGCATGGTGGCAATTGGTAAGCAAACACTCGACTTTGAGGCTGACATAAAGAAAATCGAGGAAAATATCGCTGAAAGTAAGAACGTTGATATAATAAACGATGTGATAAATCCTTTAGAGAAATCAGGTAGCAGTTTAGATATTACTTGGGGGGTATCGAAGACTTTGTATATAGGTAATAGTTCATTGATGCCGACTAAATCTTATCTAGCAATTCATGATCGCGCCAAACGAGCACGTGCCTCCAAATATAATAGTCAGTTAATTTATAAAGCAGCACAGGAAAGTCTTGAGAAAGATGAATTGAACACTGAAGAAAAAAGAGTGTTAAAAAAGTTTGTTTTGGAAGGGAAACTAAATGGTTTGCTTCTTGAAAAAGACAAACGCTTAGTTTTAGAGTCTTATCTTGAAGCAATTATGCTACAGCGTGGTAGTATGAAAGGCAAGATAGATATTGTTACTAGCAAATTTAAACATAAAATCACTGATGAACAATTGGTGAAAGAATTTCCTGAGAAATTATTGGAGGAACTCGAGACTAGTGCTAAAGGCACAGATGCTAATTGGGCGGTAACTTTACAACCACACGTTCGAGAACCATTTATGGCTTATTGTCCTAATCGTGAACTTCGTTGGAATGTATGGAATGCAATTAATACTAGAGGTTCGGGTTATAGCGATCGTGAATTCTATACAAGTAAAAATATGGAAGAAATCCGTTATTACCGTAGACATCAAGCTAAATTATTAGGTTTTGATACATTTGCGGAAATGTCAATGCAAACAAAAATGGCAGGGAATTTAGATGATTTATGGAGCACATTAGATAGCTTATTAGAACACGCTAGACCTGCACAAGAACGTGAGCTACAAGAATTGCACGAATTTGCTATTAAAAATGGTTTTAATGGGGAGAGAATTGAGATGTGGGATCTGGCTTACTGGAGGCGGAAGCATTGTAAATCACTCTACGATTATAATGAATTAAAATTGCAAGAGTACTTTCCATTGCCAAAAGTTTTAGAAGGTTTATTTAAATTGACTGAAATGCTATTTGATGTTAAAATTAGGCAAAGACAAGATGTTTCAACTTGGCATAAAGATGTACGATATTTTGATGTTTTTGAATCGCATAGTTCCACACCTGTTGCTGGTTTTTATTTCGATCCTTATGTGCGTTCTGAAGCAAAAATGTTTTCACGCCAAAATAATGGTTGGATGGTCAGTATTCAAAACAAAAGCCAAATCGCTGGAGTAAAACCATTAGCGGGTTTAGTTTTTAATTTTGATTCACCAACTGCAGATAAACCATCATTACTTAGCTTTAAAGATTTACAAGTTTTGTTTCTCAAATTTGGACAAACTCTTCAACACCTTTTAAGTAGAACAACTTATTCGGAAGTATCAGGTTTATCAAATATTGAATGGGATGCAGTTGAAGTAGCAGGACAAGTTATGTCTTTGTGGTTATATAATAAAACAGTACTTGAATCAATAAGTTCACATTATTTAAGTGAAGATAAGTTACCACTACATATGCAGCAATCTTTGGATTTAGTTCGGAAACACGGAGCAGGAATCGATTTATCAAAAGAACTTTATTTATCAGCTTTAGATTTAGAGATATATTCAACAAGAGATTATTGGCTTGATATTGTTAGAAAACTATGGCCAAAATATATGAGTTTTCCATTACTAAAAACCGATTCCCACTGCTCTTCTTTTACGAAAATATTTGTAGAAGATATGGGGGCTGCTTATTATTGTAGTACATGGTCTAAAATGATCGCCGCTGATGTGTTCAGTGCTTTCCATGAAGTTCAAGGACAAGATAAAGAAATAGTTAATGTAGGAAAACGATTTAGAGATACTTATTTAGCACTGGGAGGCAGTTGTCACTCAAATTTAGTGTTTAGAAACTTTAGAGGTAGAGATCCATCACCAAAAGCGTTACTTGCCTCTCTTGGATTAAAAAAGAAGCAAGAGTAAAGACTCTTATTTGAATTTTATTATTTTTTATTTTGATTGTAAAGAATTTTGTGTAAATGCAGAAGTATTGTAAAATAAAAGTTAGTTATAATATTAAAGAATATTTTATTGTCTATAAAAAAGAAGTTCAAGTTGAATAGTTCGTAACTTGTAACTCACTAATTAAAGTGCAGTTTTTATAAGAATTTTCATATATCCTACAGAAACCTCCTAGGAACTACTATGCGGAGTGTTTCTAAAATAAAAATAAGACAAAAAAACTATTCAGCAGGGTGTCCCACTTAAAGTGTTACTATGCCAGTTTTTTTTTTAATAAAACTTGTTTGGTTTGAAGGGGGTAATAATACAAATGTTGTTTAATAAATAATCTTATTCTTATAAGTTGAAGATGTTGATAAAACTTTTAGTTGGTGTTTTAAATAAACATGTCAGAAAGACTTTATTTTATATTTTATAAAAAATGTTCCAAATGTTCATTTTTTATAAAATTTAAAATAGTGTTTCTGCCTTTATTTATTTAAAACACCAACTAACGGTTTTTAGTTTAAATCTTTGTTTCATTATATTATGTATTTATTTTTTATAAAAATTGGTTTATTTGAACAAGGGCACTGGACTTAAGTGCGAAATTATAGAAATACCATACCAAATATAGTATCAAAAGTTAACAAGTGTAACCCTCGGTGTAACCTAACCTTATGGGGTTATAAAGGAAACCAAAACTGCGTAAAATGAATGACTATAAATGTTGATGCATTGGATGAAATCGAATCTCCTTGAAAATGCTTTAGCAAACTAAAATTAAGTTCAGTTATATAAAGATTTAAAAAAAAATGAGTAAGTACACTTAAGGTTTATACCTACAAGTAAGATATCACTGTAATCGGAAAAAAATCCTCTATCGAAATAGGGGGTAGCCCCTCTATAATGCCATTTGAAAAAATAAAGATATTTGCAAAAAACGCAATTTAAAAATTAATTTCTCCAAAACTGCCCAATGAATTTCATAATTTACAATTTATTTTACCTATTTATATTATTTAAGAATAATTTAAATAGATTTTATTAAAAAAAATTGAAAATTTTTTTGAAAGTTCATACTTGGAACTTACCAATGTTTAATAATAAGTACAAAAAATAGGGTGTTACATTTAAAATAAGAATGTTGCTGTCATTTCATTTCAAAATTCTTTTAGTTCGATACATGTGTTTTCTTATGCCATGTAACATACTAAAATTTCAAATTTTCATTTTAATAAATAAAGAAATTTCAGGGGTGGCCCTAGTTTTATGGATACCCACTATTTCATCTGTATAACAAAAAGTTTAAAGGCAAGCCTTTAAGTATAAATTTTTTCGGTTGCAATGGTCAATTATTTTGGCCTCTATTCTCCATTACCCTAAAAATATCTCCATAAAAAGCCTTTCATTTTCAACAAAAAAAACCATATAAATAATTTACTATAATATTCCCATTAATTTATAATTAACTTGAGAAGGATATAATATTAAAAAAAAAATTATAAATAAAAACTTTATATACATTTAAATATTTAGTAAAAAAGTAATACAATAATTAATAAATACCTTTGAATATTATTTTACAGAAAAATCTGGGGGTAAATATGCTATGTAAATTTAAAGCTACAACCTTTTCCGTTCTCAAAGAGCACTCAAATCACAAAATGACAAATCTGAAAAAAGTAACTTTTATCTATCATTTAACTTAAGGTCTGTTAAGGGACCAACCAATTCATCATCATCTTCCACTTCTGTTTCATCACTATCAGATTCAATGCAGAAAATATCAGGTTGAACTACTGGGGGAGCAGTAAAATACAACCCGGCTACACCTGAAAATAAAATCTTTAATAGTATGTTTAGGTAAACACAGCGAATCACCTAAATTGAAAATAACTCCAAAACTAAACGCTATAGAAAAAAGTTTTATTACTAATTGTAAGTAGCACCAGAAAAAATATGTTAACTTTATGACAGTCACAGTATATTTTAGTATATTAAAAAAAGAAATTTTAAAAAAGCTTCAGTAGAAAAAAGTTATGACCAAAAATGGAAAAATCAACCGAATTTTAAATTTGATCGCTAGAATTTAGAGTCAGGAGGAATGAACCAAACTCCATCAGGTATTAGATACATAGGTCAAAAAGGCGCTGCACCATCCATTAATTTATTAATATGGGAAAAAAATTTAAATTTTAGTGTTGATTTTTGTAGTTTTTTCCAGAAATTTTGTTTTTTTAATGTCTTTTTACACTTAGTAATTATCGAGAGTCACTACCTATTCACTGATCTGCTACATGAACGATTTAGTAGTTTACTTGCATTAGTTTCCATAAAACGAATGTTTTTTTCATTTGTTATTTTTAATCTTAAATCATAAAATAAAATTATATAAATCTATTTTGTATCAAGAAAACCGCTCCCAAATGTCCCAGGTGTCGGGATTGTCAAGAAAATGTAAAAAAATTGCCTGCAGTAACGTGCCAGTACTTCTTTCTCTGGAACTACACCAATGAAGAAAATTATTAAAATCCAAAACTTGGAAAATATTTAAATAAGGAAATCTTAAAAACAAACTTTAAATTTGTTAATTAAACCAAAGTTTTACAATTTCAGAAAGGGCTTTAAATACGTTTTCAGCCAAAAAAAAAATCATTTTGTTATCTCTTTTCGTTTTATGAGTTCTGGACAAAAATGTGTAAAATCCCACTTTCAAGACAAATTTAGTTCAGAAATTGTAGATTTTTCAGAAAAAGTTGATTTCTAGAAAACTATATGGGGTACAAAAACGTTTAAGGGTTTAAAATTTAAGGAATGGTTTGTTCTTTCCGAATATTGTAATAAAATATTTGAAAGAGCCGCAAATTTTAGCAAATATTTTGCGATTTTATAATGGAAAAATTAATCAACCGATTTTCACAAATATTTTTTAAAATACATCTAGGTGCTATATTTTTCTCGTATAAAATTTTGCTGTTGATAACCGTAAAATATACCGAATTAGTGCATCCGGATTATCAACCTTATCTTTATAAATCCCAGTTTTTAACCAGCCCCACAAGCATCGATATAAGGTATGAGGAACTTCATCATCTCAACGAATCCATCGTGCAGAAAAGATTTATGCAAGTATTGCCTACTTAAATCTTAAAATTCTATAACTCTAAAAATAATGTTTTTGGTTTTTTAACTTATATTAATGTACAAAATACACTCCTGAAATTTGTTTCATTCCTTCCTCTTGTATTTATTAAAAAACTTCTTTGATTTGTAAATGAAATTAATATTATCAAGACAAAAATTTTTACAAAGGAAAAAAAATACAGCAATGTGAAACAAAAAGTAAAAAACTTCCAGTTTTACAAATGACCTCTTTAATAATAAATAAATAATAATAAATAAAACCTTCGGGCTGACGTAAATTGGTGGGATCCATACTTGTAGGGGTGACCTCACGAGGTTCAGAAGGAATCTGGCTGTTATTGCTCCTTAAGCCAGCAACGCCTAAAAAAGTTAAGGTATTTTTGTTACTGGTGAAATAAAAATTTAATTAATTAAATAAAAGATTTTAATATTTAATTCTTAAGTGACAGTAATGGGAATTACCTTTCTTTTCAATGGTAACTAAATCTCTCTTCATTCGTCTTCTTCTTGATGGGTCATTTCGTCTTAATTGAAGCATAGCATCAAAATCCATAACATATAAAAAACCTGCTATTAAAAGCTCACATGTTCGTTCACCTGCTTTATAAGCCACTTCCAATTCCTTACTAGTTCTTTCATCATATTGCCACCAACCTGTAATAACATTTTATATTAGGAAAGTCTATCTAAAAAATATGTATAAACAACAATCATAATGCAATCAAACTAACAAAAAATCTTAGAAAATACTTTTAAACTTAACAAACTACAAATAAAGATAATCCTCATTCAAAAAACAATAAATGAAACTATGTATAAATTTTTGTTTTTTTTAATAACAATTTTTGAATCTCCTTCATTTTCACAATTAACAGTTTTTATCTGAATAAAAATTTATCAGTATAAATGTAGATAATTACCATTTCTGCCTTCATAAAACCATTGATAACAACCTTCAAATGTATCTACATGATTTTCAACTTTATTTTTAAGAATATTGGGGTTTTCCATGAAATCGTGAGGAATTTCTTGCCTACACATTGCACATCTCTTGCTTTGGTTAGCTGTTCCTTTGATGCAAAGGAAGCAAAATACATGACCACAAGGAAGTTCTGCAGGAAATACGTACGGCTGCAAACAAATTGCACACTCTGTGGGATCTAAAAAAAATTATGCCAAATTTATATTATATTATACAAAGTGGGTTTTTACTCAATAAAATTTTCTACATTTATTTTCTACACCTAGAAAGAAGTTATTTTGTAAAAAATTGGTGTACTTTTAAAAGTACTTTACTAACATCATTTGAATCACTAAGAATTGTACCAGTTTTATTTGAAATATTTTTTTGTAAAATGCTTAATTTCCAAAATAAAGCAGCGTTGCCGAACTTTATGTAATGAAAATTTCAACCCTTGTAATAACTTTTAAACTATTTACTTTAGAAAAATAAAAAAATATGTCAGACCTTTGAAAGCAAGCTATAATAATATTCATTAAAAATGGGTTGCCCCTATTTAAAAAAAATTAACTGATTATCGCCTGACCTTCGTACCACATACGAAGTTCAGGGTCATGGGCAATATTTCTAGATAGTGCGTCACTAAGAATCGTTCAACTTTTATTTAAAAAAATTTTCATTTAAAAAATAAAAGGGCATTGCCGAACTTTTGTACTCCCTGTATAACTTTCTAACAATATTTTTGGATGGATTGCAACAAATATGGATTAGCTCATAAAAGTATTTGATAGTTGGTTGGAACAATTGATATTAACCACAATTCAAGGGTGGTACGATTTAAGTGACCGGTACGATTTTGCCAACTTTCCCCTAATTTGATAATTGTGATATGGCACACTTTTTTTTAGTTGGCTTAAAAAATCGAAAATGCAAAATTTAAAAATCAGTATTTTATTGACCGTGCTAAAAATTTAGTTTTAACGTATCACTCTAATCCTAGTTCAGGCGAGAAGTAACCCGCCGGACCGGTCTGTGTTTGGTTTCTCAGTAATTTCAAGCTTTGTTAAAAAGAATTTTTGTCCCAAGCTTCATGAAGATGCCCAGAATACAAAACAATCTAACAGTGTATACGGGCAGAAAAGTCAATTTTTTTTTTACATTGGGCAGTGTGTGTGTGTTAAGCGGAATCCATGTATATAAAAATCCATGAGCAATCGTGGTATTTGAAGCCACACACTCATTATCGTGGGTTCAACTATAAATTATGACCCAAATTCAGTGGCATAACTACAATGAGGCTGTCGTGCCCCTAACCCCCCCCCCCCTACCCAGCAGTCAACTCCCATTCAGAGGGGCCCATTAAAAATACTTGCCCCGGGGCCCAAAATTTATTCACGTGTAACATGATGAAGTTTATTCCAGGCACATCCATAAGTAAGTACTATAACTAAAATATATAAATAGATTATTACCTTTTTCCCCTTCTTGATCTACATTTACAACTTCTGAAAGGCCAGTGGCCATTTTTAATAAAAATAAGTACTTTTTAGAGTTAAATTTCGTTCAAAAAAATTTCTAGTTCTTTTAACGACAAATGTTGCAAGAAATTTTTATGGTTTGTTATGTTAGTGTCAAATGTCAGAAATCAAAAACAACAGGGAGGCGTTCAGGTTTGTCACCCGGCGTGTGAGAGTTATGCCAGCGCGCGCCCGAAGTCGTTCAGAAATCGCCAGGGCGCGCGCTGGCATAACTCTCACACGCCGGGTGACAAACCTGAACGCCTCCCAGGAACACAAGTACCCTGGCGGAGTTTTATGAACTTAAAAAAACAGGTAAAAGCTAAAAAAGCAATATTTTTCTGTATTTTTATTTTATGAAAGAAATAATTGGGATTTTAACCACCACCTTACTGCTCCCTACTAGAGGGTAAATTAATCAGTGTCAAAAATTATGATTAAAAAGGGTTTTTGTACCTAATTTATACATATATATAATAAAAAATACCCAAATAGATTTATTATTTAAATCTCAAGTAAAGAGAGCGAGAGCATAATACCAAAATTAATTTTTGGAATTTTAGAATCCCACTAATGTATTAGGATTTTCAACTACTAATAGATGGCGCTATATGTCCTCTACGGGCGCGTTCCACTAATGACTAATGAACACTAAAGCCCACGACTCTGACCGCAAAATTTCCCGTTCCACTAGCTCAAAACTCAAAACGTTGCGATCGAAAACATTAGTGAAATGGGTTTTGAACTATGCGTTACGAATGCATAACATAACCCCAAAATTCTTAATAACAGTTTGATAAACATGGCTGTCAACGCTTTAATCTTTGTAAACATAGGTTCAAAAAGAATACGTGGGGTCGGAAAACAGTTATAGTTATCTGATAGTTTATACAGTTCTGAAGAAGATTGAGAAGTACTCTTGCTTGGGTGGCTTCATTTAATAAAGCATTTTCAAAGGCAGTGTCTATAATTATATCATATATTTATCAATGTTTTAAATAAACTCCTTGAGGAAGAGGAAAAATTGTAGATAACCCTATTTTACTCAATCTCAAATAGCAATTTCGTCACGTCTTCTAGGGAAATCTGAAGTTGAATAAGTGTTCTGTTTTAGGATCAAATATGATTGATTTTGTTGCCATTTTTGACGTTATTCCTCATAATAAATCAGCGCAAATGTTACCGTTCAGCAAACAACCACAGAAACTCACCTTTAAATCCGGTCATTGTTACGTCATCGATGACGTTTTTATGCACGAATGAAACAACCGCGGCTTATGTGGAACGACTTTGCGGCCATCGTGAGCTTTGCGAGTCTTTAGTGGAACGCGCCCTACGTAGAGCTTTGAGGATACGGAGACAGATGTCGCTTTTTAGCCGATGTTGTAGAACGTGTAGCGTGTAGAATTTATCTATGGTGTAGAACAGTGCGAACCACTGCGAACAGTGTAGAACGCTGTAGAACACCAACTGGCGCCGACGCTGGCCTGAGGATTGCGCAGGACTGCGCTCCTGTCCTGCGCAGAACCTCCGCAGTGGCTCCCTAAATCAATAAAATGGCTACCGGAGTAATGCCCCTTGTAAATGTTAAAAATTTGGAGAAAATTGAAAGGTATATTCATATTTTATATTGCAAAACTTATGTGCATGTTAAGTTCCTATATTTGCATTAATTTTTATTGTTGCAACTTTGGGGTAAACCAAGTAATTTGTACTGAGATTGCATTACACTCTACCACTTTAGTTTATTGTCTATTTGATTATATCCACCCTAAAAAAGTTACTACTTGGTGATTTAATATAGGTACACTTTATTCATGTTTCATCTATTACCAACAGCATAGCTATCATAGTTCATTGCTTATTTAATGTAATTAATATAACAAAATACCTTCCGTTCATGTAAATTTTTATTATCTAAATTATTAAAAGATTTAGGAATAAAATTGACGAAATCAACATCATTCTTATAAATTTATACTCAGATTTTTAAATTATTATACTAACAAACTTGTTTGTAAAGTTGGTCTACATCAGAACACAAAAGAATCAATAGAACGAGTCTGAGCTCACTTAAAAGGTATTTTCGGTTAATCCGTTGGCGGAAAGAAAATATTCATATGTATATAAAATAGTTCTTTCATAACGTCAAAAAACTTTCTTTGGTACCACCAAAAAAACACAGAATGATTTTTTAAAATATTTTTCCAATTCGCGATTACGTAGATCAAAGGAGGAAGTTTATAACTCCTAACGTGCCCAGAACGGTGGATTGTTTACTGCATTATTATGCTTACAGTTTCTGTCTCGTTTCAACATTATGAACATTTTGGTGCATAAGAGAGAGACATAAAATATCGAGTGAACCGAGATCAACTCGTTAGAGTTACAAGCTTCCACCTCAGATACGAGCTCTGTTGGTCATTTATAAAGCTAGTTGTGGAGTAATAAATAAAAACCTGTTTATGTAATCTTTATTTGTGGGTACTTATAAATCAATTTTTTTGTCACAAAAAATGTTATAAACGGTAGTGTAATTATTAAAACCAATATCAACTCCCTTTCCTCCATTTTTTTACAAAATTATGTCAAAGTAGGGTCATTTATATCTATAGGTAATCGAAATTTTCAATACTCTACCAAGGGTCCCTGACCATGTAGCAACACTTCTGCAAGAGTTTTGCGACACCCTGTATTTCTAATGAAGTATACAGGGTGGTCACTCTTACGGTGCACACCATTGAGATCTTGTGAACCTAAATAGATTCTAAAGGAGTTTGAAAAGGGGCAACTTTTTTCTAATTTAAGCAACTTTGTAACTCTTTAGGTTACAAGATCCCAATGGTGTGCACCGTAAGAGTGACCACCCTGTATAACAGTATATAAATTGAAATGAAGCAAAATTTATTTCTTCGAAAATGTATTTTAAAATACTATTTAAATAATTATTTGTTTTTCATAGTTTTATGAATGATGTTACTTACAAAGAAGCCTTGGAATCATCAGCTAACTACAATACCAGATTATGCATCGAAAGGCGAATGCGATTACCATTCCTCGACAGCCAGACTGGTGTTGCACAAAACCATTCCTCTCTATTTATGCATAAGCGACAAAGAATGCCAGGATTAGTTCCGGGACAAATTTACACATATCCAAGACAGAGATGGCGGAAAAAACGAAGACAGTATTTAATAATGAACTCGAGAGCCTTTGGAAGAGCAGTTGATCACAATTTTGATGATGTTGATATGCACAACATATCTCAAGTTGAAAATCCCGCTTTACAAGATACTGATAGTAAAGATAGTCAGATGTTGTTAAAAGATGAAGTTTCAAAGGAGTGGTTTTATGATGAACAAGATATGCTTGAAATGGATGCTTATGATGAACCAGATCCTGATTCAGATTTAGACTATGAAGAGAGTTATAGCAAAAGGAACAAAAAACGAAGAGGTGTTGGACGGGTAAGTTTTTTTTCGTAATTGTCAACAAAAAATATTTCATTTTACTTATATTATTCTGCGTTATATTCGAATAAAAAATTATTTTATTTTTCGCCTTCCATAAGCAACTAGACTTACAAAGTCTAAAGCAAAAAGTAGAAAAATTATTCAAAAATTTTATTGACTATTCATTTAGGCAATTATAATAAATAGTCGAGTGAAATAAAATTATTAATCCTTTGAACTTATTGATTTAGGGTAGAAGTGCCGAATCACCAGGTACACCTGGTAGACGAAAAGGTAGTGGTCGAGGTCGTAAAAAAACAGCTATCCATAATTTTGAACCAACCCCAGGTGATCCAGATAAACCATTTGCCTGTGAACGTAAGTATTAATGCATTAATTGCCTCAGCTTTACTTTAGATGAATTAACATCGATTAAAATAAATTTAGCTTAGCCAGTATTTTATTTTTTACCATAATTTGATCAAAAATTATGATAAAAAGTAAAACCAGTAATTATTAATTTGGTTAAAAAAATTTGCTTGAGCATGAAATAATTTGCTGGCAAAAATTGTCCATGGGCAAGGCAAAATGGAGACATTGTTTAGTAGCTCCTGATTAGTACATAGTGTTTACGCTTGATGCTTAGTAAAGCTTTTTCTTCCTTAATTACTTTAGGCAGGGACTCGAACCGAAAGCGGTTTTTCATTATTCGTTCATCACTCCCTTATAAACGTTCATTTCATTATTCATCGCATTTTGTGCCTTTTGTGTTTTCGGTTCGGGTTCGCACTTGCTGGCGCTTTGGTTCTCGTTCTTGTTACTAAACTATGATTAACTTGCATAAGGCGAGACACATGCACAAAGCTTTATATTATTACTACTAACCTGTTTTGGTTTATTATTTTTTATCTGTATTAATTTATTTAATCATTATTTAATTCACAAGAAGCCAGTTTTTTATTAGATTTTCTATTTGGTTTCAATTTTTATTCGGTTCCAGTCCCTAATTTAGCTAAGCGTTTGAGCGTGTACACTAAATGAATTTGATTGGAAACTAAGTATTTATTATCGCTCTTCAAAAATACACATTTTTTATTTTGTTAATTATACAACATTTACAGGCTAAATTATGTTAAAAATATTGATATTAATAAATTTAAATGGCTAACATAAATTATATGTATTTGTAAATTAGGAATGTAAATATTTATTCATTTTTAAACTATTTTATTTTATTATGGAGAGAATAGGAGGTGGTCAAATTTTCAAAAACCTTTTTAAAGAATTTTTAGTTGGAAATTTAAAAAAAATACTCAAACTTAAGTGAAGTTTTTATAAACCTTTTTTTTTCATAAATCCACACTTACATATGTTAGAATAGTTTTTGAAAAATAACAATTCAAATAAAAAAATTTATTTTGTAAAATTGCACACATCGAGCATCAGGAAGAAAAGTGACACAACTTAAAAATCATTATTTTCCAGGGCATCGATTTTAAGTACATTAGTGTTTGTAATACTTCATTGGATTGTATAAGTAATTTTTATCTTTTGAATATAACAGTTAATTTAAAAACAGTAATTTTTAAGTTGTGTTGCTTTTCTTCAGGATGGACGATATGTAATTATAGATATCTGAAATACAAAAATTTTAATTGAAATTTTACTTTGTATTTAAGTTTTGTATAGATTTATATTTTTAAATTTCCAACTGGAATCCCTTATACATAGTTAACCATGCAAATGTTTTTTTAATATTTGACTTTCTTCTAAATTTCATGGTTTAACCAAACAATTTTTCTACTAATGGGAGAACATCAAATATGAACTGTTTATTTGTTCGATATCATAAGCTCTTTTAGCCTCGAATAAGGCTAAACATTTTTAATTACTAATCTAGTTAAGTGAAAAGGACATTTTTATGACCTAAATACAATTCTCTAAAACATCAGAGATTGTCTATTAATTCTGAATATTTTCGGATTTATAGAGTTGGAGTAGTCTGGATCAAACTTAATCCTAGTGTGTGTAACATTTTAACACATTTTAAGCAGGTCGGGTAATAGTACCCTTTACCTGGACTGGTGTCAATCAGCGGGTCGGTTATTTGTTCGGAAAGTAGGGCAAGGTACTAGTACCATTTTATCAAAGACTAGTCTTTATATACAATGTTAGTACCCAAATTTCGGCCGTTAGACCTGCTTAAAATGTGTTAATATTTGGGCTTTCTAAAAGTAACCGGAATTTGGTAATAATATATTGATATAAATTATAAAAACTTGAGATGTATTTTCTTTAAGTCCAACTTTATTATTTATACTTTTTGTATAAAATAAATTAAATACTATCGATTTCGGGATTATTATATCCCATCTTCAGGTATTTAAGAATCTTTATTGTCAAGAGGATAGTGACATGTCAAAAAGTACAAATAATAAAGATGGACTTAAAGAAAATACATCTCAAGTTTTTCTAATTTATTGAAGCAGTCCAAATATTTGTCATCCTTTAATTTATTTAATATATTGATATATTAAAATGTTTTTTCAAAATCTAAAAACTGTCTATAAAAATTTTGTGTCTATTTGGTGCTTTTGGCGATTTTTGGATTTGTTACCTTGTTAAAAAATAAACTTTGCAATAGCAGGGAAATCCAAAAATAAAGCATAAAGCTAAATAATTTAATATTGTTGTGACTTGTTAATTTATGGGTGACTATCGTAATAGACTGACTTAAGAGGATAGTCAGAAAATTACAAGGTCTTGAAGGCATCATTTATTGTATATTTTGACCAAACAATTTTAGGGACGCTAAAAAGAGACTACTTCATTAAGAGCATAGCCGATGTAATTTGGGTATAGGCGATTTCAATGTAAATTTTTGTAGATTTCAAAGACAAAGTACAGCCTTACCAATCCAAGAAAGCAAAATTGGTTTTCACATATCTATTCCAGACATTTAAGAGAATGTCGAGATTCCATTTTTTTTTTCGTATATTTTTGATTTATATTTATTTAGGGTGATTTTTAATAGTGCAAAAAAAATTCTAAATTTCAAAAGCCTATAACGGTGTTATAATGCCTTATTTATGTTTTAAATTTAATACAAAACATGCCTTCGTATCCTTTTCTAAATTAACTTTGAAAAAATCGAAAATAAGTTGTAGTTTTTCTGGGGTTTATTTTTAAAGAAAATTGCAAAATACGCGCAATTTTTACTTCACAAAAACAAAAATTGCAAAAAATTATAGCCTGAAGATTCTACATTGCACCCCAAAAGAAAATTAAAAAAATGTTTCGAATAAATCTTTTTATGATCAAAAACACAAGACCCTACCGAATACACCGGCTATCCTCTTAAAGTTGCACGCTTTTGATAAATTTAGAAAATACGATAAAACAAAAAGTGATAACATATGCTAAAAATCGCCAAAATTAACAGGCCATGTTTACATCTTAATGGTCATTGCAATTTTAAATACCTAATTTTAATAAAAAATACCACCGATTGGCAAAAGTCTGCATATTCATTGAAAACTATTGAGCATATCATTTATTTTTTTTGTTTTGCTTGGTCGTCACTTTTAAATTGGCGCCATTTTAGGGGTAAATTTTTAAAAGCACCCTGCAAGATATCTTCTTTATTTTTTAATATTTTTAAATGCAATCAAATCGAAAAAACATTATTTAAATAATACCTAGAACAAGTATTTAATTAACACGTTTTCATGGAGACTTGAATCAGGTTTGGATATTCGATCTAAACACCCAATTTTATAGGTTTGAGATCGTACCGTACATCGAGGTCGAGCCAGCTTTTTCTGAGATCGAATTTAGTTTTGTATTTGAAAACATCGAGAATTGACTGGAGCACGCTCAAAACTTACTATCGGTTGCTGCTTGAACAGTTGATCCTACAAACAACATGCCATAAAATGCATTAAAGCTAAAGAGAGATTAAACTGACACGTCATGATAAGTAATGTAAAGTTATCCACTTTTATTTATATAGCACAGTTAATAAAACTTTGTTTTAAACTTTAGCTTAAAATAGGTTATGTTGTGTTTGGTTAGTTTATTTTGATATTTAACAAAAGCGCCACCTGACGGTGGTATTGAAATTATTTTTAGAACTATTTCAATCCCTAGTATGTAAACTCATCAGTATTGAAACTACTAAACTATTCAAACCCGATTCAAATATATATACGGTAAATATTAGTTGTATTTGTTTTTTGCTTTACTGACATATTTGCTTATAAGCAAATTAAAAAATTTAATATTCCAGCTATTTTTTAGACAATAATTTGATGATTCCATTCCATTTTATTGCACTTAAAATTAAGGAAGATATTCTGGCAGGAGGGTTCGAAACTCAAAAATATAAATAATATGTGCAACAGTTAACAATTGCTTTTATTTTCAATTAAAAGTTTTTATTTTGCTCTATTAATAACCACATTGGAAGGTCATAGGAAATTTGATACCAATTATTTTGAATCCCTATCGCCTTAAACATTAAAATCAGGGCGGTGTAAGCAGAGACTCTTAAATGATGTCCCAAACTAGAGGTGAATATCAGCAATTTTCTTTTTTGTGCAACTTTGAAGTAAATACTTAAAATGAAAACTTATACTAACCTGTTTTGTTTTCAGAGCTTTTATTAAGTTTTTATGGACATTTAAAAAACAGACAAAATTAAAAAAAGACAAGATCTTTTATTAGACCAAAAAAGAAAATTTAAAAAAGCTTCAGCACCAGAATAAGTTATGACCAAAAAAGCATAAACAAACCATAAAATCGTTAGCTAGAGCCTAATTTACTAATGCAATTTAATTATTAATTAAAGTTTCGCTGACAATAGAATAAGAAGTCAAGTGCAACCACAATTAGTAAGCACAAAAATTTTGTACTACCAGAGTTTTGTCCTTCCGAACACAATTCCGGCTATTTTTGGATCTAACATCTTTTCCAACTATCTTAATTTTTTGATATAAACAAACAAATTTATTTAAATTTGTTAAATTTTCAATAATCTAAAATATCAAATTCATTAAATTTATACCTGCATTTTTAAAACAAATTTGCAGAACTTAAGTTTAAATTATGTCCTGTTTCTTGTTGTGCTATAAGTTTAAGGTTATGAAAGTGAGAAGTGATATGAGCAACAGTTTGCATAAATAGGTTTTGTTCTTTTTACCAAAATTTGGGTGATTTGCTCAAGCAAATCATTTTCTCTTTTACTTTCCTTGGAGTAAATGAAGTAGTATATGATTTGCCAGAGCAAATTTAGTAATACAAACACAGCCATTTTTTATCCAGTTTAGGGGTAACATTACAAAGAGCATGTCAAAATACAGATCATTTTTTATAGCTTTTTGTGAGTAAATCAAAAACAAGTTGTTAAATTGGTTTAAGAGATTTATTACACATCGGCTAGCAGTAGAACTAAGATTGGTTTGAAATAAAACGATAAATAGGTCGATTCTGTGTACTCTCGTAAGACCCATAAGGAAACATACGTAGGTTTGTTATATGGGTTGTAATGGACGGTTATGCATAGATACGTTTCGTAAGAGCTTACGGATGTACGCAGAATCGACCCAAAAATTAATCTTAAACTACATTATATTCTCTATGGAAGTACAAATGAAACAAAAAAATATGTTATTTTGACAAAAAATTTACCTCAAAAATTACTATTAACACATTGTAAGCGCGTCGAGTATTACTACCCAATTACCTGGACTGCCGTCAATTAGCGGATCCTGTATTTGTACCCGTTCGGAAATACATGCATTAAAAGCAAGGTACTAGTACCATTGCATTGCATACAATGCTAGTACTAAAATTTCGCCCGCTATGCAACTAAGTTGAGGCTGTTAGACTACCTGCGTAAAATGTGTTAAAATATTAACAACAAACGGATTTTGTAACTTTTGGTAATAATCGTTTGTTTGTACTTATATGTAAAATTTAATTAAGAATCTTTAGTTAAAATTTGAAACCAATCGGATGAAGTTTGTTCAATGTTTTGCTGCAAGCCTATTTCAATAACATAGTTTCAAGAAAAACATGTTTGAAGTTTTAGTGGCATAATTTCTACCATAACTACTTAAAATTTCTCAATGGCATTCAAGCCTTTAGACTTGGTATTCGGGTATACAACCTATATTGTCATGTGTTTTTTAGACAGTAAGGTAACTTTTTCAGCAAGAAAGCTTTTTTTGATTTTTTCATCATAGTGTTACCCCTTAATTTGTTATCAATGGAAACAAAACCAACTTTAGTAGTATTGTAGGTTATTATAAAAATCTTGGAGATTTTTTTTGTGCTAATCAGAAAAAATAAAGAGCGAACTGTTGTAAATATTTTCACTTACTTAAATAATTTCCTATCCTTTAACTAGTGGCATTGTATGAAATTTCATCTTTGCTTTTCATTTTGGGCAATTTTGTGCTTATGTAGGAATGGTGGGATTAACGTTTTAAAATTTGTGTTTCGATGTTATTTTCAGTTTGTGTTATAACAATAATTATATGAACCTGATTGTATTTTTGAAGAGTGTTATTTTCTGAAAATGAGGATCAATTGGATTTTTTTGTACAAAATTTCAGTTTGTGGGGTGCGTTACAAGACGCGTCCGGGCCTGACTTACCACTACGCACACTCACACAAAGAGGGCGCTTGTGATGAAAACTCGCGCGATGCAGCGCCGGCGGCAGCATCTGGCAGCGCGCCGCCTCCCGTGCCGGTGCCGGGTGGTGGTGCACCAGTGCACGTGCCTGTCGGTCCACCCCTTCCTGGCGGCATGCCCCAGGGAGGGCACGGACTGATGCCGCAGCAACCGCATCTGCCGCCTGTGCATCATCCGGGCATGGGCGGCCCATTGCCGCCTCACATGGCCGGCCAGATGCCAAGCGGCGGGGGTCTTTATCCACCCCCACCGCCCGGGGGCCTAGGAGATGTCCTACCTGCCACCGGTTCAGCTCCAGGAAACGTCTATCAAGATAGTTACGTGTCTTTCTTGAACCACCCAGCCGGTACTGCCTTATTTTTCTTTTATTTTATTAATTATTATCTTAATTGTGATTGTAGATGCATGAGTAGTCTAATGTTTTTAATTTCACTTTTAGTCAAATTTTAATGAATGATCGCAACTTGTAGATGTGAATGATTTGTAGGCTTTTAATTATAAATTAACCACTTTTTACTACATATTTTTAGTAATCACAACAAAATACAAAATTTTATTTTATCGATTATATTTCGATTAACCCTATAAAATTATGTGATGAAGTTTTTAGATTTTTTCATTGTATGATTATTGGCAAATTTACACATGATAGATTAGAAAATACCACTAAGAGTTGGTTTAATTTTTTAAAATACATTTTTCATATTTTTTCAATCACTGATTTAGAAAGTTTTGAAAATATAGCTTCCCTTTGCTTGATGTGAATTATTTTTAGTTGTATATAGTTCATAATAGATATCCCTTGTGGCGGAAGTACCTATTAAAATTTGGAATAGAGTCTAAGTTTTGCGACTTAAAAAAGCAAAAGCTCTTTTTTATCTCAGTGGGTTACCAGCAGAAAAATCATAAAATTTGTTTTTTGTTGTTTCTTACAATGAGTGCAGGTATTAAAGCATGAATAGAAAGTAATTTAAAAACTTAAGTAAAAGGTGTTTCAATTGTTTTTAATTTAAAAGCTGTAAAAACTCACATAAACAAGCACTTGCATAAGAATTTAGCAACTCAATAATGCATAAATTGTGAATGAAAGTATTTGTTTCTACTTAATTATAAATATGAATTCAAAAATATTAATATTTTTAATTTATTAGGCACACCAGGTAGGAGAGGTCGGCCAAATAACCAACCGCCACCTTCAATGATCGGACCTCCTCAAGCACCACCAACTTTACCTCCCAATTTACCCCCCGGCCATGTACCACCACCCATAATTGATGATCCCCCCATGCCTGTTTTAATCCCAGAAAAAACTCTTGAACCACCTCCGACATCTTCAATGGGAATGCCCCATCAGATGCCTCTAGATATGCTACAAAAGCCAAAAGCAATGCCCAGCCCTTATTGTGATTTTTGCCTTGGAGATTCGAATGAGAATAAAAAGACAGGAGGCTCGGAGGAGTTGGTGTCTTGTTCAGATTGTGGTCGTTCAGGTAAGGGCACCGTAGTCGAAGAAAAACCCAAAAAGGGTCGCAAAAAGAAAACCTAATACATTTAGAAAATTTAAATGAAAACATATCGCAGCATTAATAATACACTAAAAAACACCACTGTAATGTGGTCTATATTTAATATTAGTTCAATTAGTTTGGACCAACACCAAACATAGATAAATTTTAATTAATTAATTGTTCAACTGCCAAATTATTTTGTTATATGTCTTCCAGCAATATTTTATTTTGGAATTATTTGGGAAGGCAATTCGAGGCTTTTTTTCTTTTCCAGGGCTGTGAATGAAAGTTTAATTGAATCTAAATGGACAGATTTAGTCATATTGTTTAAATTTAATTTAAGCACGAATCAAAATAGTATATTTATATTACTTTATGTAAATAATTATTTATTGGATCTGATTTTTCGCTTTTATATTTGCTTCTATAATGTTATTGAATTAATTGTACGTGCTTTTATAAAGCACATTAAAGACCAAAAAAAAATAGTAAATTAGTCATTTTTAATCCGGTTCTGAATGGAGTAATTAAAATAAATAATAATCGGATTAAAAATAATAAAGCTTTTATTTAATTTAATAATGTGTTTAGTCATTAAGTAATGAGTGTATTAGAGATGCGAAAGTGTGAGTAAAGGCGCGGGTTTACAGGAAGTTGTAAGAACAGTTATTTTCCAAGCGTTATGTATTATTTATCGTGAAAATTTAGTGCAATAAAACTTGAGGCCAAAGATGTTAGTTTTTATTTCACATCTCTCGCTTAAAAGGCAACGTTTTTAAGTGCTGAAGATTCAGTGCATTTCTCAATTATGTACATTTTTCTCTCTACAAATATCTTTCTTTTTTAATGCATTTTACAAACACATACGCACTTTTTATACGACTGATGCATTGAAATATACAAAGAAAGAAAAATTACGTAACTTGGAAAGTCACTGTTCTTCGGCACTTGGAAAAATTCACGCCCTTCCTCTCCTTTATTTCCATTCATAGATCCCGTTTTAAAGTTGGTTTTTGTGGGTTTTTAACGGCGATTAGAAATTTGTGTTATTTTATTTTTCGTTATTAGGTCATCCCACTTGTCTGCAATTTACAGCAAATATGAAAATTTCCGTCAAAAAATACAGGTGGCAATGTATTGAATGTAAGTGCTGCTCAGTTTGTGGTACTTCTGATCATGATGTAAGTTTATTTTTATTTTAAATTGTGAAACGGTGTTATTTGAATGTTTTTTTAAGGACCAACTTTTGTTTTGTGATGATTGTGATCGTGGATATCACATGTATTGTTTATCACCTCCGCTAACCACTCCACCCGAAGGCTCATGGTCATGCAACCTTTGTATTCATCAGTTTCATAAATGAACAACTACTTATCTTATTTTATACAATTACTTTGCTTAAGAAACAAAAACAAAAAGTGATTTATTTGTACTTAAAAGGCTTTTTAAGGGTGATATTTTTTGTTGAAAATATCTTGTATAAAGAACCTACTTATAATTTTAATTAATTATTATACCTTTTTTTTCAAATTTTTATAGAAAAAGGGTCAAATTCTGAGATACTTTGTATAATTTATGAGTTATAACATAATATCCGTTAAACATGCCTAATACTAACAAAGAAATAGTATTTAACAATATGTAAGTATATTTTTTTATCTTACATAAATGTACCTACCAAATGTCATTTTAAAATTATACGTTTATTTATGTCTAAGATTGAAGGCTTTAAATTTTTTACTTGTATAAGCAGCTTTACTGTTCTGCCTACGCAGTGGACAATACAATCAATACGATTTTTTTTTTGTTAGTAAGAATTTTCAGAATAGACCCATTAATAATTTGCTTAATTTCTAAATTACTATATTTTCATTTTGCTTATAGACATAATATTATGTAAATAAAAAAGTATTTTCATTTTCTACTTATTTATGAATGTTGACAATTCTTTATATGACGATAACATGAAGTATTGAAATCTTAATTTAAAAAAGATTTTTAACAATGTATTAAATAAATAAACAAAAAACGGCTAGTTTAAGAAATGTAATTATTTTGTTTACTTATATTCACTTTAATCTACCTCACGCACTTTTTACTATTTTTAAACGACTTTCTTTTTTATATTTGTACTTTGTAGATATATTTAAAGTGGCGTTTTCTTTATTTTCATTTTAGATAATAAATCGAACTATTTTATTTTATACAATTTTAATTTATTTTTGAAATGTCTTATGCCTCACCTTCTGTATTATATGATGTGTGTAAAAATATAAGGTAAGTTACAATTTTTATCATGTATATTATATTAGTTATAAGTTAAAACTAATGTTATTAGTCTTTATTAATGATTTAATTCTTAAATATTAATTTAAAGTAACCTAAAATTTTGATTTATAGAGAAAAATCTACAAAATAATTGTTTTTTAACTTAAAAAAATTTTCAGTTAGGTGTATAATGAAAAATTAATCCAAAATTTAAAAAAAAATCATTGTTAGTTTTTTAAAAAATAACTAAAATTATTGTTCCTACTCTCAAAATTATACTAATTTTTTAATTAGGTACTTACTGTTTTTTTTAATGAAAATAAAAATATTTAATTATTTCTTTGTCTTGAACGGATTATATTCATATAAAATCATTTTGATTTTAAATTATTTTTTAAAATCATTTAATTTCTCATCTGATAAATAAACTAGTTAATAATTAATTTTTTTGTAATTTTGAAGATTTTACTAAAAAAACTGCGATAAATGCTAAATTATAAAAATTAATATTAGAAACAATAAATATAAAAATTAAAATTCCTCAAAAACGGTGGAATGAACTTCATAATTTTCTTAAGCAGGTCTATTTAAGACTTATAGAACGAGAGCTAGTGAACTTTTTAGGAACGTTATTTCTGCAGTAAAATAACATATTTTATAATGTTGAATGAGCAACACATGCAACGAAATTGCAATTCTGCCTCGCCGTCTCCAGTCGTTATATTAAACTTAAAGTTGTAAAATGAAGTACAAATTCAAGTTATTTCTGCAGAGTTGAAATTTTGATAGATTGTCTATTAAACTATTTCAAGATTGTATCCAAAAAGGAACAAAATTCCAGTCGAACCCAAGGCAGAACGTAATAAATGCAAGAAACCCCGCCTACTCTAATTTTTAGGATTAAGTTGGACATCTGATTTTGAATTAAATCTTAATTAATAAATACCGTGCGGAGTAAATACCACCCCCCCCTGCTAACTTTTGAACGCTTATGTTTTTGATTCTGAAAATTTGTCTACCTAGGAATCTAATTGCGAACTTTCTAATAAAGGTATTTTTGATTTTGTGGAACTTCCGGTTATACCGGAAGTGGATGGCAACTTTCTTATTTTAAATGGAACACCCAGTATATTTTTGCCTTTTCGTGTTCTCCATAAAAATACCATTAAATTGACCTAGCATAGTGTGGTCTACGACTAATGCATTTGAAAATCGTATTTTTATGCAACTTCATTTACACCGGAAGTTGGACCCAACTGCCCCAACTTCGTTATTTTAAATGAAATATTTTGCAATTAAGGTAATAATATTAAATTTAAACAAAATTATGTTTAATAGTAAGTTCGTTAATTTTGCTGATTAACATAACCACCTTCCATGTCTTGACAGTAATAAAATCTAAAGGGAATCTCTTGGATAAAAATTTCCTCAGTAGACAAATTTTCAGAATCAAAAACATAACCGTTCAAAAGTTAGCACGGGGGGGGGGGGATTTACTTTATGTCCGCACTGTATATTAATAAATAAAAAATTAATTGGAAAAATAAATATTTTTAATTGTTTAAAAAGTTATTTAAGAGCATTCACGTGTAAATTTGGTTGCCTAAAAATTAAAACACAACTTCTAATTTATTTAATTAATGATATTTTATAATATATTTATTAAGAATTAATTCATAATACGATGTCAAAATTAATCTTAAAAATTATATTTTTAAAGAAAAACAAGTAGATTTTTCAACTACATAGTAGGCCCTGTTTCTTGCATTTATTACGTTCTGCCTTGGGTTTCGATAGGAATTTTGTTCTGCCTTTTTGGATACAATCTTGAAATGTTATAATAGACAATCTGTCAAAATTTTAACTCTGCACAAATAACTTGAATTTGTACTTGTTTTTTAACAACTTTAGGTGTTAATTACCCCTAATAACGACTGGAGACGGCGAGGCAGAATTGCAATTTCGTTGCATGTGTTGTTCATACAATATTATAAAATAAGTTATTTGACTGCAGAAATAACCTTCCCAAAAAGTTCACTACCTCTTAGACTATTATGGCTTCAAAAGTTGTAAATTAATATTTTGACCACAATAAAAAATATTTTTTTAAATCAACTTTAATAGAGACTCATTATTAGAGGTGCATTTTTGAATATAGATAATATAGGGCCAAATCGACTTATTTTCAGGTCTAATATCACAAGTAAGACCCTAGCGGTATAATTATTATGTAACCCTGTATATTATATACAGGGCGAAGATAAAGTTTGGAACCTTATTCATAACTGGGGTATTTAATTTTTTTGAGAAAATCGCTCGAACAGATCAATTTTAGTTTTTAAAATGCCATCTCTTGATATAAAAAAATTTTAATGACGTCACTGGTGCTTTAACAATGACGTCATCAGCGATTTTTTTAAATGGAAGCCCCCACGTTTTTTACTCATTATCGATAGAAATTCATGTCACTTAAACAATGATATAAAAAACAATTAAATTTTTAAACAAATTTTTGAATACAAAATCATTTTAATTAAAATAAGGAAATTTTTATTTTAACGAAAAAGGTTTTATCAAAATAAATTAAAATGAATTTGAAGTTACCAATGATAACAAAAGAAAGTAAATGTTTAAATAATGCGCATTCCAATGCAAATGTTAAATGTATTTAACAAAATTTAATAAATATAGTCTTGAAAAACTAATTTTTTGATTCCATTTAAATGTAATGAAATTTACAATTTACCATTTATTGAAATCGGCCAAAATAAATCTTATACAACATTCAAATTTAATAGTATAAATTATAATTTTAAGTTTATATTAAAAAATTTTTTAACGAAAATTTGTTTACAATTGCAATAATTTTTTTATATCATCGTTTAAGTCACATAAATGTCTATCAAAAACGAGTGAAAAAAGTGGGGGTTTCCATTTAAATAAATCGATGATGACGTCATTGCTAAATCACCAGTGACGTCATTAATATTTTTGTCATACCAAGAGATGGGATTTTAAAAACTAAAATTGACCTGTCCGAGCGATTTTCTCAAAAAAATTAAATATGGCAGTTATGAGTTATGTTCCAAACTTTATAATCACCCTGATGTACATATACAAATAATGAAACATCAAAAATTTTCTAACTTTCTAATGAGCAAATTATCCTTGAGATTCATCAAATGTAAATGATTTAATCGTTCATTGCCCATTGTATTTTTGTATTTATGTTTCCCAATCATAACTAAATAAAATCTACTTCTATAAAATTATGAAAGTTAAATTTGGTAGATTTTTTATAAAATGGTGTTTTTTTTTTCTAATTGGGTAATTTGGGATTCAGACCCCTCAAGGTGTGGGGGCTTCCAACATTCAACTGGGGGCCCCTGAGCTCGGGCTGTAGCCCATGCCTAAATCCGGCCCTGCACTTAGTTCAAAAATAACCAATAATGTTCAAAGAAACAAGTTGGTAAAGACAAAATGTAAACTGTAATTGGTTTAAATAAAAAATTAAATAAGACGTTTGATGTTTCACAAAAATCATAAAAGTTTACCAATTTTAAAAGTGCTGTAACTTCTTACGGAGTCGTAAAAAAATTAGTTCTTAGGAAATTTTTTGTTCAAAATGACATTTACCATCTAAAATAAATTTTTGCGGGATTAAAGTGAGGATACCTGTATACATGAAACATGAATAACAAAAATTCTATATGAAAAATAAATTCATTTTGCAGGAAAAGAAGTTGCAAATTTTTGATTACAATTGAACAAAAATCAATTCTTTCAAATATTTTTTCCCAAAATATTCTCTTTTTACTGATAAAATATTTTTTTATTATTTGATTAGTGTAGGCAACTAAACATAAATTAAATTAAGTTGCATACAATGTAAACATATATTTTTAAAAAGTAGATCTTTTAATTTTCTACAGTAAGAAAAAAACACCAGTTTCTTAATACTTAAAGAAACGCAGTAATGATTTTAAAGGATCCTATCTGTAGTAACATATGTTTTAATATTTTTTTATTTTTTACACGAAACTTTTTATGAACAGATGTTCATTTCGTGTAGATTCGGTAAAGTCCGTTATTTTGTTCATTCACTTCCGACCTGAAAGCCGAAGTAGCCATGAAGCAGCCATCATTCATTTCGTTGCTTTGTCCATAGTGTGTGTGTGTGCTACAAACTGCAGTATTTTGTGCGTTTCGGTCGTGCTTAATCCCGTTTCTTCCCAGAAATCATCATTCGACCTCATAAGTAAGTGTTTTGTGAAAAAATCTGTTGGAAATCTTGCACGTATGTAACGAAAACTTGTCAACTTAGACTGTGCCCTACTTGCTGCATTCACCAAGAGTAAAGTAACAATCTGGCGAGTTGTTTTCCTTTACTCGCGGAAAATAGAAAATTTTAGGATAAATATTAAAATATTGCAGGTCGACTGGGTTGCGAGGTCGTACGTGATGCCTCGGGGGGGTTTTCTTTGTTACGAACACTAAAAGTGGCCCGCATCTGTTCGGTGTTTACAGGATATTTTTTCCCTGCCTCTCTCTTTGTTTGCGTCACATATGATGGCCCTGCACGGGGTTGCCAGTTGCTCGCCAAGAGAAAAGAGGTGAAAATCGTGAAAGCACCGCACCCCTCAATTTAGAAACCCCCTTTTTATTTAAATTTACTAACGTTAGTTTCCACAAAGTCAAACTGCTTTCTAATGAGATAAACAGTTATTTCGTAGATGATTACAAAAATTATTTGGAAGAAAAATTTGTTTAACCTATAAAAAATAATATTCAAAAGTAATTTTCTATTCCAATTAATTGTGGAAATAAATTTGATTTAATCAAATGTTTTTAGCTTGTATTTTGTTAAGTATTAAATTACAACTTTCCAATGTGTGTATAGTTCATCTTATCTACGTTCATATACAGTGTGTCCCATTTGACGTTGGACTGTATTTGTTATTACTGTAGATATAAAGTCGGTTAAATGGACAAAGTAGTAGAGATTTTTTCGAATATTAATAATTCATTTAAAAAAAATTGAATATCGCATCATTCCAACGCAATCTTGAAAAAACAAGAAAATGCGATTTTCAAAATATGACTATAACTTCGTTATTTTCGGTGGTACCAAAAAAATTTTTTGACTTAATAGAGACAATTTTTTGTGTACAATGCCGTAAAACAAATGAATATTTTTTTTCGCCAACGGATTGACCGAAAATGAACCAAACTTATTTTTTTCTTATGACAATCATATTGGATTTACACATATTCGGAATTAGAGTAATTTGATATATCATATGTAATATTAAAAAAAAAATAGAAATAATTTTATTTTACTAACCAAAAATGACTTTGAATAGATGTAAA